>OY744529.1:19723720-20286220 GCA_963556195.1 Sepiola atlantica | reverse complement strand
GGTAACCACAATGCAACATCGAAGCCTGATCAGATTAATGGTTTTTGAATCATCAATATTTCCATGGCATAATTTTAGAAATACTTCATACATTATGGAGAAGTGAAGCCCAGATAAGACTTTGGTTCATCTTTATGTTGTCAGGCAGAGGTATGCAGTCTCACGGCTTATGTTCTTATTACCTTACATCGAGAGACAAATAAGGCAGTATAGATATTTTAAATACCTAGAAGATCCACCCGGCGTTTCCTGGTAATGAACGAGGACCCGTGTGTACTCCTGCTCCAAGTCCTGAACTCTATATTACCATTTTTATAATGTTCTATAACTTTTGAGTTTTCCTTTTCTTTATATCATCCTCTTACTCTCATCTTTTGCTGCTACTACTAACCCTACTCCCTCTATGTCCCTCTTTCCACCACTTGTCTCATTCACCCTTCCTCCCAGCATCTAAAACATTCAATGTGCACACAAACAAGCTAATCAGAGTTTTAGCATTAATCTACTTTGGTTGAAAATACCTTGCTCAGAATATTAAAAACATGACTTAATTCAATGCTATGTATAATTGTTGCTTATTTCAACATTGGCAATGAATCGCCATGCATGTTTGGTCGGCCTTTATTGGGAAGCTGTGAATTCACTGGACAGAGCTGGCTCAACCTAGTACAAGTAAGTATAATTGTGAGAATTCATCATAAAATATAATGATCCACGAACACGTATTTTGATGTTTTACGGCTCATCAGTGTGGCTGATTCTAGCGAGATTCACAACCGGGACCACAGTGGTTGAAGTCCGGCGTTCCTACCACTGGGTCACAAAAACTCACTAATGATAGAGGAAGATATATATTACACATAAACGTTATCAATTTGTTTGTTATTGTTTTTGCGATATTGACAAATGAACATATTCAAATATCGTTTTATGGGGAAGCATTACCGAAATGCTAAGGGAAACATTTTTATACATATAAACGCTCTTCGTATGAATCCATCACACTGGTGAAAGGGAACAATGTTTTCCCCTTTAGCATTTAGGTAAAGCTTCTCTGTAAAACGATATTTGAATATGTTTATTTATCAATATCGCAAAAACAACAAACAAAATGTAAGTCATTAATATTTTAATTTTGGTTTAGACAATCAAAATCTTTTGTACTTTGTATCATCCTATTTTGTAAAAAAAAAACATTTGGTGTTTCTAATGAATTTGAACCGAACCAAACCGACTTTTGTCGAACTAAATCTAAAACTTTGTTTAGGATTAAGTTAGGGTTAAAAAAAATAGTTTGGTTCAAATTCTGTAAAAGTATCAAACATTTTTTTTTTCAAATAAATTATACACATGAAGAAAATCTTAAGTAAACTGTATAAATAACTGATGGTTGCCAATTTTGAGACAAATAAAATGCTGAACTGAACTCTGGGATTATTTTTATGTCATATACTAGCGATAATTATTATTATTTGTCGATTGTAACAGTCGCCTCCAGTATTCTTGTGCCATTATAATAAAAGAATGTAAAAACAAGAACTCAGCAATGTCATTTAAGCTAAATAATGAACTGGTACATATTTGCTTAGTAATAGTTAATTATTGTATCGTATTGTTTTGGTTTACTGTTGCGATATTATTGTATTGCCCTGTTTTTGCAATTCTTGTACAAAATTCTTCACCAAAATTGCCACCCGTGGAATCGTCAATAAAGTTGTCAACTTATTCTGCAATCCAACCATATTTCGTACAAATAAACTTCTGTCTATGTCTGACTTGTCCATTATTTTTATTCGAATGAAATAGGAAAGAAAGAGAATCTTTTGGCATTAATTAAATATAATACAAAGTATGGGGTAATACTAAAAAAAAAACTGTCTTAGTTCCCTTAGCCTATTTCTCTTTGAGTATGTACTAGTGATGGGACGATTCAAATTTCCCCCACCCCCATTTCCAATACAATTATTGATTCCAATTATTTTGAAATTTCTAAATATTTAGCTATAGAGTTATTGTTATTTTTATTCAATTTTTGGATTACCTTAAAAACACATGTAATATGTGCATATATTTTCACAAACGTAAAAATACACTTGTGAGGAGAGGGGGGGGGGATCTATAGATTTAAGTTTTACTGGTAGTTTAAAATCAATAAATATTTATCATTAGTACCAGCAATGGAAAATTTTGCTTGAAGCAAAAACAAACAAAAGAAATTAAAAGAATCGTTTTTTGGCGTCTGAAAATAGGCACAAATTTGTCTGATTCCGATTAAGCATCCCTACACTAGTATGTACTCAACGTCAAGAATTGCCTTTTGACCCTACACATTCAAATGCATTGGTTAGAAATACATTCTAAGTGGGTGGTCGTTTGGAACACAACTCGTGCTTATTTTTATGTCTTTTTTTTTTTAGAAAGCTTTGGAGTTAGCAGTAGAGTATTATATCCACCATCAGCTGTGAAAATTATTACCTCAAGATACTCTCAGACACACATGAAAAAAATACCGTTTTAAACGTAGTGCAAGGCGGATCAAAATTTAAAAAAAAAAAAAGATGTCTGAAATAAACAATTATATATGCACTTCAAAATGTAAAAATGATGTATCAACAGTTTCTTTTAAAAAAAAAAATTTTTTAAATGATAAATCCGAACAGATGTTGATCTTATTTGCTAAGATCAAAATATGTTTTTTCTCTTTAAACTTATAGAACGTAACTAACTCCTGATGTAATCCTTAACCTGTATAAGAGTCAGATTCAGCCCAAGATGGAGTCCTGCTGCCACATCTGGGGAGGCGCCGTTCAGAGCAATCTTTCTTTCCATGACAGAGTACAAAATCGATTTCATAATCAAGTGAAAGATGACCTATTCTTTCCCCTGCAGCCCCTTTCCCTACTCTATCGGTATTTTCATGGTTGGTGCTCGACTAAGCTTCAAGCACTGGTTTTCCCTTGTAAAACCTCAGCAAGAACTCATCTTTCTACCAAAACTGCAAAGAACTATCTTCTCCTATGTACCTAAAATCAATTAGAACTTCCATGAACAGAGTTTCTTCCCAAGAATTTCACACCTGCGAAACACGTTACTGCAGGAATGTTTCCCTACAAACTATAACATGGTCGTTTTCAAGTCCAATGTCAACAAATATCTGTCAAGTTGTCCTGTGAATTAATATAGTTCTCAATCCTTTCATAGTAATGTTCCACGATCCAACTGAAAATCTCATTCACCCTTATGCTTGAGATGCTTTTGGCTTTGGTAAGTGGTGATCCACTAGTATAAAAATAAATAAATATACGCATCAAAAGAAACTATGAACATTTTAGTTTGGGTTGGTGAGTAATAAAGCCTAAGGTGTGGCTATGCGACACCTCTATCTAATACACGTTTATATATATATATATATATATATATATATATATATATATACATATATACAGGGTGTCTCAAAAAAATGTACTCACTCGTAGAATGACGAGAAAACTTTTATTTATGAACATAGAGTGAAATGAAATAGCATCGAATACATGAGACAGATGTAATTGAAGAATCATGTTCGCAAATGTTCAAACTGATGACCATTATTGTTCAAACAAAGCTGATAACGCGCACCAAGGGATTCGCAAACGTCGGGAAACATTCTAAGAGTGAGTACATTTTTTTGAGACACCCTGTATATATATATATATATATATATATATATATATATATATATATATTGTACTTAAAGAAGTAAGAATAGATAACATGAATTTATTTTACTATTGTGCACCATGTAATCAGCTATACCAGGTTCGTATCCTATCAGTTCCATTCTGTTAAATTATGTACCAATACTCTTTGGAAAGGTATGAACCCAGGATTCCCTCTCCCACATTTATGAGTAAAATATTGACTTGTGTTCAACTAATCATGTACATTTAATTGTCGACAGTAGGTGTAAATGTGTGCGAGTTATTATCTTTTTGCTTGTTTGGTTTGGTCGGTATTAATTCACGAAAGGAACATTCAACTTCCGCCCGGCTCTTTTCCGGTACTAATTAACGAGAGAAACTTTTAACCTCAAAACCGTTCTTTTTTAAACGACTGGTATGCTGGAAGTGATGTTTTGCGTCCGAGCTAAATAGCCGAGGCGAAAAAAAATAAACATGCAAATTCTCTTTAATTGATCCGAATTCAACTCGGATCATTATTAGTTTAGAAATGCTTACAGAAGTTTTTTTTTTTTGGTTATTTTCACTTTTCACGTTGAATGAATATTTGGCGTCGATCATGTGCGTTTCAAATGAATATTCATTATCAGTTTAGACTCGTGACTTTTGGTCCAAGTTGCTACTGTAAGTCTTGTTTCAGCATTAGATGACTAAAAAAAAAATGGTTGATATACCACAAAACAGAAAAAACAACTTACTAAAAAAAATTATTTTTTTAACTGCAAAGTAGAGGTCTAATAGATACCGTCACAGACTATGGAATCAGCTATGCTGAGTTCAAGTTCCATTGGATGCATTGTGGTCATTTATACACTAATACTGCTGGGAAAGATATGACCCCACAATTCTTAGCTATGGATAAAAACAGCAACTTGTGTTCAAGTAATCATATATAATGAACCATTTACAATAGGTTTTGTATTTTAGCATTAAATAACCCTAAAAGGTGTTGACTTTTCGTTAAAAAATAAAAATTTTTAAAAAATTAAAAAATAAGAGAATTAATCAACTAACTAAAGATGTCCTGCCCATTAAATCTGTTCGTCAAAAGTGTAATGTTATCCCACATTTGTATACATTTGAATGCAAACTGTATACAAATGTGTGCGATAACATTACACTTATGACGGACAGATTTACCATGAAGTTACAGTGTGTTGAGATAGGTCTCTTAAATACTTGTGTGTGTGTGTGTGTATATATATATATATATATATATATATATATATATTATTCTAAATGTAAATTCATCAACGTTTGTTTCCCTAAGGATTTTTTCCTATATACTTTAACACAAAATACATGTTAAAATATACCTTAGTTCTGGTATTGAGTTAAGTTTGAAAAAAAAAAATTATGTTTTAATTATTCTAATTAGCTGTAATTTATAATTAACTGAACAAGTCACCATCCCTCTCATAGCTATTTATGAATTTCTATTGTTCGCTCTCACTATGTTTATTCAACCATTAATATTTCTTAATGTTTATGAGCATTTACAGAAACCGGCATTCTGGATAAGGACAAAAATAAAAATTGCCCCAGTCTACAAGAATTTCTCCTTTACTGACCGAATGCTCGGATGTAGATCTCACTTCGATTCCTATCTGAAAGAATTTTTGTGGTATGAAAGGCACTCAGAAAATACCTTTTTTTAAATTGTGTGACACTATCTCTGCACAACATCCACTTATTTTAATGTTTTTTTTAATAAACTTGTTTCGTTTCTTTATACATTTTTTTAAGTTTAAAAAAAAAAAATTTTTCTTATTAATTAAAAGTTGTTTTCTATAAATCTCCAAAGTTACACAAGAAAACGTTTTGTAAATAAAACTTTTTTGTTAATTAAAAAAAAAATCCCAAGACAAGTGTGCTTATTGTTTTGTTTATTATTCAACCGGAAGTAAAAGAAACCGGTGTTAAGGCAAAATGTGTCCTTTTCGTCGTTGCTCATTCTGAGGTGCCTTAAGTATAATTGATCCAAATATTTGGAAATTCCAAAATGTTTTCATAAATTCCAAGTTTGGCTGCTGATCTATCTATAATTCTGTGGATCTCGTTTCTTATGCTCTTTGTCTTCATGCACACTAGACGATGTCACAAAGATCAAGAGAGCATGGATGACACATGACTCAAAAGGTCAAATGTCTATTTGGTCAGTTTATATATATATATATATATATATATATATATATATATATATATATAATACACTAGACGAATCATCTAGACCCAGAGGGCTAATATATTACTAAAACTCTGGATCTTGCTTGCACCCTTCACAATGGATGACGTCATCCACTAAAACAGACAGAGGATAAACATGATGTCCTACAGAGTTTCACTGTTTTATGGACTAAGTAAATATATAAAAAAAAAAAAAAAGGTAATATTGTTCAATGAACCGAGTGCAAAAGGACAGGATTCCTTTGACAATGCTGGCTCTTCTTGCTAACCAATCCCATAGCAAAAATGACTTCTGCTAAAATCTATCAAGCATTACATAGAAATACCAAAACCATTTTATTGTCTTTTATCGTATACGAAATGCAAAACAATCACAGTGACAATTTTGCTCTCATTAATTTTTTTTTTTTTTTTTAAAGAATCTTAGACTAAGATGTTCATTTATATTTAATGCGATATTACACATGAACAAACTAGAATAAAAGCATCCAGTACAGCTGCACTTAAGACATTTATAATCCCTGTTGTGGTGGAGAGGGGGGGGGGGCTGCAGATAAAAGAGCTGATAAAAGTGCACTTGTTCAGAAAGGTGGTGGAAAGAAAGTATCACACCTGTAAAATCGAATACTGTGATAATCAAATTGGTATAAACGAATATTTTATAAGACATTCATAGCAAAAGTTCGTCTTCCTACCACAACTGAAAAGAAACAGTCTTTTATTCCTCCGTGTGCGTAACACCAAGCAGAATTTCCATGAACAGAGTTTCTTTCCACATATTTCCCCTCTGTCCAACACGAAGTGACAATATTGCTTACTTGAGAGTTACAACATGGCTCTCTTCAAATCTAAAGTCAATAAATATTTGTCAGAAACCGTCCTCATAAATAATTAACCCGTATCCTCGAGTGGCTCTTGGCCTTGATAAGTGGTGACTTATGAGTAAAAAAAAAAAATGTATTACGATGTATCCATTCGATTTGTACATTTAGCGATGAAGATGATATTTCAAACGTAAGTATGACACACTAAAGAAAATTAATTTGTATTTTGTTTTGAAACAGTTTTGCGATGACTTTTTTCTGTCGTTTGATTAATCTGTAATGTTTAAGTCTGTTCTTTCACTTAAATCTTAAGATTTTAACTATTTTGTGAACGTGCTCGACTGAGCTCCAATCCCCCCCCCCCCCCATAAACCAGTCACAGCAAAAATCCGTCGAGCTCCTCTCTCTATTGGGCAGGGTTAAAAAAAAAAAAAGAAAAAAAAAAGATAGTCCAATCTAATAGGTACCGTACTGTCAACCAAGCTCCAACCCCTGTCCCATCACCGCAATGTTTCATCCTTGTGCTTGTTTTTTAAGAACTTTAAATGGAATGTGCTCCAACTAACTCGTAGCACTGGTGACCCCTCGACGTAAATACCCCTAACTAACCAGACAAACATCAAAATCCCACGCCTTCACTTTACAGATTCCCAGATGCTGGAAAGCCTTCTACTCTAATAGTTTCCTCGCTGTTCAACTCCCTACTTAGTATGCCCTATGGACATGACCCCTAATTCATAGTAGCCCCTTACGTCTCAGTGGCAATGTGGCTTGTTTGGGGTGAATACGAGTATGAAAAAGAAAAACAAGAAAAAAAAACACTAAAGAATTTTCCTTTCTTCCTCTGTGTACCTAAAACTAAACAGAACTTCCATGAACAAAGTTTCTTTCCAAGAACTTAACGTCTGTGGAACACAATACCACAGGGCTGCTTTCCAGCTGACTACAGCAAAGTCGTTTTCAAGTGAAATGTTAAATTTTTTGTCGAGCTGTGCATAAATAATCAAATTCTGCCCATTTCACCCAGGGTAATGCGATATCAAATCATGGAATTACCCCCCCCCCCCCCCCAACACACACACACACACACAGTCTCCAATCCTCATGGTGTTGTCTCACCCCTATCCCTGAGTGGCCTTTGAGCCTTGATAAGCAGTCACTTATTAGTATAAAAAAAAAAAGGATTAAGAAAATTAGCATATTGATTATGACAATAATCCTGAATCTATGCTTAAAATTGGGGTTGGATTGTCTCAAGCATTTAAATTCTAAAACAAAATACTATTTTCTTTAGTGTGTCATACTTAAATTTAAAATATCTTCATTGGTAAATGTACAAATAAAATGAATACATCTTAATACATTTTTTTTTTTACTGATAAGTGACCACTTATGGCCAAGAGCCACTCGAGGATAAGGCTTAATGACTTCTGAGGACGGTCTATGATAAGCATTTATTGACCTTAGAATTGAAGAGGACCATGTTGTAGTCCCCAAGGAAAGCAAACTTGTGACAACATGTCTGAGAGATGGAAAGTTTTTAGAAAGAAACTATTCACGGAAAGCTTGACGAGTTCTTGCTGTGAATGTCTTATAAGTAGGAACGAGAGATTGGATCACAGTCAAGCATTTACCACAGAGATAATGATATAGAAAAAGACCAGCAACGTCTCTTCTGCGAGAAAGATTGTAGCGAATAGAAGAGATCAATACCACTAGATTGTGAAGTCGATTTTGTACTTTGTCATGGCAAGAAAGAGTGGCACCTCCCAAGATGTGGCAGCAGCACTCCATCTTAGGATGTAACTGACTCTTATCATATAGGTAGAGGGTTGCATTAGTAGTCAGATACTTTCCGGGGGGGGGGGTCAGGGGGTAAAGTGATCCAACCATTTTTTCAGCAACTTTAGCAACAGACTGGATAGAAGTCTTCCATTTGTAGATTTCAAGCGAAAATCAGTCCTAGGTGTTTTTCAAAACAATTGGCATCCATAAAGAGAGAGAATCATTCCTTTCAACTGGAGCAAAACGAGGATCTACTATGTTCTGTTTTAAATGCGAAACGATTAGAAGAAAAATTAAAGACAAAAAAACAAAAAAAAGCAAGGTTGTATAACACATTTTTAGAAATTTTTACTCAGCTTAAAAAACCCTCTCTTATTTGAAACATCAAAATTAAAAATAACGAAACACAAATTAAACATGTTACAAACATGTTAAACAATTGTTACAGGGATCCGAGTAGCAAACGGATAAAGGAAGCTGAAATCAATATTAATTTCCCAACCTGGTGGTGATGGTCCCCTATGTACTATTGGTAGAGATATTTTTAGCTCTTATTTGCTCAAAAATATATATATATCTTTTTTAATTTGAATTTTGAGCCGATTTTTGTACAAAATAGAAACTCTTTTTTGTGTTACTTTTTTTTTTTTTTAGTGTTCACAAGTCTACCAAAACGTCTGATACTTGTGACAAACCAGGCGATGAAGATTTTTGCAATCAATCTGATAACCCACTCAACTATCAATTTATATATTTAACCATAAAAAGTGACTTTCAAATACCATATTTCATTGCATCTAATACACAAGTACAGGTTTTCAGCAATGTTTACTCAGCTCCTATTTGAAACGGCAAGATTACAAATACACTCAACATAATAGATTAAAAAAATAAGGTATGTTAAATGATAATGGGTAGGTTCGCTAGTACATATCTGATCATTTAAATTGGCAGGGCAATGGTTAGCACGTAGACAAGAAATTGGATTCAGAGGATCAACTTGTGCTGGAAGTGGATGTGATGTCACAAAGAGAGAGTGAAGAGAAGGAGTTTGATCGGAAGCTTAGGGGCGTCAACACATGGATTGAGAAATGTCCTGATAAGAAATGATTAACCAGTAATTATCGACCTCTTTGTCTTCACTGATTTTGAACAAACGATCCAAGCGAATAAACCTCTTCTTGTCTTCAACAGTTTGTCTCGTCTTTGTCCTTTTTTGGGGGGTATGAATGGACTTGCTTCCTCAGTCTGGCAAGATCACTTAAGGACGTGTGCCGGAACAAGCAGCTTAACAAGCTATGTTTATGAACTTCCATGTATGACAAGGTTGAAACGTAACAGGTAGACCAGAGTTGATGGCAGTTGTTTACATAAAAGGCTTTTTATATCAGCAATATTTATTCTTTAGGAATCAGTGAAATTTGAACGTTTTTTTTTTTTTTAATCTCAAAGAGGAAATTTGTCAAAAATTGATCAAAAAGAATCCAATAAAAGGGAACACACAAGATCTGACATGTTAAAAACAAATGAAGCCAAATGATTGGATAAATTATGTACTCCTCTCCTCCACCCCACCACTTGAATAATGGGCATGTCAATTCATATTCCTCTATTTACTGACACAAACTTTCCTTTGCAAAAAAAAAAAAAAAAGATGGATGTAATTCCCAGCTTCAGAAATACCGATATACACAAGAAAATATGGTAAATATAATAAACGAGTATACCCTGCCATGAAAAAAAAATATGCTTCTCCAGCCACTAATATTCACATAAAATGTCTGAATCAGTAACAAAAACAAAAAAAATAGAAAGTTTTAAAAGAGAAAAAACGTATAAATCGGTATAGAAAGCAGAAAGTTAAAAAAAAAAATAAAAAATAAAAATTTAAAAAAAAAAGGCACATGTTCGTCTTTGTCCACTGTCCATTTTTCACAACTTTTTACTGACCAATTTTTTTTTTCTTTTTTCGGTGTACACTTATCTATCAAGCTGCTAGAGAATTCTGGGGTTTTTGGAAATTTTTTAAAAATATTTTACATTTTAGGAGGGGGGATCAGTTTCCAATTTTAATTCAACGTAAACTGATCCCCCTCTTTTTGACCATCTCAAATTATTCTTCTGTTTACAATTACCTATCATGTCGCGAGAGAATTCCGGGGGTTTTGGAAAGAAATTTTTAAAAATTGAGATTTTAAGACGTACAAAGTTGTGAAAAACGGACTATGGTAAAAGACGAACAAGACTGATCCCCCGTCTTAAAATCTCAATTTTTAAAAATTTCTTTCCAAAAACCCCGAAATTCTCTGACATGATAGGTAATTGTACACCGAAAAAGATTTTTTTTTAAATTGAGATGGTCAAAAAGAGGGGGATCAGTCTACATTGAATTAACATTGGAAACTGATCCCCCCTCCTAAAATGTAAAATATTTGAATTTTTTTCACAAAAAACCCAGAATTCTCTAGCAGTCTGATAGATAAGTGTACACCGAAAAAAGAAAAAAAAAATGGTCAGTAAAAAGTTGTGATAAACGGACAGTGGACAAAGACGAACATGTGCAAAAAAAAAAAAAAAAAAAGAAAGAAAGAAAACGTTTTATTATGGACATAGCTTTCAGATGGGGCAGTGTCTGACTTGCTATTTGTTTTCTCAGTTCCTCTAAATACCAAAAATGGATTCGTCTGGCAGATTTTTCTTATGTTAAGTTTTGTGTGATGAGACGGGGATACATATATATATACATATATATATATATACACACACACACACACACATTGCTCTTTATTATAGAGTAGAGGATTCACAAGCTAAATTATTTTCCTTAACTCTTCACTATATGAATTTATAGAGCCAAAACTAAAATCTATATTAATAAGATTGTGTGACCACTTCTCGTGTGTCTGTATGTTTCTCTCCTCTACGTGACTTACTATTGATTTTATTTACTATTCATAGATTGTTTAGTGAAATCAAAATGCAATAGCTAAAGCACTACAGTTTTTTTTTTCAATATTTAAAAAACACAAATTAGGAAGTAAATCCCCTAGAATACATTTGTTTCTTCATAAGTCAGCCATTTTATTCTTTTCGTAATAGTTGAAAATAAATAAAAATGGATTACTTTGTGACCCTTCGAAATTTGCAAAGAATTTAGAAGCATTCATGCCGTCGAATAGAAAGTCATTTAAATTGGCTTTAAAAGACTTTCTATTCGACAGTATAAATGCTTCTAAATTCTTTGTAAATTTCGAAGGGTCACAAAATAATTCATTTTTGTTTATTTTCAACTATTAAGAAAAGAATATTAATTATTGATTAAAAGTTTGGGAAGCTATTTGCATCCAATCATTTAGAGATTCAAACCAAATTATCTTAACAACAATTAGTTTTATAACAATTTGGTTCAATTAATAATTTGTTATCTGTCCTGTTGCAGCGACGTCTTTAATGGTTTAGACATGAAGCTCGTCACTCTGAGGGAGAGCTAATTCACAATGTAATCCATCCTACTTGTCTGGGTGGTGCAAGCATATTGGTGGACAGCCGAGGACTGGGACAACAACCATCAACGAGGATTTGGCTGAACTCTCAGGTCCACAGGTGGTCGGCCTTCGACAGTAGATTCGCGATTGGCTAGCCATCTCATGCGACCTTGCTTTGGATCACAGTGCATGTGCTGCCATGATTCGAGATGTGGTGCAGGCCAGGAAAGAAGCCCAACCTGACAAGGGTGAACACCGTTGCAATAACAATTAATAATTAAATTTAACTTTCAAACAACTTAAAGAAAATAATTTAGTATGAAAAAAATCTTAGGCAAGGTACAGTTAGTAATGAAATTATACATATTGGGTTGGCCAAAAAATTTGTTCGTTCTTTTTTTTTTTTTTTTTTTTACTTCTCTCAGTTTATGGGGATCCCAAACATCAAGTTTAAAAACATAACAGAGTTTATACAATTTATTTTCCACAATCGATTTGGAAATCTTGAGAATGACAACCAGACAAAAAACTCAGACAAACCGGCAATCTTGTTTAACTACATCTTTCACTTGGTCACTGTCGATCATCTTTGGCCGGCCAGAACGAGGAGCATCTCTCACTGAAAAATTTCCTTTTCGGAATCGAGCAAACCATTTCTGGCACACCCGTTCTGTAACAGCAGAGGCTTATTACACACTGACGTCAACATACTCGCTACACCAAATACAAGATTTGAAGAATAGGAATATAAAACGATCTTTAGTAGTCCGGAAGGATGGCATTCAAAAAACGAACAAACTTTTTGGGGGCCAATCCAATATATTCTGAACTTTGAAAGGCACACAATGATAATTTGTACAGAATCAAAATGCACTTCATTTGCATAATTACGCACGTACAATGTCATTTCACTTCCAGTGTATGCATAATCTTCTACTCTATAATAAAGACCAATGTGTATTTATACATGAACAGATTTTATATATATATATATATATATATCCATCACAAAAGTTAGCGAGTAAAAAAAACTTTCGAACTATTTCAAGTATTTAGGGGACTTGTGAAAACAAATAGCAAGTCAAACACACACCTGTGCCTTCAATCTATTAACGAAACTTTTTTTTCTGCCTTCTCTACGGAGTTATACGTTTTTCTTTCCTTTGTTTTTTTTGTTAAACTTTCCAGTTTGAGACGTTTTCTTTCTCTTTAAACTGTCATTTTTTTTTTTTTAACTTCATCGATTCAGACGTTATTTTATATGAATATGAATATTAATGCGAACATGACGAAGGGTAACAAAAAATATTTTCCGTTATTTTTTATGGAGGGTGCACATTCGTATGTAAGATTTCAGCTGTAACTGAAATCCAACTTCAAATCATTTCCTCCATCACATGACCAAGCTAAGCAATCAGCTATCTACCCACATACAAGGCTTAAATCCTCAAGGTAATCACCCATCAATGATACTTAATAACCCGTCGCACCTGGCAAATCAGACCTAACTTTAAGAGTCTACCACTGTCAAGTAATATTTAACAATAGGTGATGCTTTTAAATAAGATCATTCATCTCAACAGAGCTAATATCTAATTAAGCCAATGAGAATTAAATGAATGGAAATCGCCGGAAACACTCTATAAAGACTCATCTTTAAGGTTGAACAACACGTTTATATGCAGTCAATGGCTGACACAGGCGGATTAAGTGGATAAAAAGATTTAAAACACCTTTTAATTTTATGACTCAATTTTGAAATAATTAGAAAATTATGGAACAACTAAATGAGATAAAATGAGTGGCCGTTCAAGATTAATTTCAGTTCATGTAGCAACAAGTTGTGGTGAAAAGAAAGCATCTAAAAGGTGGGGGGGGGGTCGCGAGAGAGAGAGAGACATACACACACAGAAAGACAAGAGATAGCCGGAAAGAAAGACAATAGGGGGCACAGACAGCCGGAAAGACAGCCACTAAAGCTCTAGTTCATTGATTAGTCTACGGCTCGAAAATTTCATATCTGTTGCCAGAATGATATTTATTGCTACAAACAGAAATTACAAAAGCAATGTTTATACAAACACACAACTCCTGAATTTTTAAAAGGTCTCATTCCAAACAAAAATATCTTCTAATTTATATATAATCTATATTATTTATGTTTTATTTTAAAAAAAAAGGGGGGGGGGGACGGGCATATCTTTCAAGGCTGTTTTTCTGAGTTTTTATTTTATTTTAATTTTTTTTTAATGAACAAAATCTTGGTGCTGATATCGATCCTGAACCAGTTTTCGTGAGGTTCGACTAGGAAGCGTTCGGCTGTCCTACGCAAACGCCCGAGAGTTGGCGAGCCGATTTGTACCAGACGACAATTTTGATACGGTGCTCCGTCCTATGATAATAATGTTTTGCTTGTTTTCTGTTTCTTTTTTTGTTGTTAGGGTTAGGGTTATGGTTAAAAATATTTATTTGATAACAGTAATTTCGCTCTGTTTTGCTTGTTTTATTTGTTTAGTTGTTTAAAAAATTTCTTGCAACTATAACTAAAAATTATAGGACTCAGCAACGTATCAAAATAAAAAAATATTTATTTGATAACAGTAACTTCGCTATGTTTTGCTTGTTTTTTTGGGGTTTTTTTTGCTGTTTCTTTTAGAAAACTTCTTGAAAATATAACTAACAATCACAGGACGCAGCACCGTATCAAAATTGTCGTCTGGTACAAATCGGCTCGTCAACACTCGGGCGTTCGCGTAGGACAGCCGAACGCTTCCGAATCGAACCTCACGAAAACTGGTTCACGATCGATATCAGTACCAAAATCTTTAAATAAATAAATAAATGAAAAAAGCTCAAATCAAAAATAAATCAAAAGTATTTGTTTAATAAAGACGACCACTACTTAATGACAAAATAGCCAAGTGTAGTATCTGTTCTGGTACTAAACTTCATATTTTCTGTCCTCAGAAAATCCTTCCAGACCGACGCAATTTTAAGTTTTTATCTTAATTCAGAGTGTCCCTTTATGGGGAGCTGGATTTTCTCCACATTAAAAACAGACCTTGTACGTGGAGAGGCTAGTAAATAGGGAGACGGAGATTTTAATATATTTTTTGCTATAGAAAATATTTCATCTTGTATCACTTGCTATTTTGAAGTGGGTTAGCAATCAGAAGATTCAGTTTCTCAAAATTTTCAATTTTACATTGAAATTGAAAAAAAATTTTTTAAATCATTCCTTGAAATATGCATTCGCCTTTGTTTATTCAAAGTTACCTGTCTCTTCATTTATAAGAATTTGTCAATTGTTAAATTTATCAATTAGCTCATTGAGGGAAATTTTCTCTCTGTTCTTAACTCCTATATCAATTATCTTAGAAAATTCACATCGCCTCATTTGCATGACCGCCTGCCCGGTTATCAGGATGACCATAGTTCAAAGCAAAACCGATTTAGAGCTTGGACAAGTTCATTGGAAACAATGTAACAATCATTGCAATATACATTCCTAAAACCATACATGATAATCCTCCACTCTATAATAAAGACCAACGTGTATATTTTTATATAAATAAATATAATATATACGCCCAGTCACACAAAAGTTAATGAGTAAAAAACGTGCCTTTTTATAGCCTCCGGATGAAACCATTTCAAGTGGCAAGGGGAAGCGAGAAAGCAAATAGCAAGCCAGACAATTCCTGCTGTCTGAAATGAATTTGGAAAGAAATCCTCTACTCTAAATAAAAAGTCAACGGAAGGTATTTTTTTTTTAGGTCATCAGAAATTATAATTTTATATGATTGCATATGAATATTAGTGCGAACAGTGGCGAAGCATATATCCCCCCCTCCCGTAATGTTTGACAGAGGGTGTTACATCAGTAATAGATATAAACTTCACAGTATGTATTAGTTTGTCACAAGTAAAAGAGATTATTTAAATGGAGTTGTTGGATTCTGTTTGTCCAAGCAGGAAGTCAACTATGTAAAAATAAATTTCTCACACTTGGACAAATATATTTTACTCAAACAATCACTATTTTTAAAACAAGAACACAAAAAAGATACAAGGACACAAATTACTGAAAATAGAAATAGTATCCAAGGCGATATTCTGAAATGGACTAAAAAGACATGTTTATGTGAAAACAGTTTTAAGGTTTTATTTCTGTAAGGGAGGTGGGGGGGGGGTCTCTTCTCTTCCCTACAACCCCTTTCTCACAGAAAAGACGTTGTTAGTCTCTCTACCGTTGGTTCCATGTTAGGTGCCTAATTGAGCTTTAATCTCTGGTTCATCTTTGTACGACATTCACAGCAAGAACTCATCTTATTACCACAACGGAAAGTGATTTTCCTTCCCCCATTCCCAAGTGCTTAGCGTCAGGAGAAATTTCCGTGGACAAAGCTTCTTTTTATGGGCTTCCCACCTGTGGTACACATTACCGCGGGTCTGCTTCCCTGTTGATTACAACTTGGACGTCTTCAAATACAATATCAACAAATTTTTTTCTCATAAACCACCCTATCAGTAATCAAACGCAGTTCATATCTGTGATCAATGTTTACACTCTCATAGCGTTCATCTCTGCTGACAATCATTCCGTCACATTAACCTTTATCCTCGAGTGGCTCTTGGCCTTGATAAATGGTCACCAAATAGTAACAAGTAAAAAAAAAAAAAAAAGATCTGACATACTTTTAGTACTAAGCAACGTTCCCAGGTGGGAACATAAAATACTTAAGAAAATGTTTAATTTGTAGAAATTAATGGTTGCAAATCTTTATTTTCACAAGCGAACATCAATTTGTATTATTCGGACTACTATTTTCATCTTGGATGTTATTCTCACAATGTCTTGGTGGATGTAACATCTGACTTTTTTCAGGTATCTTGTCCAACTCTGGAATCTGTACTGATTTAATCCACAAGGCTAACTTGCTCTCGTTCTATATCAGCCATGACCAGGTAGGACCCGTGCCGCAATAGATAAAAGTACTAAGTATAATCAGTTCTAAGTGATAGTCTTCTGGAGGTTCAAGGTTCAATCTTCAGTACGGGCGGTACTAAGAATACAGTCACAAATTACTTAAGACTTCTACCCAGTCATGGCTGATTGAATGGGAGCAAGTTACCTCCGTGGATTAAATAAAGGGTTCAGTTTGAAATTCTGTACAGATTCCAGAGTTTACCAAAAATATTCCCGAGTTTGAGAAGATGCATCTGAAGACGGTCGGAGTTTACATCGGCCGAAACGTTGTGAGAATAACATCCAAAATGAGAACAGTAGTCCGAATAATACAAATAATACAGATTGTCAATCCTCATCTCAAAAATTCCCAAACAAAGAAAAAAAAAAAAAATCTATCAGCTAGAACAAAATCTGTGGCATTTGAGACATCGTGTGCCCGAACATCGTGTGCCCGAACAAGATATACATTTTAGTTTTAAAACATTTTCTAAGCATTCAATCAATATTCATTTGAAATCATTTCTTTTTTTTTTTCTTTGAAATATAAATTCATCAGGAAATATTTTGTTGATACCATAACAACGTTCTGATATGGGAGCATGCCCTTATCTTAAGACCGGCTGATGCAGGCTGACGTGGTGAAAGCATGATATTTCTATTCAAACAAAAAGATTACAATTTGAAACTATCAAGTTTTAACACTGATGGTAATTAATCTCATCGCATCTACTATACGTACATCGTGCACTGAAACCTCATGTTTTTCACATTAAGAATTATCGACATTATTATATCGAGGATAACCTCCATTTGCAGTTGTCAGTCCACAACCCGTTTTGACGACATTAGCTTTTGCAGAGAGATGTTGCCATCCTCTCACATACAGCATCTGGTGTTCCCAAATGGGCACCCATCTGGTAATGACCATGCTTAATGTTGCTTAATTTTCATGATCCAGTGTGTCAACGTTATGCCGTATTATATGGTAGTTAATAGTGACAGGTAAAAGATGAAGAGACGATACTGTACTAACTGGCAAAACTTTTGGATTATTGATCATATATTATACAGTTCAATCTATATAATAACGATGTAACATATCACCTTCCACATACATTTTACAAAATGAGATCATCCAATCGCAAGTGACGTACAAAAATAATTAAAATAATCGAGGATTATCTAATGTTTCTGTGTGACAAAAATTTAGACTTTGTTCATTCTGAAAATTTTTTAAATCTCCAAAATCGAATATAACGATAATATATAATTGAAAGAATGCTGTCGTGATCCAAAAATATACCACTATTACCTGCTCTTTAGGCTAGGATCAAGGTGTAGTATGGGTTAGGGTCGCACGACAGGCGATAAATCTATCCTCCCTCAGAAAGGAAGAAGTAATGCTGGATAGTGTCACTAATCACTTGCCTCCCTGCGAGGGGAGAGTCAAATACAAGGTCGGGTTTTAATGTCGGGAAAATCCAGCTCCTCAAAAGGGGGAACAGTCAACGTGATCACAAATACTTGTATAGTCACTTCAGAACTATCATAAATGTAGGCGACTCAGTGATGATGATGATTATCATCATCATCATCATATTCGGTTTAACCTCAGTTTTACATGCTGGCATATGTTGGACGGTTTTAAGAAATGACTTCCAAACTAACCTATCTCTGCAAGGTCTTTATTTATCCCTCTTTATTCCAAGTCCATCCTTATCACTTCCTCCCATGTTTTTCTTGGCCCGCTATCTCAACTGTTCTACATCTACTAATCCAAGAACTCTCATCCATTCTTTCAACCTGGCTATATCATTGAAATCTACTCTTCGTCACACACCTCTCTATACTGTCCAAATTTAATCTTCCTCTGAGGTCATCTTTAAGTGACAGGCAATAAATCCGGCTCCTCTAATAAAATTTATAAGTATATAAAAATAATAAAACTAAAGTCTATTTTTATTGATTCGCCATGTAATTTCCATGGGTCCTGTTAGTTTCTATCAATAAGCAGACTGGATTCATTTACCAAAATGTATTTGTGAAAAATCTGTAGAAAGTAAGTTTCGTAATGTTTATTATTTGGCCTTTTATTCTATTATCATAATTTCCTCTAACATAAATGAGCCAAGTTCAGAGGAGCATCTACCTGATAACATGGAATGATAATCAATTCTAGTCACATTGGCAGGAGATGAAGAGATAAACAAAAGCTGGGCATATTCGATCACGATTGCCCGTGGTGGATTCTACGAATGAAGTGGACCGATCATATCTCACTTCTTCAACGAGAGTTTTGCGTCACTGGAGGGCAACTTGTTGTTCAGACAGTGAAGATACTTTGATTGTGTTATACGCCGCCCACCCAGATCCTGGTCCAAAATTAACCAACGTTCGCTCTGGCATCATTCTGACAACCTAGGGACTGCCTTGCTAGTAATCAGACCCCTCTTAGTCGGAATGAGGCATGATTTGGCTCGATCCTAGATGGTGCACCCTTTAAGTCATTAGTTCTTCCTTCGACATGTGGTGTTGGTCTATTGCTGACTGTCTTAGGTGGCCCTATCGGAAAATGCCGACAGGTCCATTCTTGCTTATTTTTGTATTTCATGAGAGTGCTCCCTCGAGGAAGCTGGTTTTCCCCCCACCTTCCGTGCCAATTCTTGCTGCAGTTGGAAGCAAATAAATCCATACCAACTAAAAGGCTATGTTTTTTACATTTATTTAACTAACGAGTCACCACTTATCAAGGCTCAAGGGCCACTCGAGGATAAGGGTTAATGAGTTTGTCAGGTGGACGGTGAGACAACACCTTGAGAATTGTTAACAATGGTTGAAACTGAGCATAATTTGATTATTTAAGACGATGGCCCAACAAGAATTTGTTTACATTGGACTTGAAAACAACCACGTTGTAGTCACCTGGGAAGCAGCCCCGTAGTACTGTGTTCCACAGACGGGCAGTTCTTGGAAAGAAACTCTGCTCATGGAAGTTATGCTTAGTTTTAGGTACACAGAGTAAGACAGGAAAATTATTGTAGGTAGACGAGTTCTTAATATTTATCTCCCTCCCACGGCGGGAAGATGTGACTCAAAGGTCGAGAAAGTGAGATTCAAAGCCAGCGCTCTAAGGGAGAAGCATTCTGGACGAAGAAAAAAAATTGCCTGGGAAGTCTTCCCCCCCCCCCCCCTGTCGACATTCACCGGTAGGGGCGCCTCAGGCGATTAGCAATAAAGTTACCCCTTTCTCAAAGGGTGAGAAGGTAAAACATGGGAAGGTGGACCTCCTACAACTGCACAGAACCCGTACCTCACACCGACAGACGACTAGGCACACCAGAATGCCCAACAAGTTCTTGTTGTGAATGTTTATTTAAAACTTGAACATGACTGATGGACAAAGCCTCTTATACAGATGCATGGACGCATCTAAAATAAGATGCATCCATTAAATCTGGGTGTTTAGTGATGAAAATTCTATTTCAAACTGAGGCGAGATGGACCAACCAATGGACAACAAAAGCCTCTCGTAGAAACGCAAAGATGCATCGATTAAAATAAAAACCTTATCTTTCACTCAATATAGAAATTATAAAGAAAACATGAATTATTATTTACAACAGAAGTCAAAATCGATTGAGCAATCTAGTGCGGGGGGGGGGGGGGGGGGTAATTTCTTGTTTTCTACAACCTCATTCTCACAGAAGAGAAATTGATGGTTTTTCTCTATTTTTATTCCCATGATAAGTGCTTGACTGAGCTCCAATCTCTGGTCCCTTCTTTTAAGACATTCACAGCAAGAACACGTCTTCCTACCACAACTGCACAGAAATTCCTTTCTTCCTCCGTGTGCCTAACATCAAACAGAATTTTTATGAACAGAGTTTCTTTCTAAATACTTCCCATCTGGTGAACACGATACCGCAAGATTGCTTCCCTGAGGGATACAGTATGGTCTTCATTACGTCTAATGTTAATAAATATTTGTCATAAACCGTCCTCAAGTCATTAACCCTTATCTAAAGACTTATGTCCTCAGTAAGTGATCACTTAAAAAATTATCCTCACCAGTGCTATTTTTTATTTTTTTTATTTTTATTTTTTTTTTTTTTTTACTCCGTTTCAGCCGATGGGTCCTCCTAAAAAGGATACTTTTTAATTCAAAAATTTTTAAAATTTAGAAATCTAAATCTACAACAGATCTGTATATATTTATTAGTTTTATTTTTATTTAAATTTCAATTTTTGAGTTGTTGTACGGCCTCAAGTTTTCACTTCGATTAACCTCCAGCGCCATTTTTGAATCCAACATTTTTCTAATTCTGAGAAGCTATCGATAAAACATGCAAATAAAAGCGCTTTAAAATACTTTAAAACACAAAAAAAAAACATGCAGGTAGGTAGAAAAGTAAATTTCTTGCTTTAGGTGACAGTTATTCGTTGACTATTTGCTTCTTTACCCCCTTTTTACCATATTGGATATTGTAAAACAAACCCAGGCGATTGTTTCTATCACATTATGCAAAAACGTCAGCATAACGCATTTCATCAGCTTTAAAGAGAAAAAAAAATCAGCCTAAACAATACACAAATAAACAACAAGGAATGCAGGAAAAACTACATCATTTATCAATAATATTCCTGTAGAAAGTCTGAGGGTACATCAGCCCAAACATAGTCAAAAGAAAACTAGACGAATAACAATGTTAACTTTTTAATTGGAAAATAAAAACACCAGCATTCACGTATTGGCAATCCTAAATTATTAACAAGACTTACAATATCTTATATATAAATTTTTCCTCTATACTTTTGTGGTTAGTAGCTTTTTTAATGCAAGCTACGTAAAAAAAAAAAAATCTGTTTTGTCATGGCAAATATTGATCCGTGTTATTAAAAACGAAAATTTTATTTTCAATAGATTTCATCGATTTTAATATTTAATCCTGATCAATATTTCATTTTTATTAGTCATATATAAAAGGAAGCGGAAGGAATGTTTACCCTCTCGTTTCCATCTACTGCCAATGTCCTTATGGACACCGGGAAAAAACTTTTTGAGATACAATTTTTCTATATTCACCATGTTGTTAGCTATTACTCTCACTTCTCCTTTCTGTTTGATAAGTCGCTGACCTACATTCTACTAGAGATTATGAAAGAGAGGGAACGAAGAGAAAGGTGGAAAACGCAGTCCGATTTATGTATTTTTTTAGCATCATAATTTCATACTTGCCACCGTAGGTCAATCGGTTAGCGTTTCATATTTAGAGAGAGATGGTGGCTAGATGTTTAACGACGCAGACTGAGGACCTGTTAGTGCCGGCAGGTTCAAATCCAGTTCGTCCCACAGAAACACTTTCATCAAAACCCACACCTGACCTTGTGTCGAACCTCCTGAAGAAGAGGTAAATAAAATACTTAGAGACAGAGGTTGTGAGTTCGAACCTTACGCGAAGCATAATAATTTTTTTTACTTTGATTTTGTCCCAAAATGAACAAACATTTCAAATTACAGTATTAAGCAGATTTCAGTTTTATGGAGAGGGGGGGGGGGTCTACGTAATTTACAGAAATTAAGAGTCCCAGGCAACACCACGTAGCTTTAGTTTTATATAAATAGCTCAATTGAGAAAAAAAAAATGTCCAAACTAATAATTTATTTTCCCATATTTATTAAGTGACTACTAACATTGTCTATCCTACTTCTGATCTGGTCAACAAGTTCTGCCCAAATTAGATCAAGAGTAACAAAAATGAGACAATGTCTGCTAATTGATGTCTATTCAGTGTATATTATTAGCAAACATTTGCGACGGCGGACAGAGGAATGGTGGCTGCTGCTGCTGTTGCAGTCTATTAACTGCAGTCGTTAACATGACTGTAAAGCAAAACAGAGATTAACCCAGTCAAAATGGACTGCAAACCAAAGTAAACTTAAATCTTATATAATTCCTCTCTTTTAACGTGATGAAAACGGATTTTTGGCAACATAAATTATTTGAAAGGAAATCAATCAAAAACAATTGATTTTGTTTAACCTACTCATTTGTGACCTATTTGCGTTAGAAAGAAAGAAATATTTAATAAAAGTTATAAGCCTTTAAAATGTGCATAGATATCGATTCTGAGATAATTAGCCATCTTTACTTACATTACTGACTAAACAAAGATGGCTACTTTGCTCAGAATCGGTGTTTTCGTTAACTAATGCAAATAGGTCACCAATGAGCAGGTAAAGCAAAATAAATTGTTTCGTTTTTTTTACTAATTTCCCAACTGCATTTCCTTTAAAATAATTTAGGTCGCCAATAGTAACGACTACCCGGATTTTTTTTACAAAAACTGATTTGCACATATATACTAGTTGAAATACCCATCTCAACCGTTCTTCTGCACATCAACTCAAGCAGAAAAATGTTTTCCTTTAAATCCTAGTAAAAACAATTTAAAATTACACTTTAATAATGAGTAAACGTTTTATTAGAAAAACAGTTATAAATTAAATTTTAAATAGAAGCCTTTTTCGATGCAAGACTTTTTTCTTTTCTTTTTTTTAATCTTAAATTTTTGGAATAAAATTCCATCATCAGAGTTAACCAGTATTGTGTCATTTCTTTTTTTCTTTAACGTCCGTGTCATGGTTGTTATCTGCAATGTTGTCTTGGCGGTTATGAATTCAAATTCTGGTTTGTTGAACGAGAAAGCATCAGGCGTGCTAGTATTCTAAAGAGACAGGTCGTTCATTTGGAAGCATCGAAAGATTAGAAATATTACATTGAAAATAGAAGCCCTTTTTCAATGCAAGATTTTTTTTTTTTTTTTTTTTTTTGACTTTAATCTTAAAAAAATATTTTTTAAATCTTGCGGTAGGGTATAAGCAATGCAATTTGAAAAAAAAAATTTTTTTTTTTTAAATCGACTAATTATTTTTCCTAAATGTCTTCAGTGTTGTGAGAGGGTTAGCTTCTCTTACTTCGTCTATATTAGTAAAAAAATGTTGATTGAGTTAAATGAAATGCGATGAAATCAATTGGAAATGAACAATATTTGCCAAAACTAATTAGATAGTTTTACAGATGTACTTTTTGTTAATGAAGCTATAAATAGAAATAAGGGAAAAACTGGCTCTATTTTTATATACAAGACAATAAGAAATTATTTTTCATGGGACAAAGACAACAGCATATATCAGCAACTTAATAATTATTCTTCCTAATAAAATTGGACTGTAAAGTAAATGTATAAATTATAATATGAAAATTACGCATTCGATTGTTCGGAAAATAATGACCGATTTCAAAAACAAACATTTATTCATCAAACTCATGCGGGGGATCCATTTAATGAGCTTTTTCATCTTTTTACTTCAGATGGTCGGACACCGTTGAAATACTGACATAAAGTGCCTTACACATTTCCCTTGACACTTGTTTTCAAACCTCCATCGTCAAGAGTGCACGGCCGTTTTCTACCTTGTTCGTTTTTCAAGGATCTCATTACCACTACAGGATTTCTGAAATCCTGTTTGTATTGTCCTGATCATTGAGGACCTTTTTTTATAGCTCATTATGAGCGAGTTTGAACATGTACGAAAAGTACACGCATTTATTCTTTTCTCAGCTTCGCTATTAAGGACACTGTTGATCAGAAATCCCCTTCCCCCCACACGCATTTCTGACCCCCCACCCCACCCTACACTTTCCTTTTTGTTCCTCTTTTCCATTTTATATACAAAAGAATCTAGACTGTTAAGTTATAAAAAACTAACGTAGTTTGTGTTTTAGCCGAATTGCTTCGCACCAAGTAAAATCTTAATTGCATTGTATACGTTAAATACCTGGCACACGCTAGGAAGTAAGTGTAGTATCTGTTCTGATGGATACTGCACCCCTATAGACCGATGTCGTCTTGTCCTTCGGGACTTGATTCCACCTGTCTGTGGGTTTGTCCTGTGCAGTTCTAGGAGGTCCACCCTCCCAGGCTTCGCCTCCCCTCTTTGGGGAGGAGTAAGTTTATTGCTTACTGCTTGAGGCGCCCCTACCGGGGAATGCCGACGGGGCTGCCCAGGCAATTTTTAAATGGCCAGAGTGCTCACCTCTCGAGCGCTGGCTTTTAACCCTACTTACTCGACCCAAGCTGTGGTCACATCTTACTTGTGGGAGTAAGATAAAACTGGCCTTGTGCCTAACTCCTGCAGAGGAATAAATAAATATACGTTAAAATAATGAATATATTTAAAACTACAACACAGTTGTTAGCTGTCCGTCTTTGGGGAGGGGGCGTATAATATACTGCAGATACTAGAGTCGCAAATGCTACTACCCCAAACTGTTGAATACATTTACAACTACCGAAAAGCTTTAATTTGTGCTTTGATTTTTATTTATCACATTGTTACCCTTAACATCATAACTTTGATTTTTTTTTATCACATTGTTACCCTTAACATCATAACTTTGATTTTTATTTATCACATTGTTACCCTTAACATCATAACTTTGATTTTTTTTTTCTATATGCATATATTTATAAATTTATCTATTTTTATTTATTTGGCTTAGCTAGTGATTCTTACATCGTCTTAACCTTCTAAAAAGCTCATATTGCAAATACCTTGACAGGTCAAAAAGATTTGACTGAGCGAGTAAAAGGAATCTAAACAAAATTTAAAGTCATAAGGAGACGTCGTATGGCTTTTTTGGTGATGCCAACCAGTCTGTTAAATGGATGTCTTCAGTAGAAGTTTTCTTCTTTTTTTTTTTCCTTTTCTTTTTCTCTTTTTTAAACACTCAGAAAAGAAAATAGATTACCAAGTTCCTCTTTGGTCTTACCAAATAAAATAAATCTTAGATTACTTCTCTGATAACAACACAAAGTTTTGGGTTTTTTTCTCTCCAAGTTTTCATCATTTAAAGAATAAAATGATGGGGAAAAAGACTGTAAATGCTGATTCTATATTATTTGGAGAGAGAGAGATAGGGGATGGATGGAGAGAGGTGGAAAGAGAGGTGGAAAGAGAGGTGGAGAGAGAGAGGTGGAGAGAGAGAGGTGGAAAGAGAGGTGGAGAGAGAGAGGTGGAGAGAGAGAGGTGGAAAGAGAGAGGTGGAAAGAGAGGTGGAAAGAGAGGTGGAAAGAGAGGTGGAAAGAGAGGTGGAGAGAGAGAGGTGGAGAGAGAGAGGTGGAAAGAGAGAGGTGGAAAGAGAGAGGTGGAAAGAGAGAGGTGGAAAGAGAGAGGTGGAGAGAGAGAGGTGGAAAGAGAGAGGTGGAAAGAGAGAGGTGGAAAGAGAGAGGTGGAGAGAGAGAGGTGGAAAGAGAGAGGTGGAGAGAGAGAGGTGGAGAGAGAGAGGTGGAAAGAGAGGTGGAGAGAGAGAAAGAGAGAGAAAGAGAGGCGGAGAGAGAGAGAGAAAGAGAGGCGGAGAGAGAGAGAGAAAGAGAGGCGGAGAGAGAGAGAGAAAGAGAGGCGGAGAGAGAGAGAGAAAGAGAGGCGGAGAGAGAGAGAGAAAGAGAGGCGGAGAGAGAGAGAGAAAGAGAGGCGGAGAGAGAGAGAGAAAGAGAAAGAGAGGCGGAGAGAGAGAGAGAGAGAAAGAGAGGCGGAGAGAGAGAGAGAGAGGCGGAGAGAGAGAGAGAGAGAAAGAGAGGCGGAGAGAGAGAGAAAGAGAGGCGGAGAGAGAGAGAAAGAGAGGCGGAGAGAGAGAGAGAGAGAAAGAGAGGCGGAGAGAGAGAGAGAGAGAGAGAGAGAGAAAGAGAGGCGGAGAGAGAGAGAGAGAGAGAGAGAGAGAGAAAGAGAGGCGGAGAGAGAGAGAGAGAGAGAGAGAAAGAGAGGCGGAGAGAGAGAGAGAGAGAGAAAGAGAGGCGGAGAGAGAGAGAGAGAGAAAGAGAGGCGGAGAGAGAGAGAGAGAGAAAGAGAGGCGGAGAGAGAGAGAGAGAAAGAGAGGCGGAGAGAGAGAGAGAGAAAGAGAGGCGGAGAGAGAGAGAGAGAAAGAGAGGCGGAGAGAGAGAGAGAGAAAGAGAGGCGGAGAGAGAGAGAGAGAAAGAGAGGCGGAGAGAGAGAGAGAAAGAGAGGCGGAGAGAGAGAGAGAAAGAGAGGCGGAGAGAGAGAGAGAAAGAGAAAGAGAGGCGGAGAGAGAGAGAGAGAAAGAGAGGCGGAGAGAGAGAGAGAGAAAGAGAGGCGGAGAGAGAGAAAGTGGTGAAAAAAATATTCGGAGACATTTTTTTTTTTTTTTTTCTTTTTTAACTAAAAATGTCTTACCACCCAAGAGCACGGCAGCCTAGCAAAAATAGACGACCGTTAGGGAATCTATTTTCGTTAGTCCACTTATAATATAACAAACACTTTCTGTCAGTCGCCGAGAATTTTTGTAAACGTAATTTCAGTCAGAAACATAAATAAACAATAAATAATTTCGGCGCTGAGGCCGTGATTCGAACTCGTAACCGTAACGTCAAAGGGGAATTTGGACGAATTTGTCTGACGTTCTACCACTGAACCATGAAGACAAGTTGAAAAAACCTTTCTGATTTTAATACTTAAGCAAATGGGTTTTTTTTTCACATCTCTCAGTTAGAAATGGATGATCATATAATAATTGGTTCTTCGAAAATACTTTGGGGTCAGTGTTCGCTCTCGATTTTTTTAAGAGGCTGTGATTCGAACTCGCAACCTTAACGTCAAATGTCCGATATGCTACCGACTGCACCAATCGACCAAGTTAAAAAATAACCTTTTGATTTAACTACTTAATGAAATGGTTTTTTTCATTATAAAAAAGATTTTGAAAGAATTAATTGAGTTTCTTATTCTTATCCAAGATTCGTCGTGAAGACTGAAGAACCGATAAGAAAGTCGATTCATTCTTTCAAAATCTTTTGTCGGTGGCCTGAGGAAGCTAGACTTTGAGAAAAGTCTTAGCTGAAACATGTGCACATATGTAGCCCAAAAATTTGCGTATAAATAAAAATTTGTACATATATATATATATATATATATATAAGTAAGTTAACAACAAGTCGTTATTTATAGTGTAATGCGATACTCTAAGCCCCACCTATTGAGTTCTGTTGACAACTTGCTAGATGGCCGCCGAATTTGCCATTTAGACGTTAATTCACTCTCCCAATTCTAGACAATGTGTAGTAGGCACACTGGTACGTGCTCCGACTACTAAGTTAAATATGATTTTTGTATTGGGGTTCAAACTGTGTGACCACCACTTAAAAACAAATATATTTAATATTTTTTTGTTTGGGGCATTTTTCATCAGGTCTCCTTCCATACTGATGATTCCAGGTTTGGCATGAAACATGTGTGTATATGGGTTCATTTGAAAATATTATTGATAATTATATATATATATATATATATATATATATATATATATATATATATATACACACATACATAAATATATGACCTTCACTACAGATTGGTTATGATTGCCTAACAATGAAGCACCACCATTCCTATACTAATTGGTGTCTCCCTTACAATGAAAGATTAGTAAGTACCACATATTGGTGAAATCTTTTTCTCCAATCTTCTAATTATCTAAGAGGACATAACTCTTGATGGAAACAGTTAAAACAGGCACGGTCCAACTTCAAAGGAGTTTATTGCTCCAGATGCGCTCAACCTGGAGTTTCTTTTCACTCCAGTGTATTTCTCCTCCACTACAACTTCTATAAACATTTATTTGTCCTCGACGTCATCTTTCTACAAACAGAAGACATTTTCTTCACCACAAAAAAAAAAAAATAAAAATAAGAAATGGTAACTTTAATATTTTACAAGTGGCCAACGTATTAAAAAAAAAATATCCACTTGATTTAAATGCAATAAAAGTAACCATGCTTCAGTGAAAAAGTCCAAGGAAAAATTGGATTTTCTTGTCATTTCAAAACAAGAAATATTAGTTTGTAAACATGTTAACATATCCAACCACTTAAAACCAATTAAACCAAGAATTCACTATCCACTTAAACAGCATCAACAACGGTTTTTTATTCACATCTTTTATTTTGACATACTTATCTGCAGAGCAAAGCGGGGGGGGGGGAGAGAAGAATCGTTAGCTTTTGTCATAATTTTGAATATATGTTAAACTTCTGTTACATAAGGAGGGGGGGCTGAAAGATATCAGAAGCTTTGATTGGTTGAGTTATGTCACATGGTATAAGAAGGGGGATAATGATTTTTAAATAGTTAGATTTAAGTAATAGTCAGGCAGTGGTAGCCTATGAGGGTCTCTGTGATATAGGGATGTTGAGTAAGAACAAATTCCCTACTTTAATAGTCAAAGTCAGTGAAAATTGGCCAACTGACTCGTTAAAAAAATAAATCTTAGAAAGATATGAAAAATGCTCAAAAGAAAAAAAAACTGTCATCAAGTTGTGGTTGGTTCTTAAAGGACGACCACCACTTAAAGACAAATATTTTTTAAATTAATTTTTTGCTTTGGGCATTTTTATCAGGTATCGCTTTTTTATACTAATGGGTCACCACTTATCGAGTTCAAAGGCCACTCAAGGATAAGGGTTGATGAGAATGAGATTATATATTCACAGTTGGAGTGTATTTTTTTGTAAACTGCTTTTTTTTATAAGGAATGCGAGTCGCCAATGGCAAAAAATTGAAATGAAGATGAACTTCTCAACCTGGTAGGACACGCTCGCCCCCCCCCCCCTCGCTCCAATTTTCTCGCATTCATAATCGTTTACAAAAAAGTAGAATCTTATTTTTTAGAACGGGGGGGGGGGCAGTAAAGAGTGTTCATCTACAATACCTTATTTTTCATACTGAAAGTATCAACTAATGTTTTAAAGAAGACAGGAAGATATTCATTGATGAAACAAAAGTATTCTACCTCTCCTATCGATGAATAACTTGAAGTATGGCAAAATTAACATTTTCATAGAGAGAGAGGAAAAGGAGGTGAAGCAAGGAAATAAAACGGAGCCAAATGTGGAAAAAAATAAGGATATAAAGTTCTAGCGATTTGGCCATTATTTATTTTTTTTAAAGCAAAAAAATGAAAATAAATAAAATTTTAAAAAATAAGAAACGGAATTGCACTTTTTCTGAATTGCTAAAAAGTGGACAACTAGCATCCCTGGTTTATTTAATCAAAATTTCCTTCAGTTAAAAAAAAAAAAAAATGTTTATTACTTAGAGCTTTGAAAAACACTATCATCTTCTTTAAAATCAAAATGCAAATAATATATCAAATAATATATCTTATGTGCACCCAACCTCAAGTTTCTCACTTTGAGAATATAAACATTATACAGAGGATAACGTCTATTTTGCAGATGTCAATCCGCAATACAATTTTGACAACATTAGTTTTTGTAGGGAGGTGTCACCATCCTGCCACATACAGTGCCTGGTATTCCCAAATGGTCACCCATCTGGTACTGACCAGGCTCAACGTCGGTTAACTTTTGTGATTAATTAACGAGAACTGGTGTCAACGTAATTATGCCGTATATGTAAATAATATAGAGTATGTATAAATTATTACTAATGGAAGAACATTTCTTAGGTCAGAATCAGACCTTTTAAAATTTCAGGAGTCCAAGTCAAGCATTTGAGTTACCGACTCCACAACGCTACTGTCCAACCTAGAAGGTAAATGTTGAAAGTTCATAGGATTTCAATCTGTGACTAATAATCCCAGCGAGTGAAATTACGGAGAGGATAAATAAAATGGCCACATGAATATTTTATGTGTTCATGTTCTTCAATTCTCTTCAAGTAATCTTCAAGCAAATAGGAATGCATTCAAAGATGGCTGGACAGTCCACAAGTGGGGCCTACATAAAAATCTACGTTTGTTTGCATTCACTGATCAGATCGTGATCGTCCACTCCTTATCTTTGTCCGAATTTAGTGCTTGATTTCGACACCGGTCGCAGTGTCAATCAGGTGGTCTTTATCACTCCCGTAACAAAAGGATGTTCCTTCCAAACAAAATCACAACTCAAGTTTAAAACAAGTAACAATGTTTTGTTTAAAAAGTCACAATGATACTTTTTTTTCTTCTACTGAAGGACAGGCTTTCAAATCAAGACAAACATATCTTCCAACCGAACAGAAACAATCAACTTGAGGTCCAAAGGCCCATCTGTCTCTTAGACTCACCGAACAGACCCCCTCTTTCCATCTTGCTGGAATATAGAGATATTGGTTGGACCACACCACGAGACCACTCGAGATTTATCAGTTGTTAATCTATGGACATAAAAACTTTGTGCCCAGGGTGTCTCGTATCTGGAGTGGACATTCATTTTTCCAGGATTTCAAGTGGTTTGATTTATCAGCATGAACCCCTTTTTCCATATGGAGAAATCAAATTCTAGGTGGTAAAATCCTTAGGCAGATATATTTCCTTATCAGCAGCCTGTCGACTGCATGCATTGCAACTATGCACCTTACTAAGCATGCGAACACATTCTTAACTTTTTTATTAGGGCAACCTGAGTGGGGAGTTGGGCAGCAAGATGTTTGTTCGCATTACATTTAAATTTCTGCCTATTGGTACGGTCAGGGAAACAGGGAGGGAATTCCAAAGGCAAGCAGTCGAAGGAAAGAAGCTATTAGAGTAGAAAATATTACCTATTAGGTTACAAACTCTTTTTTGCACCCAGTCTTAGGAGAGACTAGTGGTTGGTGCACCAGCCCAGATGTGGCAACTATACTCCATGCATGGGCGAATGCTGGCTTTATAAGAGATACAGGATACTGGCATTATTAACACTTTTCTGGTGTGTGTACGTATCCGTGAACAACATGCATTTTCTATGCGTTAAGATCAAGAAATAAATTTGAAAGTTAACAGTTATCTCCCTTATAAAAAAAACAAAAACTTTAGGACCGTATTCCGGGCAATTGCTAAACATGTTTTTACTCCACACTTCTTAAAAAAAAAAAAAAAAAAAAACTTTAGGGCCGTATTCCGGGCTAAACATGTTTTTACTCCACATTCTTTAAAAAAAAAAAAAAAAAAAAAAAAAAAGAAAACGTTCATAAAAATTTGATAAGAAAAAAACACTTTTTCTTTCTCTGGCCAACATTGAGAGACGAATGTCTTCTATTTCCCCTTTAATTACCTACGATGTATACACGTATATAATTATTATTTTGCCGTCAGTGAAGTTACCAAATTAATTATCAATTAAAATAAATGTACAATTTATAATGATCCAAATTAAAATAATAATTAAAATTTATTGAAAAATGCTTTTAAATTTTTATCTCCAAAAATATACGCATATGCGTAGAGCTGTGATATAGCGAAAAAGTGTCTATGGATGACTACATATGCCTCTCACCACTCCGTGAGTTGAGCACTATGGTAAATGAAAACTGCCAGCACCCATTAGTGATGATGCAAATCTCTTTGTAAAAACAATGAAGCACTCTTTGGCAATTGATAGTGTTTATATAAACATTGAGATTTCACTTCCTCATGACTTGTTGATGATGGCCTAACGATTAGAACTGTAAAAAACATTAGACTTTTGAAAAAAAAAAGTTAGTTTTAAACCCGGCTCGAAATGCTTTCCTGTCCAGCAACTCTAAAAAGTTGTGATACAACGAAACAATGTCTGTTAATGACTATAACATACATACATACATACATACATACATACATACATACATACATACACATATGAATGTGTGTTGTCGTATCGGTTCAAAGTCATTTGATTCTGACACCGGTTGCAGTGTCAATATGGTCCAGTGCTGCAACAGAAGAATTCTCCCTCCAAATAAAATCGCACCTCCCGTTTAAAATAAAGGTTCCATCTTGCTTGCTTGCTATCAGACCCAGAAAACCAAACTGACCAGTGAGACGCCCAACACTGACTAACCTCCCCTGCCTATCTGCTGGAATATATGTAGACATCACCAGGACCACTCCAGAAAGACCACTTGAGATAATGGCTAGCCAGTATCTACTTGTAAAGGCTAATCTGCTGCCAATCCATGAACATAAAAACCCTACTATCTATCTATCTATCTATCTATCGTATCTGGACTGTCATTAAATTTGGAAGACCCTGGGTGAGTCATAACCACAGCAAGGAACCTCGTATACGAAGAAACATTATTTTTTCAAGTGAACAAATCAAATATTGTGTGGTCAAACTAAACATATTTCCCGTTTCTTGACTGGTTTCAAATACTTCTCACTCGCAACAAGTCTTTTATTCACATGCATTGCAAACATGCAACCCACTCAACATGCAACCGTTTAGTGCACGTTTACACAAGTGGTGCGTACGGTATTTTAGAGCATAAATTATTTTTACTATAAACAAGAATATTATTCGACTTATTTTCTATATTTCAGAATTATCAATGGCAGGTCCTATAATTATGCAACAAATGAAAGGGCATACTATAAAGTCTGAATACAATTTAGAAATGAAACCATTTTTGATCTTTCGTTTACAAAGTTCGCAAAGATTTAAAGGCTTAAGATGGAAGAGTATCATCATCATCAAAACGTAAGAGACATTCTAGACACACTGAAAGTATTAGAACACCTGGTTTTATTGGGCAAGCAGACTGTGTCAGAAGGAACAATCTGAAATGGTGTCCACAAAGAACTTAGACATTAGATACAAGTCGTATCTGATGAATAAAGGTCATTCTACATCAGAAAAGGAAGAAAGAAATCTTATTTAGAGCTAACAGACTCCTAAACAAATGTTAAAATCCAGCAGAAAAAGATGTCATTTGTTTCTATTCAGACATGAAAAATTTTGACCAAGATTAGAAAGTAAATAAAAAAAATGATAGATGGTTATGTGCATATCTTTCGGGTTTCCAAGAGTAATGTATAGAAAATTTCCTGCAATCGTCGTGGTCTGGGAGAGCAATGGAGAAAATGGTATGCCTCCTCACTTTTTTTCATAAGATCTTAGAGTAAACTCTGCTGCCTACACAGATGTTCTGGAAACAGTGGTTAAGCCATCGAAAAACAACGTATGACATTGAAGACCTAATGTGTTTCAAGAAAACAACATTACCACACAAGGCTGATAAAACGCAGAATGCAGAAATGGGTGGCGGAAAATTTTCATGATTACATTTGGCCTTCTAGCTCCCGTGATATACATCTATTGGACTACTATGTACAGAACGTAGGTGAGAAAAAGGTTAATGAGCACCCTCTAAATAATCCTTAAAAGTGTTCATAGTTAGAGTGCTGTCCACTATGAATAAGAATCACCAGATTTTAGCATGTAGGTGATTCATACCTCACATAAAAGCTGTTATCGAAGCTGAAGGAGAATTTAATGAATAAAATGAGAAAACAATCTATTCTTATCCTAAAATAATTTTCACTAAAAATACAGTGTGTTTCTAACGGTCATTTTTGTGTATATACAACATTTTCTATCATATACTTTATATATATATATATTTGTTTATCTACACACGTATACGTTTCATCCTTACGGGAATCGTCAGTGTAGAAAAGATTATTCATAGTGATCGCCAGACTCGAACCCCGGAACATGAGTCATATTTCAAACTCAAGTTCCGACGTCTTAGCCTACCCGGCCGTTATCAACAACCCGGTAAATGAGCGAGAGATTAATCCTATTTAAAGGCAGACATCGTCAAAGTGTTCAACTACTGAAAGGAACATGCATATATATATATATATTAGAATACCCATCCCAGGCCGAGTAAAATTAGTTTCCTGAACAAAAGTTTTGAACCCTAAAATAGGTATAAAAATAGCCCTTACGAAGATTAAAATCGATATATAAATGATACTAAACCTTATGTCTACAGTCTTTTATTCCAATTTTGATCCAAATCCATTACATGATTTTGATTCTAGAAAATACCTCAAATTTAAGGGATCTTCAGAAGAAATTGAAATTCAGGGAATCTTGGTGTCAAATTCAATGCAAATCTGAAATATTTGAATTTTCAAATGGGAGATTGTGCCAATGTTATGCCTCTTAGAAACCCTTTAAAATATTGTGGAATATTGATGTCTAATACCTATTATTAATTTCACAAAAATTGGAGGTATTTAGATTTCCATGAAAAGCTTCCACTTAGCTTCCTTTGCATATGACTAAATTAAACTAAATATAGCCCACATTACGACCCCTTATGCTTTGCAGCTGGGTTCCCAAATTCATGATGATCAGTTAATTAATTTAGGAGTGAACCTTATACATGCAAGTATATTAACTTTATATTAGGATAGAATCGTTATTTATTTGTGATGTAGGAGAGAGAGACAGAGTTTGTCAGTGAGGGAGAGAGAGAAGCCGACCTCGAGTTTGGTAAGGGGTCTAAATTTGTTGTGAAGGGTGGGATTGAGTATCAGTAGGAGGAGGGAAGAGACCGGGTTGGTCAGTATGTGAGAGAAGGAAAGGGACCGAGCCGGTCAGTGTGCGAGAGAGAAGGGAAGGGACCTAGCTGGTCAGTGTGCGAGAGAGAAGGGAAGGGACCGAGCTGGTCAGTGTGCGAGAGAGGAGGGAAGGGACCGAGCTGGTCAGTGTGCGAGAGAGGAGGGAAGGGACCGAGCTGGTCAGTGTGCGAGAGAGGAGGGAAGGGACCGAGCTGGTCAGTGTGCGAGAGAGGAGGGAAGGGACTGAGCTGGTCAGTGTGCGAGAGAGGGGGGTCGAGACAGAGCTGGTCAGTGTGCGAGAGAGGGGGGTCGAGACAGAGCTGGTCAGTGTGCGAGAGAGGGGGGTCGAGACAGAGCTGGTCAATGTGCGAGAGAGGGGGGTCGAGACAGAGCTGGTCAGTGTGCGAGAGAGGGGGGTCGAGACAGAGCTGGTCAGTGTGCGAGAGAGGGGGATCGAGACAGAGCTGGTCAGTGTGCGAGAGAGGGGGGTCGAGACAGAGCTGGTCAGTGTGCGAGAGAGGGGGGTCGAGACAGAGCTGGTCAGTGTGCGAGAGAGGGGGGTCGAGACAGAGCTGGTCAGTGTGCGAGAGAGGGGGGTCGAGACAGAGCTGGTCAGTGTGCAAGAGAAGGGGGTCGAGACCGAGCTGGTCAGTGCGCAAGAGGGGGGTCGAGACCGAGCTGGTCAGTGCGCAAGAGGGGGGGATCGAGACAGAGCTGGTCAGTGTGCGAGAGAGGGGGGTCGAGACAGAGCTGGTCAGTGTGCGAGAGAGGGGGGTCGAGACAGAGCTGGTCAGTGTGCGAGAGAGGGGGGTCGAGACAGAGCTGGTCAGTGTGCGAGAGAGGGGGGTCGAGACAGAGCTGGTCAGTGTGCGAGAGAGGGGGGTCGAGACAGAGCTGGTCAGTGTGCGAGAGAGGGGGGTCGAGACAGAGCTGGTCAGTGTGCGAGAGAGGGGGGTCGAGACAGAGCTGGTCAGTGTGCGAGAGAAGGGGGTCGAGACCGAGCTGGTCAGTGTGCGAGAGAGGGGTCGAGACCGAGCTGGTCAGTGTGCGAGAGAGGGGCAGAGACCGGGCTGGTCAGTGTGCGAGAGAGGGGTCGAGACCGAGCTGGTCAGTGTGCGAGAGATGGGTCGAGACCGAGCTGGTCAGTGTGCGAGAGAGGGGTCGAGACCGAGCTGGTCAGTGTGCGAGAGATGGGTAGGGGCAGAATAAGAGGGGAGGGGGGGATTTTGTGAAGAGAGAGGTCGGGACTTAGTTTGTGAGTGGGTGAGAATGAGTGTCAGCTGAATTATGAAAATACACTATTTCTATTACAGTAGTACATAAAAGCGTTCATATTAATGCCACTTTTCACACAATAATGGAGGGGAAGTGTTAAAATGTAAGTTAATCCCCAAGTGAACGCAAGTCATCAGATAGTCAACAAGAACGGGTGCATCCATTCAATTTGTGCGTTCAGTGATTAAAATGCACGTAAATCTGCCGACCGACAGAGTCTCTTATAGAGATGTTTGGACGCATCTAAAAATATGTTTAAAAGAGAAAGAGAACGTTGTCTTTCCTCTGTTAAAACCTGACCATCACTCAGCAGCACAATCGACTGAGCAGCACAATCAACTGAGCCAAGCCTTCACCCTTCCATTCTTCATCACATGACAATCTGGCTCTATCAACCATTATTACATCAAGCCAATAATAGTCGCAAAACCAACTAAACAACGAGTCAAATGTTGTGAATGCTGTAATTAATAATCGGATACTTGTGTGTCGACGTTAGGATGGAGTTCTCAAATAATATGCACATTTTTTTAAATAATTTGCTTTGTACCTATCTTTCAATCGTAGTCTGATGGGCAAGCCGAGCAAAACAATCGCTTGGCTGCTGCAAAATACTAATAAATAATCGATAACGAGTATTTATTAGATTCGTTCTACGTTTTGATTCTTAACCGAAATAATTAAAATAGTTAACGATTTTTAAGGTAGTATTACTCAATCGTTTATATGTTGTCAGCTCTGAGGGAGCGATAGAGAGAGAGAGGGGGTTGGGAAGGGGGTCTGTATTTTCATAATGAATTTGCCAACTTTACTATTTTACGCTGTGTGAACGTAGCGGTCAGCCAGTGAACTGAATGAATCGCATTAGTACACGGCTAGTTAACAGATTTTCAAACATTATAATAACGAGCGCATATTAACGAGTGAGTTTTCACGTGAAAATTATTAAGAGGAAAAAAAGTGTGAAAGAATGACAGAAACGTTCGAAGTAAGTGGTCATTTAACAGAAAATTATGCCTGCGTTCATGAAACAAGGTGCGTGCATTAAAATTACACCGGTTGGTAGTGAAAAGAAATAAAATGAACACTAATGGAGCGAGCAGAATTATAAAAACTTATTTTAGTGCAAATAGAATTCCATCCCCCCAAATACACCAGTTAAAAGCAATCTATTAATAAAATTGTGTGACCACTTCGCGTGTTTTTTTTATTTTACTATTAATAGAGTATATCAAAGATGAAATTACGCAAGGTATTGAAACGAATTTATTTATTTTAATCCTATTTACAAAAAATATATAAATAACGGAATAAAATCCAGCATAATGCATTTTGATTCCTTTGTAAACAAGTCAGCCATTTTAATCATGTGTTAATAATTTTTAAAGATTAATTCCTGACTACGAAATTTGAAAGGAATTGGGAAGCATTTAAACCATAGAATAGAAAGTCATTTCTGGCTTGAAAATTCTTAGCAAATCCTCGTGTATTCAAAGATTGAAAGATTTAGAAGCTATTTGTATTCAATCATTTTATAAATAGTTTTAACAAAATTAGTTATAGTTTTACAACAATCTGATTCAATTAATAATTTAATAACCAAATGATACCGTAATAACGACATTTTACTTTTACAGTCCTATTAAAAGAAATAATTAAATTTGACAATTGAAAACAAAATACGGCAAAATGAAACAAAAATTAAAGTAAACCTACCCCCGGGTAACACCGGGTAGGGTAACGCTTGTTTGAACTAAAAAAGAGAAAGTGCGCACCTCATAAAATTCAGATCCGGGGATTTTTTTCTCACCTACAAGTGAAACCTACTTATTTTTAAACGCCAGCATTCCTAGTCCTAAAATATAATATAGTCGTGGCCATCGTAAAGAGAAGACCACGATATAAGTAAGGTGAAAAGGAATGCACTCACTCTACAAAAGCCATTGTTAAATTGACATTTTTACAGAGTTTTCCTATTACCTATTAAATCAGTGATAAAATAGAAAATATCCACTTCATCATGGCCGCCGAAGCTGAAATTGCGAATCGGTGTTAATCAAAAAAAATCCCCAATTATATTTTAGACAGGGTTTTTTGGGGGAGGGGGCTAATAATGAAAACAAATTAACAAATAAAATCAAACTGTTCATCATTTGAAATTTGATATTTTTTTGTTAATATTTTTTTTAAATAGTTTAATTATAAACCAAATATAATTATATTATAAAGTAACAATTATTAACAAATAATAAATTTAAACTTGTATAAATTATGAAAATTCTGTCAAAAGCTATGCGGCCTAAAAATAATTGGGGATTTTTTTCTTTTAGATTAACACCGGTTGGTAACATCCGATTTTAGATACGGCGGCCATGATAAAGTGGACACTTTCTATTTATCAAAAATACGATTGAGAATAAGACCATTTTTTTTTTTTTTTTTTTTTAGATTAACTCATGCGTTGTGCTGTGAAATACGAATTACTCGAGATATGGCAACAAAAAAAAACATGAGAAATAAAGCCCTTTTCTGCATCTATTAACTAATTTAAAAATAATAATTGACTTTAAATTAGCTTAAGAAAATATATTACTTGCTGTCTACAGGGTCGGTGTTGCCCGGGAGTCTTTCCATATTTTCATTTTTAATGTTCCGCTTTATTTATTTTTTTAACTATGACATTTCTTTTCTTTTATCGAATTATTTTTTTAGCAGGATTATGAATTTAAAATTTAATTATTATGTTAATGTTATTTTAATCTCTAATTAAGTAAAACTTCAAATTTTAAACACATGAGGATTTGCTAAGAATTTTAAATCCAGAAATGAATTTCTATTGGACAATTTAAATGCCTTTCAAATAGCCAAGAAGTAATTAATTTTTTTTTTCAACTCTTAAAAAGATTAAACTGGCTGTCTTATTTACGAAGAAACGAAAATGCATTCTTGTGAATTTAATTCAATTTAAAATAATTTTATAAATATAAAAAAAATTAATTTCGTTTTATTTTACACTATTATATTTTTGATTTAGATAAATAATTAATAGTAAATAAAATAATAATTCAATGTAATTATCAAAATTATGTTGACGCGAGAAATACACACACACTACTACAAAGACACGAGTAGTGGTCAGAAAATAAAGAGAAATTTGTCACATTTTTACTATGGAATTATGTCATGGGCAGACGACCTCTTTATCTTCGATTAAAATCAGTTGTGTACATTTTACAAAGATTCAAAGTAAAATATAACAGAAAAAAATGTTTTGTTTTTTCCTTTGATTCCAAATCACAATGTCAATCTAAATGAAAATCCTGAGATGATTGCTGTTAAAAAAACAAACAACATCAAACTATTTATGTGTGAATAGTAAGATCAAGTTCAAAGATTTACAACAAAAAGTCTATTCAATCACAATTTCCTTTCTACAGTGAACCTGGGATCAAACTAATGAGTCTAAGGCTCAAAGCTATACGATACACAAGGTGTTCGTCGTACCGACTACTGACAATTCTGTCCGAGAAAGAGACGGAAGAGAGGGGGAGGGGGTCAGCATCATCATCAGCATCAGAATTCAATAAGAATAATATGACGGGAGCGGAATAAAGAAATGGGAGGAAGAAAGAAAGCAATAATAAAAAAAGGATAACAATATAGGGGGCTAAGTAAGGGCTAAATTATAATGTAAACGATATTGGTAAATGTGGAAAAAAATAGAGTATTTATTCGGCGAAGGGAAGATCCTAGATGCGACACCAATAATTGCAGGACCTCGGGAGGTGCTTGTGCATGTAGACACGAAAGTGAAATATAGCAGTTACAAATAAAATGACAAGAAAACTTTTTAAAATATGTACTTGTTATTGAAAAATATTAGCGTAGACCGAAAATTACGGAAACTCAGCGAGTAGAATTTTAATAAAAATAAAATGAATTTATGTATAAGATTAGAGATTTTACGATAGAGTAGCGCCATTTGTCGTCTTTATCTTAGAATAAAAGTTTGATTTATCTCCCTTGAACGTATAAAATGGCGGCGGTTGAGGACTACGAATATCAGTTGAATTTCTTAAATAAAAATACTCCGTGTACGATAATATTTTCCAATAATAAGTAAGTATTACCTAGAGTTTTCCTGTCATATTTCACTACCGTGTCTACATGCACAAGAACTTCGAGCTTATATAATAGTGGGGTATGGTTCTGTTCGAGCTATACCATGCTCCCAAACAGTTGGTTGGTTTATTGCTAGTCGCCTGAGGTGTCCCACCGGGGGAATTCCGACAAGTCTGATTAGGGCAAATTCTGCAACTTCGCAGAGTGCCTCCCACGGTAGAGGTGGAGAGTGGTTGGATTCTTTACTATAAAACCTCGTGGGTTATAATATATAGTTAAAAACTTGAAAGAAATGAAGCGTGATTTTTTTTTCTAGTGAGAGAGAGAGACAACAGATGAATAGTGAATGCTTATTAGCTGCTAATGAACCCTAATAATAACACCAAAATAGTATCACAGGTAGGTATAGGCATGAATCAAGAGAAAAGCCGTTTAAAACGACATGTTTCCCGTACGCACATCGTACTGACAACTCTGTAATAATAATTTAAATAATAGCTTTACTTTTACTAGACCTGGTTCAACTCTTAAATAAACCGGATATTAATGTGAGTCAATTCATTGCTTAACTAACATGATTGTTCACCGCGGTTTACAGGTATGAACATTCCAGTCGACTAATGAAAAGTTAATCATATGCAGTTTTGAGTTCATAATCTTCTTCTTGTTGTTTTTTTAATTTATTCTTGGCGTTCATGTAATGTTTAATTTATATTTTAGTTGTGCCTATTGTGTTTTGGTTTGTTTTTACAATTTGAAAATTGGGTACTTATATCAAACCCCCATGGCTGCCAATATTGACTTGGTATGCGATAACGAGTCCCTATTTACTTGCCTCCCCACATTCGGTTTTTAATGTGCAGAAAATCCAGCCCCTCCCCCTCCAAAAAAAGGTCCTCTGGATTGGGACAAAATTTTAAATTGTCTCAGTCTAGAAGGATTTCTCATTCACTGACCAAAGAGGATAGAAAAGATCAAATGTAGTATTAGAACATTTTGCTCCTCGCCAAAAGGCCAAGAAGCCCTAACAGACGAACATACAAAATTAAACTCGGATTCCTGAAACGGATTAAAAAATTTTATTTTTATAAATTGTTGCTTTTCATTGGTTAGTTTTTTTTGTTTGTTTTTGTAAGTATTTTTTCATAGTGTCATTTTTTAAATTTTACTTACATAAACAAATGAAATGTCCGCGTGACTGAAAAATATATTTTAAATTAACACTAGAAAAAGGTATCCCTCTCTCTCAAAAAAAAGGAACACTTTACAAAAAATACACTGCAACAATGTAATATATTAGAGGAAAAAAAAATAAAATGCAATTAAATCAGTCCCTCCCCCCACCACCCCGTTTCAGGAAACGGTGTTTTAATTTTGTGTGGTTGACTTTCGGCTGTCGTCGGAACTAGTTAACGGGTTTTACTGAGCCAATATTGGCAGCCATGGGGGCCGATCTATATAAGCATCGAAATTGTTTTTAAAAGCATTAAACAAATGTAAACCTTCGTACAATAAAATATTTAAATGCGTTTGTTTTTATTGTTTTTATTTTTTAAGAACATAACGATTGTTGAAACTTAATAGTGGGTTTTGGGTGAGTCGTTTGTAAGAGTACCTGTATATTAATCACCAATCAAGACATCGATTATTATTATTATGCCCGTTGAAGGCTCGGCAACGCAGTCATTTGTAATTAATTATTATCATTATTTTTTTATTTTTTTTTTTTTTTTTTAATCGGTATTAACATGAAACTTTTTTCTATTTTTATCTAAACACAAAACCTATTTTCTTTTCTCGGAATTCGCCCATTTGAGTTTTGTGTACCTGATCATCTGGCTATTCTTTTTTTCAGCAGTCAAAGACGGCAACAACCCAGGAAAAGGGAGAGCAAATGGCATTTCAAAAAAATTCTCATTAAGTCACGTGAAATGATTAATGCCGTTCGTTTCTTTTTAACAAGATATTTTTTTTGGGGGGGGGGGGGTTGAATAAATACAAACGTTTTAAAGAAATCTTTAAAAACAAAAACAAAAATGAAAATTGTTCACACTATTTCATGTGATTGACGATATAGTGATCACGTGACCAAACATACTGCTCATCTGTAGATTATAAATTTTACTTGATCCCCTCAAAAACGGTTGCCGTTTTCTTTCCCCCCCCCCATTTTAAATGCAAAAAATAAAAGATAGAATAGGTGAAAACATCAATATGTATTGTATCATTATTCGTACAAATCTATCTAATAAGTTACAGAAAAATAATAGTTCAAGCAACGAAGAGGAAGGAGAAATCATTCGTTTGAGTAGAATTTTCAAAGGTTTGCTACACGATTGAAAATGGTTCGATTATGGCTAAAGTAAGCAAGGAGTTCAAGTTAATTAAATCGTGGGTAATTCATGGATGATGAAGAAAGTCATATTAAATATTATATCTAATAAATATATGTCGTGTGTGTTTTTAAACCATTACTTTTAAAATGTTCATTTAAGGGCGATCCAAGATGGTGGCTAAACTACACGGGAATTGTTTCTTCGTGTCTTCTCTCCTATATTCATAAAATTGTGTGACCACTTCTCGTGTCTGTATGTGCGTGGGTTTCTGCCTCTGCTTGACTCGCACATTATTTTTATTATTTGCTATTAATAGATTATTTATTGAAATAAAAAATGCAATACGTAGCGCAAAGTTCTAAAAATGAACTTTAAAAAAATCCTATTTTAAAAATTACAAAATCAAATCTACCAGAATGCATTTCACTTTCTCTGTAAGTCAGCCATTTTAATCTTGTGTTAAAAAAATGGATTATTTTGTGACCCTTCGAAATTTTAAAGGAATTTAAAAGCATTGAAACTGTGGAATAGAAAGTTATTTATAGCGTTAACATTTTAAGGAAATACTCGTATATTAAAAGATTAAATCATTTTATGAAGAGATTAAAACATTACCTTAACTATTAATTATAGTTTTATAACAATTTGATTCAATTAATAATTTAATTACCAAAAGGATATCGTAATAATTAAATTTAACTGTCAAAACTCTTCTCCTTTTTTTTAATTTGGTAACGAAAAAAAAAAATGTTGAACAAAAATGAAGTAAAAACGATTCCCAGGCAACGCCAGATCGATACAGCTAAATTATAATATTCTAAACCAATGGATGTGTGTATAAATAATGGTTGGTATTAAGACCGTAACAATATTTAACTTAAATATTATTAATCATTACATTTCATGAATCCAGCATAAAAGTCATTGAAACTCACACTCACATACTGAAAGTGAAATGAACAAGTTATGCATTTTAGGCAAACACGTTGCACATTTAGTTATTTTTTTTAAATCATTTTATTTATATTCATTTGACATTTAGTTACATAAATTTGTTCAACAAACTAGTAGCTATATATACATTATATATATATATATATATATATATATATATATATATATATGTATATGTATATGTTATGTGCTACTGTGTTTTTGTCACAATATCACATCGTTTTCTTATTTGTCTGTAGTGCTTTGCATCAAGTTGGTGCGTGTGTGTAGGGGGGGGGGCTTAATTGACCGGCGCGACTTAAGGAATCGGCTATGTCGAGTTCAAATTCCATCAGGGTAAAGGTGCAGAATAGTTAACACGGTAAGCAAAGAAAAAAAAATTTCATTAAAAATATAAAGAATGCATAAGAATGAAATTCTACCGAACGACTTGGTATTTTGTTAACTTTAAGAAAAAAAATCGAGAAAGAGAAAAAGATCTAGACAGATAGAGGGGGGAAAAACGATAGATACAAATTTAAGACTTCGTAATATCTCCCCCCCCCCCCCAAAAAAAATCGATATTGATTCAATCTTTATGAATATTTGGTGCTTTTTTTACATTGGGACCCACGCTAACTTTGACCCCGTCGTTAGAGTCAATGTGGGGATTAGGGTTAGCAGTAGAGTTAAGGTCAAAGTTAGCGCGGGTCCCAATGTAAAAAAAAGTACCGAATATTTTTACTTGGTTACATCTAAAATTGCAATGTCATTTGAAAACTAATCGAATAGAATTTGGGACGCTGAAAATGTACACAACCGGTCGATTCTTAGTTTTGTCATTTTAATGTATCGAATAAACAGATTCACATTAAAATCTAATAACTATTCAAAACTGGCATGGAAGGGGAGAGAGGGGTGAAGCGACAAGAGAGAGGGGGTGAATAGACGAGAGGGGGGAGAGAGGGGGTGAATAGACGAGAGGGGGGAGAGAGGGGGTGAAGAGACGAGAAGGGGTGAAGAGACGAGAGGGGAGAGAGAGAGGGGTGAAGAGACGAGAGGGGGTGAAGAGACGAGAGAGAAGAGGAGAAGGAAGAGAGGGTGAAGAGAGGAGAGAGAGATGGGGAAGGGGGTAATAAAATATAGATGATTTTTATAGCAGAGAGTGACAGAGTCACTTGGTCCTGGGATTTTCTCATGGGCCGGTATAACCGGATTCTCCATTCATTCATATTATACTAAAAAAAAAAATAAAAAAAACGTATCCCACATTAGCAATATCACCAAGACAACACGAAGACTAAAGTTGTGTCCTTTTACGTAATTTGCCTGTTGCAAACACACAAAATATCTATTAAATAGAAGCAACAACAAAACGGATAATGGAATGTCCATGAAAATGAACAATAACTCTAAACTGTCATAGTTCTACTAATACTTAAAGTAGTGGGTCTTTTTGCAACCTGGAGTTACTTACTACACAGTAGTAACTCATTTAAACATACGTATATTTATAAATGTTCGAGTGCAAAATATAATTAATTCGTGATTATAATACATCAAAATAAGCGTTCTTTTTGTTCTTTTTTTAAGACTGACCAGTAATCAACGTAGTTCTTTTCTAGAATAGTGGCGCCTTCGAAAAATGGACAATAATACGACTTAGGTATACAAACTTTCTATCTAGCCAGACATTATATTTTAGCCGCCAATTTAAAATCAATTTCGAATTTCCACACGACCACGAAGAAATCATCTATTTATATATAACTAGTTGTCTTTTTACTTTCATTTTGTCTTTTTTTTAACTATGCCGTTGTTTTGGGGAGTTTCTTAATTTTATTAATATAGAAATAATGAAAGAAAAAAGAATGCATTTGGATTGTTCGGACCACTCCACTATTCTCATATTAGTTGTTGTATTCAAAACGTTTCGGCCGATGTAACCTCCCACCTTCTTCAACAACCAAGATGATAATAGTAGTTCAAATAATACAAATTATTAATACTCATCTGAAAAATTCCAAAACACAAGAAAAATTGTTTACGTCGTAGACTTCAACATCCGAAAGTTATTTTGAAGTCTTTTTTTTGGTACTTATGCAGATTAGGACCCAAGCTAACCCTAATCGACACCAAGTCGATTTTATCTTGGGTCCTAATCTTCATAAGATTTTTTTAAATGCTGTGAATAACGTAATTTCTGACTGGAACGCAAAGTGTAGTATTATGGTTCATTTGTGCTCGCTCACCAAGAAAAGAAAAACAGTATTTCTAAAGATGGAGTCTTTTCTAGAACAAAAGTTTGTTAATTCGTACTCTGTTTTTTCTTGATTGTTATGTGAGATAAAGTTATTCATTGTCAAACTAAATAAAAGGACCATCGTTTTAAGAGTTAGCAGGGGTAAAAAAACAAAAAACAACTAAGAAACGTTTTAAGATCAACTCTAAATAGTTTGGTTATTTGCATCACTAAAAATAATAACACAGACTTCATAAATAATGGTAAAAAGGGGGTGGCAGCTCTTAGATTAAATATTTAACAGAATTTAGTACATGTATAGATCAGCCCCCATGACTGCCCATATTGGTTTGATAAAATCCGGTAACTAGTTACAACAGCCGAAAACAATAAAACCGGAGTTCCTAAAACGAAAGAAAAAAACACCGATTTATTTCCATTGACATTTTTTTACTGATATATTAACATTGTTGCATTGTTTGTTTTATTTTGTAAATTATTGCCTTTTGTTTGCTTTGACGTGGAAATTTGTTTCTGAAATATTTAATAGAATTTGATTTGTATATGACATATACCAATCAAATTTGTCTATTTGCATACTATATGTTCATGTTTTAGTCTGCGGAATAATTTATTGTTTAAGGGTTGAATTGAGAAAAACGGTTAAAGAAACGAGGGAGTTTTGACCAAACAAATAGACAACGCAGGGAATATGAAGCGATAAAGTCAATATTTGTAAGCAACAGACATTTTTGTAATGTATTGTATGAAGATAAATCGATTGCGTTGTTAAGGAAACAAGAGAGTCGGAAGAAAAGGGAAAACAAACGCCATCTTCATCTTTATGCTCAATCCAAATAAAGATATCAAAAATATAAGAATTCAAGTTAGAAGGTATATTGTATATCGTCATAAAACATTATTCAACACAACATTTTTTATGGCACACATGTAGAAGTAGTTGTTATAGTAGTAATAATAATCTATACGAATAAATGCGATTTTCTTTTCTTTTATCACAACTAAATTACCATCAAAACGACTCACTTTTATTTAAAATCAATAATATAACAGCCCCTTGCCTACCCACAAGGACAGACACAATGTCGGGTTTTAATGTGGGTGAAATCCAACTCACCCAAAATGGACACTTTGAATTGGGACAATTTTGAAATAATGTATATAGTCGAGACGAAAAACAACCACAGCTCTTGCCTAATTTGCATAACTATTTTTTAAACAGTTCATAATAAATTAATGTTTCGTGTTATTCATTTGTTATTTTATTGTCCTATTTTTTCTATATATATGCAATAAGTGTGTTGATATTAACAGTAATTAATTAAAGTGAATTGATAAAAAAAAAAAGGATGAATTAATAAATTTGTCTGAAAATTACCAAAATGTTAATATTTATCTATTATGCGAAAGCTTTTGTCTCGTTTTAACAAGAAACTTATGAAATATTTATTGTTTAAAATTTTTGTTTAAAGTATTTCAAATAGCGAAGTGATAGCGAGCTGAGAAAGCCAGCTAGTATTAATAAAAGTGTTTGACCACTTTTCGTGTGTGTATTTTTCTCGCCTCTATGTGACTTATACATTATTATTTCATTTATTTACTACTGAAATAATGTAAAGTAGTAAAAAGAACTTTCTACAATCTTATTTAAAAAAAAAAATTAGAAAATTAAATCCTAAAGGTATTTCGGATTATTCGTAAACAAATCAGCAATTTTATTATTAATAAGAATTAATTACTTCATGGTCCTTCTAAATTTGAAAGGATTTTTTAAAGAATTTTAACTGTCGAATTAAAAAGTCATTTCTGGCTTTAAAATTCTTAGCAGATCCTCATACTAAAAGATTGAAACTTTCGGAAACTATTTACATCCAATAATTTTATAAATAAAGATTAAAACAACATTACATAATCAACTGGTCCAATTAATAATTTAATGACAAAACGATGTCGTAATAATTAAATTTAACTTTCAAAATCCTATTTAAAAATAAATTAATTTGATAAACAAAAACAGAGCAAAAATAAAATACAGCTAATAATTGAATCACATGTTTATTATTAATTAATTATTATTATTACTGGATTATGGATTGCACATATTAATTAAGTAACTCATAATTATCATATATCACGAGGGTTTAAAATCTAAACTATACCGGTTTAAAAAGATTAAAAGTTGTTATAAAAACCCTATAAATATTTCGTTTGTAATTATTATAAAAAAAAATATATATATATTATATATATATTAATGACGATTATGTATTAGCATATACTATCAGTGCCCTTTTACTTTGCAGTCTCCTTAAAAGATTCAGCTTTTGTTTGGTTTCACCCAAAAATGAACCACTGTATGCTGTAGGTTTTCAAGACACTTTAATCCAAGAACTTTTTACTCTTTGTGAATTTTTCTGATGATTTTGTAATGTTGCAGAGACGATATTGACATAAAAACGTTGTTTGGTACAAGACAAATGAAACGGACCGTAAAAAATATATCTCCCAGAAATGTTTTTTGGAAATGTGAAAAAATAAAAATAATAAAATAAAACCATGGTTATTGGAATATAATATGAACGTGACATTATATATATATATATATATATATATATATATATATATATATATATATATATATATAGAGAGAGAGAGAGAGAGAGAGAGAGAGAGTTTTGTTTCGCGTGAGAAAACTAATCTTTTCCTTTAGACGGATCACAAATATTGAATAACACTCGATTTATTTGCCGTTAAACAATAATACAACTCAGAAATTTGCTTTCTAACCGATAGTTTACAGGTTTCAAAATCTCTTTCGAGGTGTCACGATAATTACAAGTCAGCCATTAAAATATTGCACTAATACCATTTTATTACCTTAATATTAAATAGAAGAGGGTTAATAAATAGCGGATATATAATATTTACTATCGTTTGTCGTCGTTTATACACTATGACATTTGAACCTTTAAACTGTCGATTAGAATGTCATTTTTTACTTTTTACGTTTAAAGACAAGTTAAGTATTGTGTTTGCCCAATGTCCATTATTACCAAATGTTAGGTGTGCTAGTTTGCGACTAAATGAAAATATTGCAGTTCTCACGTGCCCCTGTAGTATAAAAAAAAACGATTCATTTTTTGTTAAATTGTCGTTTCCCAGCCAAAATAGCGGACAATGAATCGTCTGCAGTCTTCCGACTTAACAAATGAGTAAGTAAACCCAAATGAATTGTTTGGGACTAATTTCAAATTTACCATAAATTATTTTAAAGGAAATACAGTTGATAAATTAGTCCAAAACAATTTATTTGTGTTTACTTACTCATTTGTGAGGTCGGAAAACTGCAGACGACTCATTGTCCGCCATTTGGGCTGGGAAACGACAATTTAACCCTTTTTTTTTCAAATATAACTTCCCATATGCCATAAACTGGTAGAGTTCGATCATTATAAATTTAAAAAAATAAAGTCTCATTCTATTACTAACGGAGATTTGGTATCTGGCTGAAGCCGAACTATACTATTCTGTTAATGTACGATTCTAACATCTTTCCATGATCAATTCATGGTGAAGGCTAGTACTATCTTTTCCATTGTCGTGACACAATCCTCTCAGGCATTACCACCTTCTCCTTGCAGGGAGGGGGTAGAGTACAATATCAACCAGAAATTGTCACATCGGCTGTTCAACACTTACATTCTATATACTAGCAAAAATATGGGACCAGAGTGGTGGGGGTATACTAGTATTCAACAATTCGTGTTTAGTATTATTTCATTGTATTGTAATAAGTACTAAATACCGGTAAAACATTGACAGATGACAATGCAAGTTCGACGGTCGGATAGTGACAGTGTGCGATTACTAATATTAAGATTATTACTAATATTAAGATTATTACTAATAATAAGATGGTCTTGAAATTTTGAGAATCTTTCTTGGTTGATCTCTAATCTATGGTTTAAATTTTATGCAAATTGGAGGTATTTGAATTTTAAGGGGGTTGGATGTTGTGCACTTTTAGGACCCTACAAAAAAAGTTGAAAACTGAGGCGGAGACACAACCGGTGACATCTTTTTTTTATATATATATATATATATATATATATATATATATATATTGAAAAGTCACACATGGAAGCGTTGTTGAAATGGCAATAATAAGGAGAATATTTTGAAAAAATATTTTGAAAAACTGGACACGCAATTTATTTATGTTTTTTTAAATAAATTATTTAGTTACTTTAAAAACTTTAGTACTTTCGGTGATATACACCCTTGTCAAAAGTATAAGCATATTGTTTTTTTCTCTTCTTTTTTCGTTTAATCCACCTTGATTGAGACATTTATCGCAGTCAAGTTGAAATTCGCCTTGATGTTATCGACGATTTATGTTGATATGCCGCTGTAACTTATTCACGTAACCGCGTGCTACACACAGCGGCATATAAACATTAATCGTCGATAACATCAAGACGAATTTCAACTTTACTGCGATAAATATGTCTCAATCAAGGAGTATTAAACGAAAAAAGAGAAAAAAATATGCTTATACTTTTGACAAGGGTGTATATCACCGAAAGTGCTCAAGTTTTTAAAGTGACTAAATAATTTATTTTTAAAAACAAATAAATTGCGTTGTCCAAGTTTTCAAAATATTTTTTCAAAATATTCTCCTTATATATATATATATATATATATATATATATATATATATATACATATATATATAGTCTCGGAAGTTTCTCAACCATTAAAACTATAAAAAAAAAAAATTTTAAACTTAAGTCATAAGTCGTTCAGTGGAAAATCACTCATGTAAGTCAATTTAATTTTTACAATTATATTAGTTTGCTTCTAACATTATTTAAGGGATCATCAGTTGTTTACCATGAAAAACTGTTTCGGGAATTTAAAAACAAAACTATTTAATTTCATGGCTTCCCAGCAGAGTTGATCAGACCCCACTTTATATATATATAAAAGAGAGAGAGAGGGGGGGTAGTGCAGGTAACTGAGCACTGATACATTTTTCTTTTTTTAAAATAAAATTTTAAAAAGTATATATATATATATATATATATATATACATATATATACACACACACACACATACCGTTAACATGGCCAAAATGTAAAAATAATACCGTTAACATGGCCAAAATGTTAAAATAATTTTATTTTCAGGAAAGGAAATATAGTTTTGGTTGATTTATATGAAAATGCAAATAAATACTCTTGAATGCTTTTTTAGATATGATACGAATTATCATGATTGACTATTCTCTGGAATGTAATTGACGATCACGAGAACGAAAACAGGCACTTTATTAACCCCAACACTAACCGGAATATCGTCGCCATTATCACGATATTCAAGGGAAATAATTCCGTTTTTTCGAGTTTAAATATATAGGGTTGATTTGTCTCCCAAAAGTGTGAATTATCTCCCTTGACTTTCATAATGATGACGATGATGGCGGCGATATTCCGTGTACGGCTAAAAGTTTAATTTATTTTATAAAAATAAAACTACTGGATGAATTTCTGTAATTTTTGGTGAACGGTATTTATTTTCCCTCACAAGTAAGTGCATCATAAAGGTGTCTTGCTATTTTTGTTTACGATATCCATAGTCACTCTAGGTGTAACCATGGAGAAGCACCAAAAATATATTTAATAGAAGTTATAAACCTTTAAAGTTCGCGTAACTACCGATTCTGAGCAAAGTAGCCATTCTGTTTAACGCAAACAAGTGACTAAAGAGATGGCTAGTTTGCTCAGAATCGGTATTTACGCGAACTTTAAAGGTTTATAACTTCTACAGGGTGGGCAAAAATAAGGGTCCTATTTTTAAAAATTCATAACTTTTTTATTTATTGATTTTTTTTAATTTTTTTTTTTAGAACAAGTAAAGGACCCCTTCCGAAGCAAGCATGAGCCGTATTAGCCCTAAGGAACGTACCCTCATTTAGAAAACATTATTTTTGCTTAAAAAACTCAAAACAGTGTAAAAAACAATACTTTAGTTTTTGTAAGTTTTAAGAAGTGTTTTTCGGCTAAAATTTGTTTTGTTTATTTCAAAAAATCTCGGAAGGGTCAGTCTACACACACATAAAGTTTGGTGAGTTTAACTTTTATTTTGTGGAAGTTATTCAAATTCAAGTTATTCAAATTTAAAGATAGGACCCTTATTTTGGCCCACCCTGTATTAAATATTATTTTTAACGCAAATAGGTTACAATCTAGTAGGTAAAGCAAAATAAATTGTTTTTGACTAATTTCCCAACTGTATTTCCTTTAAAATAATTTATGTCGGTAATAGTAATGATCACCATAAAAATATAGACAGACTACTTAAAGTGACAAACATAATATTAACTACTTGCTGGACTACGCAACGTTGCCCGGGAGTCTTTTTACTGTCATTTTTGTTTTACATTTTTTTTTTAAAGTTTAATTAAATTATTATAGTATCGTTTGGTTATAGCTAAATTCATAAAATTACGTTGTTATAAAACTAGAATTTTGTTAATGTAATGTGTTAGTCTTTTTATAAAGAGCTTTTAAAACTTTTATACATTAGGATTTGCTAAGAATTTTAAAATCGGTTTAAATGCTTCCAAATTCGTTTTAAAAATTAAAGGGTCACGAAGTAATATTTTTTTTTTTTCAACTATTAAAATGGGTGTCTTTAAGAAACTGAAATGCATTCTGCTTGATTTAATTTTTATTCTTTTTTTAAATTTAATTTTAACAAATAATTGATTAATAGTAAATAAATAGAAATGTGTAAGCCATGTATAGGCAAATAAAAAAACAACACACGAGAAGCTGTCACACAATTTTATTTATATGGAGATTATTTTTTAGCTAAGAAATCAAAGAATTAAACATGTTTACACTCACACACACACACACATATATATATATATACATACATTATATATATAATGTTAAAAAGAACTAACAAGTCCACGACCGATTGCGTTTTCAACATTATCAGAAGGTATAAACATAATATACATATTGGAAATGCAGAAACTAATGCTATCGATAATAAATAAGCATATATGTGTTAAAGGGAGTTTAAATAATTCTATTTTAATTATTATGAACGGATCCCGCATTTTCCGACCAGAGTGGGATTATAATTATTACCATAATAATAATAATAATAATAATAATAATAATAATAATAATAATAATAATGTCAGGAGAGAGCTTGATGGAGATTATTAAAGGTATGCTCTCACAAAATGGACAACTGGGATGTTTTATTAACTAGGAAAAATGTGTTTGAATCAGATGAGACCGAACTGGAAAGAAAAATGTGATCAAGTGTGAAAAGGAGAGAAGGAAGAAAACAGTTTGATACCGAAAGAAACGGAAATAAGAATATATTAAATGTGTACAGTGGTTATAAAGTGGGTGACCGGTTCATAACACGTTTAAAATTATAAAATAATCCCCCACTTTATAACCAATAAGTATATTTATATATATATATATATATATATATATATAATATTGTGAAATGAACAATTTTTGTGGGAAAGGCAGAAGAATGAGAGAATATTGCTATTTTTTTTTAATAATTATTTAGTGAAAACTAGAGAGAAAACGTTTGGAATGGATATAAAAAAAAGAACACCTTTTTTCGTGTAATAAATAAATATATTATTTTTTAAGATTAAGGGAGAGAATTAGATAGGCATAAATAACAACAACAAAAAAAAGGCATTTTAAAAGGAGGGAAAAGGATATTTTAAAATGTATTACGACGAAAAAAATATATAGACCTTATGAAACTTGTAGATGTACAACAAAAAAAAAAGGTGTAAATATTTATATTTTTTTAATACTAACCTTTCGGCCATCCTCTTGTAATAAAATTTCCTTTTTTCCCCAAATGTTGCCGATTGGATTTTTTTTTTTAATTTATCCAGGATGCTTGATAATATTTAATAACCATTGGAAATTTCTTCGACGGAGTATCCAGTCCGATAATTCTCTCCTTTTTTTTTTTTTTCCAAGTAAAATTGTGTTTGTTGCTTATTTATTGACGGCGGCGGTGAAGTTAAATTTTTATTACCCCTAAATTTTTTTTTTTTTTTTAAATAATACACAGACAGACAAAAAACTCTTCACTATTATTATAATAATTAGTATTTATTTTTATAGTGTATTTTTTGTTTAATTTTTTTTTCTAATAATAATAATTTTTTAAAAAATAGGAAAAAAAAACAAAACAAAAACAATGTGACGACGACGACGAAGAAGACGATGTCAAAATCGACGACTGTCACATCTCGAAGCGATGCGGAAAGAAGAAGACGTAGGAGAAAGAAGAAACTAATATTAGGAGGGAGACAACAGTTCGACACCTACTTTGCCCGTCCGCCATGTTTGCTCTACTACACCATGACTGCCTCTGCTTCTTTTCGCTTAATGTTGTTTGACTAGAGCTGAGCCACTCTCCCCATCACTCACTCTCTACCTCCTACTATGTCTATCTGTCACTTACCTTCTCACTTACTCACTCTATATCTCTCCCCTCTCTCTATCTGTCACTCACCCTATCTCTCTCCTCTTTCACCCCCTCACTCCCATCTACTATCTCTCTCTCCATCTATCTCACCTCTCTCATGCACTCTCTCTCTCTCTCTCTCTCTCTCTATTTATCACTCCCTTTCCTTCCTTTCTCCCCCTCTCTATCTCTTCGTTTTTATTGTTGCTTAATTTGGCTATAGTCGAGCTCTCTCTCTCTCTCTCTCTCTCTCTATCTATCTATCTATCTATCTATCTATCTATCTATCTCTCTATATATCTCTCTATCTCGCCCTTTCACTATCTCTCTATCCCCCTCTGTCTCACTGACTCTCTCTTTCTTCCTTGTCTCAAAAATCCCCCTCCTCCCCCTCCTTCTCCGCTGCTACCACTACTGCACCCCTCTCTCTCTCTCTCTTTCTCTCTCTCTTTCTCTTTCTCTCTCTCTCTCTCTCTCTCTCTCTCTCTCTTTAAAACTATTCTATTCAACTACTGAGTTAGCAGACAGTGAACAACCTCACACTCGTTTACAAACTCCCTTTTAATAATAATCTTTCCCTTTTTTTACTCTCCCTCGGACTTTGATCAAAGTGTAGTATTTGTTCTGTTTGGTTCTCAAGAGACCACCTTCCCAGGCATTACCTCCTCCGAAAGGAGGACTGGGTAAGTGTTATCGTCTGAGGCGCTCTCACCGGAGAATTCCGACAAGGCAATTTTTATAGGTAATTTGTTCTCAGCCGTGAGTAACCTTGTGGTGTTCAGAAATGGCCACATCAAACATTAAGCTCGAGCTTGTATCACAACCGGTCCTCGTGAGGAGCCAGGTGAATTACCCCCAATCACTTGGTACTACCTACTCTAATAGTGATCTTTGATTACCTTTTTTTGTCATTTTATTTCTTTAAAAGGTCTTTCTTCTTCTTTTTTAATAAAAATTATTATCCTCTCTCTCTCTCTCTCTCTCTCTCTCTCTCTCTCTCTCTCTCTCTCTCCCTCTCTCTCTCTCTCTCTCTCTCTCTCTCTCTCTCTCGATACAAAACATTAAACGGACAAATCCCTTTATTTTAGAACAATAAAGAAATAAAAAGTATAACCCCCACTTTTTCGTCTTCTACTTACATGCTTAATTAATAAATTCATGCCCCCCTCCTTATCTCTCGCTCTCTCTCTCTCTCTCTCTCTCTCTCACACACTCTTCCTTCCCTCTCTCTCTCTCTTCCTCTCTTACTCTTCCTTCTCTCTTTCTCTCTCTCTCCCTCTCTCTCTCTCTATTTCTACTTTCACTCCCTTACATCCCCCCTATCTTTATCACCATTTCCTTTTATTTCTATTTCTCTCCTTATTTTTCACTCTCACTCCCTTTCTTTATCTCTAGTCTCCCGCTCTTTCTTTATTCTCTCATTTTCTTCCTTTTTTATTTTCTCTGTCTATCTCCCTCTCCTTCTCTTCCTTTCCATATATCTAGCATTTCTCTTTCTTTCTCTTTCTATCTCTTTCACTCGTTCTTTATATATATATATATATATATATATATATATATATATATATATCACTCCACAATTCTCACTTTCTTCACCCCCTCTCTCACTCTTTTTCACTCTCTCTTTCTCACTCCATTTCCTTTCTCTATCTCTCTCATTCTATTACTATCACTCCTTCCTTTCCCCCCCCTCTCTCTCTCTCTCTCTCTCTCTCTCTCTCTCTCTCTCTCTCTCTCTCTCTCTCTGATACACACAGTATATTTCCTCCTATTTCTAAATGTTAACTCTTCCACCTTTACGCTTTTAAATACATATACATTTACACCTCCAGCGCAACGTTTACCATTTTTGATGTTAAATCAATGATTTTACATCATAATAATAAAAATGATTTTAAACCATTATCATTCGTTCTCGTTCTGTGTGCTGTATTTTATTTCTTAACAGGTATTCTAACAACACCCCCCTTTCCTTCTCCTCCCCCGCCTCATTATACCTGTTCCTGTACGTGACACAATCTTGTCTTCCTCCCAAATACACAGGTAATTTGTGCTGTAGCTCCATGTTGCAATTCTCAACTACATTCGCATACAGGTGCAAACCACACTCACGAGTTCTTTTCCAAATTCCAAGAACAGTTATAAGAATTTAAAAAATCGGCTCGCAGAACGTTTTTTTTGTTGTTTGTTTGTTTTTTTAGATATTTTATTAAATCTTATTTATTTTAGCTTCAAACACGATTATTATTATACATTCTTTAAAAATACCATTACATTTTCTGGACATTTCATACTGATGAAGGTTTTTTTTAAGCTAATAAACTAGTGGTGTTACTTGGCGTTGCCCGTAGACTATATAAAACGCACACATCAGCCCGACAGTGGCTTTGTTGCTGTCGGGCTGAGGTATGGTTCTGTTTAGTCCTAACAGGCCCACTCTCCCAGGCTTTACTATCTCTCTGAGAACGCGTTAGTTTATTGCTAATCGCCTGGGGCGCTCTACCGAGGAATGCTGACGGGGCTGCTCAGGCATTTTTGTAGGACAGAATGCACTTTACCTAGTGCACTGGTTTTTCAAAACCACACCTGACCTTGTGTCCAACTTCCCGTAGAGGAGATAAATAAACATACCAATAAGCGCCTACTAGATACCACCATCGAATGTCTTCAGTCTTTCTATACAGAGATTTGTCAGGAGATTCTGACATGAGATTACTTCTATTTAGAAGTAAACGCTGACCAAATTTCTATATATAAATGTCAATGTTTCTCTGTGTGTTCACTATAGAAAGAAAGGTTAGAGAATCTACATAAAAACTAAATGTGTATTTATATGTAAAATTCTCCGAGGAAGACAATGGAAGTGGTCTCAAATCTTTATGTGACCCCCACCACCAAGGAGCTATGAGGACAGAATCTCTCTTAAAACTTGAAAATTTAAATTATATGTATAAAATTCTCCGACAATGGAAGTGGTCTCGAATCACTACGTGAATCGCAAAGGTAGCTCTGGAGATAGAACCTCCTTTTAAAACTTGAAATATATCATATTTTGATGAAATTAAAATTATATGTAAAAAATTATCCGGAAAGACAGTGGAAGTTGTCCCTATTCTTTACGTGCCTCTCAATGTGTCGAATTTCTAGTGCCCCCCTCTAAGTAGCAACACTAAGCTGGATACTCTACCAGACTAGCTCAATTTTGGGTCCTGGAATCCGGCAAAGACCGCAAGAAAAGAATTGAGGAGAGAAAAAATTATTATTCTTCATTATTCTTTTCGCTGCTTAACTTACTCAAACTTTGAGAAATAGGGAAGGTCCTTAAATGAACACTCCGATATTCATGTAACCCTTGAAGAAATCAAGAGCTATCCCCAGGAGGGGACCTTCTTGATCTTTGAGAACTAACTGAACTAAAATGAAACAAAAAAAAAGAGAAAAGCCAATGCACATATTCACGCAAACCTTACTCATTAAAAAAACATATATATATATATTGCATGCGCATCATATCAAATTAACACGGCTGCTAATGAGATGTCAACGTTTTGTTCAGATATAAAAAACCTCCAAATAATCAGTAGATTATTTTTTTAATACTAAAATAATAAAAAAGAAAAATGAAATATTTATTTTGCATCAGCAGGGTTATCGGCGTTGTCAGGGAACACGGCTAATAAAATAGAAGATTTTTACAAAGAGTGTGTGTAACATCTTTCTTTTAAAAATCTATCTCTCTTACTGTGTCTCTGTCTGTCTGTCTGTATGTCTGTATGTCTGTCTGTCTCCCTCTCTCTCTCTCTCTCTCTCTCTCTCTCTCTATATATATATATATATATATATATATATATATATATATATATATATATATATATATATATATATCCTATCTATTTATCTATCAATCTCTCTCTCTCCATCTCTCTCTTTATATATATATATATATATATATATATATATAGAGAGAGATATATATATATATATATATATATATATATATATATAGATATATATATATATATATATATATAGATATATATATATATATATATATATATATATATAGATATATATATATAAGGATATAGATATGTATATATATATAAATATATAAGGATATAGATATGTATATATATATAAATATATAAGGATATAGATATGTATATATATATAAATATATAAGGATATAGATATGTATATATATATAAATATATAAGGATATAGATATGTATATATATATATATATATATATATATATATAAGGATATAGATATAGATATATATATATATATATTATATATATATATATATAAATATATATATATATATATATATATAGAGAGAGAGAGAGATAGAGAGAGAGATAGATATATATAGAGAAAGATATAGATATATAGGTACATATATATATATATATATATATATATATATATATATATATATATATATATATATAATATTTATAAATAAATATTAAATTATTAATGCCTACAGACGCTAGCGTTTCAAGCTTATTGCTCTCGTCAGTGCAGGAAAGTAACAATTTCAGACGGTCGGGAGGCGCGAACCCGGTACACAGAGTCAGCCATATCCGCTCGGCCAACGGAAACTGTCACGTAATTTAGGGAAATTAAAATCTATATGTATCTAGAAGCGGGCACAGATAGAACACTAGTCGAGAGTGTTCGACGAACGTGTTCGGAACTTTGCATTAGAGCTTTTTGACAGTCTATTTTTAACATCCCCGAGAGTGCTCAACTTTAATTTCTTAAATATATATATAGAGAGAGAGAGAGATAGATAGATATATATATATATATAGAAAGATATAGATATATAGGTGCATATATATATATAGAGAGAGAGAGAGAGATAGAGAGAGAGAGAGAGATAGGTATATATATATATATATATATATATATATATATATATATATATATATATAGCGAGAGGTAGATATATAATTAGATATATATATATATATATATATATATATATATATATATATATATATATATATAGATAGAGAGAGAGAGAGAGAGAGATAGGTATATATATATATATATATATATATATATATAGCGAGAGGTAGATATATAATTATATATATATATATATATATATATATATATATATATATATATATATATATATATATATATATACCTATCTCTCTCTCCCGCTCTCATATATATATATATATATATAGAGAGAGAGAGAGAGAGAGAGAGAGGGAGAGAGAGATAGGTATATATATATATATATATATATATATATATATATATATATATATATAGCGAGAGGTAGATATATATATATATATATATACCCCTCTCTCCCTCTCTCATATATATATATATATATATATATATATATATATATATATAGAGAGAGAGAGAGAGAGAGAGAGAGAGAGAGAGAGAGAGAGAGAGAGAGATAACAGGGGTAAATCATTTCTGACGATGTTAGCCTCAATATAACCTCTGAAACCTTTTATACCCCCTATTGTTACAGGCAATTTAGCTTTTACCTCCACTCCATTTCCAAAACAAAATGTTCTGTTAGACTTAACAGTTTCCACGGACTGCTTATCTCGGTAATTTAATGTATCAAAGAATACATTAAACCAAAGTTCTCCAGCAACAGTTCGTGAACAAGCAGAGTCCAACACTGCCATACCCAATGCTTCTTTCACAAGATTGAACATTTTTACATTAGAATAAGAATCATCTATCAATGCTCGATAACATGAATCAACATTAAACAAAGTAAAGTTCACCTGGTCTGAATCCACAACAGAGTTGATATTGTTTCTAGAATTGAAGCTCGTACACTCTCGGGCAAAATGCTTAGTCGAATTACATTTAAAACAACGCATTATCTTACCTTGTCTATCCGTGGGATTTATTTTATATCCCCTGTAATGTTTTTGTTCCTTGATACTTCTGTATCTATTGTAATTTATTGTTTCAACTTCTTCTTTGATAGCAGGGACGGTTTTACATTCCGTTGATGAAATATCAGAAAACACTTTCTTCAATGTATCTTTCATTGTTACATATGTCAAGCTAGAACATGTGGTTCTTGCTAATTTTTCGTTTTCTTCCAATACTTTTGCTGCATTCAGAACAAAAAAGGCCTAGACTTCTTCTGGCAGAGTAATTACAAATTTCTGTAACTTTTGATACAGAAATTCATATCGTCCCAAAAATTCATTTATATTAAATCTGGATTTAATAAATTTTGTAGACATAAAACTCTTTAAATGACATATATGCCATTGTATTTTTATCCTGTAAGTAAATTTTGTTTAATTTGTCCATAATTATATTCAATCGATTTGCTCCACCGATATCCGTTATTGCCAAATGTTGAACATATTCTCTTATATTTTGTGAAAGTGACAAAAATGCAGCCAAACCCTGTTTCTCTTTAGATAAATCTGTAAATATAGACCATATTCCTATATGTTGCTTCCATTCAGCATATGACTCTTCAATTAGCAAAATAGGTAGATGCTTTGTAAAAGAAGCCATCTTTCTTTAAATGTGTTTCAATGTTTGCTGAACAAAATAATTTCTCATCACACGAAAGAAGACAGCTTTTGCTTCCAATGTCAGTTTACTCGTTACATAAATCCAGTCATGGACACACAACCGTTTTGTCCAAACCTCCATCTTTGTTTTCCCAGTTAATAACCAACAACAACCAGCAAGGGAGATCACTCTAAAAACTTATCACAAAGGAATAGAACTCTTATATCTCAATACAAAGGGAGATAACTTAACAAGGATTTAAGTAATTCGTAATTATTGTATTCTTTCCTGAGGATTAAGCTTTCAACCTTCAGCAGACTGCCACTTGAAACTGGTTATACTTAGCACTTATATCCGTTACACTATGGGTTCTTGTGGAAAGAAATATTAAATTACTATTTTATACTACATTGTAAAAACAAATGTTTTTTTTGTTGTTTTTTTTAACATAGTTCACCCCAAACAAGGCAGGCCGCCACTGTAGACGTAAGGGGCTACTGAGAAAAAAGAAAAGGGGAGAAGATAGGGAGCGGTCAACCTAGACTGGGATCTGCGCAGCGAGATGACTTTTTACATTAGTTTTAAACTTCTGCATGTCTGTACTGTCGGGGAAACAGGGGGCAGGAAGGGAGTTCCAGAGGCCAGCCGTACGAGGAAAGAAGCTATTTGAGTAGAAGGCTCTCTGACATCTGGGGACCTCCACAGTGAATGAATGAGATTTAGTTGATTGTTGAGTTAGTCTAGTGAATTTTCGTCGAGGGGGCACCAGAGTAGCCAATTCATCGGAGCATAATCCATTGAAGTATTTGTAAAACAAGCACAAGGATGCCACATTGCGGCGATGGGACAGAGGCTGGAGCTTGGTTGACAGTGAGGGACCTACTAAGTTGACGATTCTTTTTTGGACCTTGTCAAGGAGGGTGAGACTAGTAGATGATGCACCAGCCCAGATGTGATAACAATACTCCATGCATGGGCGGATGGTGGCTTTGTAGAGATACAGGATAAGGCCAGGTGTGAGGAGTTTACTAGCACGGTCGAGAGAGCCAACCTTCTTTGCGGCAGCCTTGGCAATGTCTTCAATGTATTTGTTCCAATTCATGTTACCTGTGAAGGTTAAGCCGAGGAGTTTGAATGATGAACTCTCAGGCAGGGTGTTATTTGCCATGACAATCGGTGGTTGCAAAGGTTCCTTCAAGTCTTATTTAGATTATATTTGTCTGGATACTGTGTAAGTTACATAAGTGTTTGGTCTATATTGTGTAAAACAGAGAAAAAGTTGGATCACTTATGCTTGAAGCACACCAGAATGAACAACAACAAAAAGGACACATTTTGGCTTGTCACCGATTTCTTTAACTTTCGGTTGAATTATAAGCTTTTCATTAAACAAAATGTATAAACATTGAATTATAAACAAAACAGTACGCACAGTAGCCTTCACAGATTTTTTTTTTATTATTAAAAAGGTTTATGTACAGAACGTTTTGCTTGTAAACTTTGGAGATTTATTAAAAAAATAAATTTTTAATTTAAAAAAATCGGAGACAAGGTACTTGTATTGTTACCCTTATCTGGTCAGTTCCTTGAAACCCGATTCCATAGTCCTTGCAAAATCTCCAGCAAGACTAGCGACCTCAACTATGTCGTTGGCACTCCAGATCGTAAAAAAAACACACACAAATGTGCCATATGAATATACTTAAACCCTATTATGAAAGGGAGAAACCAAACTCTGTCTTCAGTCTTTCTCTGCTCTATCGTTATTTTCGACTGAGCTCGATCTATGCCCCCACCCCCGCCTAAAACATTCACAACAAAACTCGTCTATCTGCCACCACTGTCAATAATTTAACTTTTTCCCTAAACATAACTTCCATGAGCAAAGTTTCTCTCCAAGAACTGCCTGTCTGTGAAATACAATACTACGAGGCTGCTTTCCAGCTGACTACAACATGGTCGTTTTCAAGTCCAATGTAAACAAATTCTTGTTGAGCTGTCCTCTTAAATAATCTTATTCTGCCGAATTACAACCATCGTTAACAATCATCACGGTGTTGTCTCACCGTCTATCTGACAAACTGATTAACCCTTATCCTCGAGTGGCCTTTGATCCTTGATAAGTGGTGACTCTTTAGTAAAAGATAAAAACAAGCAACTGGATCTGTCCATATACTCTAGCCACGCGGACATCCACGAGGAAATCGTAAGGAAGACTGACCACCCTCTAAGATTGCGTAACTCAGAGATTTTAGCTGATCTTACATCCGCGGTAATTAATTTGACCCGCAGCAAAAGAGAAGAGATAACCAATCAGTAACTTATTCCTAGATACTCCCAGATACTCCAACACGACGTCGATGTTGGAAACGTCATTCCTGTCAAGCAGCATCCCTATTGTGTCAACCCACGGAAGACAGAGGTAATATGCCAGGAGGTACAGCATATGCTCGACCACAGTGTAAACGTAAGAGGTGTATGTTAGCCGGTCGAAATTCACAAAAGGGACATTTGTTTTTGTTGTGGTGGCAACCACTCATTTGCATATACGAATAACGTTACACTATAAATGGCAAGCCTAGGTTGGCCTTAGAGTGTGTTATCTAAATACCACCGGAAGTGACGCCGAAGAGCGTACATGTCCTCCCACCAAGACTCTCTGACTCGACACCTTCATTTGTACATACTGTAAATATACCTTTTCTTTAATACACTTATTATTGCATTCTCCGTGTTGTTTGCGTCTTCATTGTATTCCTCACTAATTGTGGTTCAACCTTGCAACCACAACAGTTTTCCACACCGTCCTCTTCCGAAATAAATGCACGTGATGAACTTTCTGCCTGGACACTGTCTTTTCAATCCAACCTGCATGCGAGAAGGACATTGGCGTCCTTGGGCCATTAGCTTTGTAAAAATGAGGTAAGCCCGCGAATTCTCTGAATTTATCGTGTTTCAATTTCACATCGTTCGTCCAATTATCTTCGTTATTTCTTAGAATATATTTATAAGAGTTTTGCCTTTGTTTTGCTTTATTTCAGTTTAACGTTGAAATATATGCGCCCACGTTTTAGTGCCGACCACGTTCGCCCAAAATAAAATATTTCACCAGCAAAACTCGTCTTCTTAGATTTTGGGCTCAGCCATGCTGCTGTTACATATGGTATTATCGAACATAGTCAGAGTAGGTGGTCATCACCGTGTGTATTGGTAAATAAACCAGGCAGTTCAGTCCAGTTTTACACCGACTACAATAAGGTAAATTCTGTAACCCGAACCGACTCTTATCCTTTCCCTAGAATGGATGACTGCATAGATAGTCGGCAAGACAACATACATCACCAAACTGTTGAAAGCTTACTGGTGTGTTCTCCTTACCAAGCATGCCAAAGAGATATCTGCTTTTGTCACCCCAGTAACGAATCATACCATTCGGTATGAAGAATTCCCAGGCCACATTCGAGAGGATGATGAATCATTGTCTGCGAAATCTACCTAACATCAAAACTTATATCGACAACATAATCATTTACCACAAGAACTGGGCAGACCACATAGCATCCCTACGAAACGTGTTCGATAGACTCTGACAAGCTAACCTCACTGTCCATCAAGCAAAGTTCGGAAAGACCGAAATCACATATTTGGGACATACCATTGGTTATGGGAAAATCTCCTCCCCTCATCATCACCAAAATCCAGAACATCCTAAACGTCCCAGCCTCAACCACTGTCAAAAGTCTAAGACGTTTCCTGGCGGGTTATTACAAGAAAGTTCTGTTGCCTGACGTTTCTGAAGTTACCTCACCCCTCACACTACTGTTAACCAAAAAGTCCAAATTTACTTGAACACTTTCCTACCAGAAATCCGTTGAGCAAATTAAATCTCTGTTATACTTTACTCCCGACTTTTCACAACCTTTCCATTTAGCCGTTGATGCTAGTGATCATAGCGTCCGTTTTCTTTTACTGGCAGGGTTTTCAATACCGATTCCATCAGTATTGAACACCCCGTTAGTTAGTTATCTCAAAAACTTCATTCATGTTGGAGAAACTACTCAACCATCGAGAAAGAGACACTAGCCTAATTCCTTAGCCTACAACACTTCGATGTGTGCATATCTCCACAGTTGTGTAAACCAATCATAACTTCCTCACCTTCCTACATCGAATGAAGAGTAAAAATAGAAGACTACTTTGCAGGAATATAGTTTGGTTATGCAACATATGCAAAAGCATCAATAAAGTATGTGCAGTTGCCCTATCCTGCATCTAATGGGATAGAATTGCGAGCAGTCATATGATGAGATATAGTGATAGTAAAGTGTTAATCCAAAAACCCTCTACAGTAAACCCCATTCTCTTTTTTACTGAAAACGAATCGCAAGCAATATTTGAGGAGATATTATTTACTCCTCTCCAGGAGTTAGGCACAAGGCCAGTTTTATCCTACTCCCACAAGTAAGATGTGACTCAAGGTCGGGTCGGAAAGTGGGGGTTGAAAAGCCAGCGTCCGAGAGGTGAGCACTCTGACCATCAAAAATTGCCTGGGCAGCCCCGTCGGCATTCCCCGGTAAGGGCGCCTCAGACAGTAAGCAATTAACTTACTCCTCCCCAAAGAGGGGAGGCAAATCCTGGGAGGGTGGACCTCCTAGAACTGCACAGGACAATCCCATAGACCGGCGTAAATCAAGCCCCGAAGGCCAAGACAATACCAGTCTATAGGGTGCAGTATCCATCGGAACAGATACTACACTTTGATCTCGACCAAAAGGCCGAATATTTATTTACTCCTCCCGGAGTTAGGCACAAGGCCAGTTTTATCTTACTCCCACAAGTTAGATGTGACCACAGCTTGGGTCGAGAAAGTGGGGTTAAAAGCCAGCGCTCGAGAGGTGAGCACTCTGGCCATTTAAAAATTGCCTGGGCAGCCCCGTCGGCATTCCCGGTAGGGGCGCCTCAGACAGTAAGCAATAAACTTACTCCTCCCCAAAGAGGGGAGGCGAAGCCTGGGAGGGTGGACCTCCTAGAACTGCACAGGACAGGCATGCAGTATCCATCGGAACAGATACTACACTTTGATCTTAGCCAAAAGGCCGAGACCAAAAGGCCGAATATCACGTTATAGCACTATTCGAATTTAATATTTTCCAAGAACATTTACCAGAGAGAATACTCATGGAGCACGATGGCACATTTTAAAATAATCATTAATAATTGTACGTGATTCGATGTGGACACCTAGTGCTTCTAATGTTTCAAGTGGTATGACTTGCATTATTTTTTAAATCTAACTATTTAACAAAATTGAAAAGTGACATTAACTTGCTGAAAAGTAAATATTCATGATTTAATTTAATATCAATTTATTTAGATTACATCGTGATTAATAAATTAGACTAATTAAGATTGTTCAGTTTAAGTAAGAATTTAAAAAAGAAAGAAAGCTGTTTAATTATCATAACTTGCTGAAAAACAAATATTCGTTTCTTGACCTAGTGTTATATCATGTAATAGCAATTTATTTTGTTTGCATGAGGAGTTTTTTATCATAAAAGATTGTTACCGGTTTTATGTCTAAAAAACAAGATAGTGCAAGTAGACTGACATTTAGAAGAATCTACTAATCAGTCATTAAAAATCAAGAGTGACAATAAAGGACCCTAGCAGCATTTTAAAAAGACAACATACTAAATAGGTTTTCACAAACAAATTATTGTATCTCCTGTTACAATATCCAAGTAATTTAAAGAAATAAATAGGTGAATATCTATTTAAAAAACTATAATTGTTGATCCGAAGTTGGACACAGGTAGAGAAATGTAGATATTTATTTTTATCAAATTCTTAAGCAGCTGGTGCTGTTTAGGTCATGAGCGAAAAATGCCCCCAGTCTGAAAAACTTCCTAACCGGAATAAGTATCTTCTGAACATTTTAGTGTAAAGAACATGCTGGAATAGTAAAAAGGAAGAATTCGGTAGTTAAAATCAAATATCTGTATGTCAGATACAATGCTATTTAGGTTTAGCATTGAGAACCCAACAGACTTTTATTTATTTATTAGATTATTATACTAAAGCCGAGTTAATCAACGTTTGTTTACTAAAGTCTTTTTTCCTATATATTTTAATCACAAAAAATGTATGCTAAAATATTCCTCAAGTTGAGGATTATGTTTGAAATAACTTCCATTTTAATTGTTCTGATTAGCTATAATTTGCAATTAACTCATCACGTGACCCATCTCTTACCAACTTTCTATCCATCATTTTCACCCTCTCTTACTGTATGTTATTTGACCCCCACTCTTATTCTATATGTTGTCTATCACTCTCATTTCCCTACACCCCCTCTCTCTCTCTCTCTCTCTCTCTCTCTCTCTCTCTCTCTCTCTCTCTCTCTCTCTTTCTGTTCAATGTAATAAAGAAAGCAAGGAATAAAAAGGTTGGAATAGTCCATTATAAAAAAGAATATCACTGCAAGCAGTAATACTGTTTAACCCATAGTTGGAGAGACATAAAGAGATAGCGAACAAAATGTGGCTAATTTTGTCTTTTTATTTGCAAACTCATTTTTTCTTGATAAAATCAATTTAATCCAAGCTCAATGGGTGACCCAACAGGTCACATTTTTTCTAATATACATATATTTGAACATACATCTGCCTTTCTCTTTCTCTTTCTCTCTCTCTCTCTCTGTCTCTCTCTTTAGAGGAGAGGAGAGGGGGTCGCTGCTGATGATGCTGCTGTTTTTGTTGTTTTTTGGACCTGAATGCAGCGTTCAACACAGAGATGTTAATATCGTCTTCTTTTGATCAAGATTCTTTGGAGCATTTCATGTTCCTGAAGGATTTCAGGTTACCCCCGACACCGAGGTCAACAGGGATCAGTTGTTGCTCCAGGTCTTCAAGAAGGCATTGAGTGGCGGTTTCACATGTGCCAATCTAATACTGTTATCCTTTCTCTGCATTGAAATAGATGATTGAACGCCCTTGCTTGCCGTAGATTGTCCACAGATGCATTGGCAGGAATGACTAAAGGCTGCCGGATCCTGATATAGACGCTTTTGGATTTAAACAGAGCCCCTTTAGCTGGGCTGTTGCCCTAATACCATTGGATGTCAGACCAATCTGCCTTGGGTGGTCCTGCTAGGAACCGAAGTTCCCAACGGCATAGCTCTGACACTACCCATTGCCACAGCCCTGCTGCGTTGAGGAAGGGTTGGACTTTAGCGGGATGCTGTTGCTATTGCTGCTGCTGCTGCTGCTGCTGCTGCTGCTGTAAACAATCATCATCGTACAGTGATTTATTATTGGAATGGGTTTTAGTTTTGCATTGGATAGGCAAAGCAGGAAAAACAGACAGACACATTTCGTCTTTAATATATATAGATGTCTAGCTACTTTTGAGTTTGTTTTTGCTAGACACGATCCCCGAAGCAGTGGCCATATATGCAAGTATCAACCTGTTTTATGTTAGAAATTTCCCTTTGTGCCTTTCTCAGTGATTATGTCGATCTTAATCTCCGCCCTCGGACACTTTATATGCCTTTCCCTTAACGGTCTCTATTTTATTTGTAAATCTGCTTAACATCCTAATGTCAACAACCATCTTTTTTAAATTGTACATCATCAATGGACTCATTGTCTTCCTTTCTCCCATCAAATGTTATACAGGGTGACTCCCCTCCCCCTTCCCATGCACCCCAATAATGCCACCCATGGAATCGTTCATAAAATTCACATTCCTTTCTGCAATACAGCCACGTTGGTACAAATAAACTTCATTCTATACCTACCTTGTTCACCAAGTTTCAGTCATAAATGCTTAACAGTCTTTGTTTTACCACGGTTTAATCATATATGGAGGACACTTTGGTGATCGTCTTATCAGTAATAGGTGTGCTCATGAATAGGCTTCATACTCATTGGACCTAAACTAACCCAGATTTTTATCTATTGGCTTATCTCAAAGATAAATTCTCTCAGAACAATGCCCAGACTATTCCAGAACTGAAGAGCGCCATCGCACCCCAGACTAGGGCAGTTCCAAGAGTGGAGTGTGTCAGAGTTATTGACAATTTTTCACATCGTATACAGGTGTGTTTATCATTGGACGGCGATAAAACAGAAACTGTTGGACATTCATGACTGAAACTTGGTGGACAAGTCAGGCATAGATTGAAGCTTATTTGTACCATATGGCTTGATTACAAAAAGGATTGTGAATTATATTAACGATTCCATGGGTGGAATTGCCGATTACTTTTCAAAGTATGCGACAATAAACAAAATCATCAGAAGAGGTCTGGTTAAAGCCATGTTCCCTTCCCAGATAGAACCTGTATGCCTCAACTGTATTGATCGGAAGCGATCAGATGTGGTTACCATTTTCCTTTTTAAAGGGGGAATGTTGTTGATTTTCGACGCTACTCGTGCCAACACATTTTCGACTAGCAATTTGGTCAGGTTTGTAGTAGAACTGCCATCAGTCTGGTAACCTATGGGCTATTCTAAAGATAAAAACAATCATATATATATATATATATATATATATATATATATATATATATATATATAATCCAGGTAAAACATCCACAGGGTAGTAATCCAAAGAATTTTAACCGGGTTTATAAAAAGTGCTCAATATCCAATAGAGCTTTTATATATAATTATTTTTATTTACACAGACATGTACAAAATCTGCGACACTGGCATGTCGATGTTATCGATCAACAGCTATTACAAACTGAGATCTCATCAGGCAGAGTTAGAATCCGATCTTAACCCAAGATCATATTTGGGAAGAATGAAATGGAGAAAGAAAGAAAAAGAAAAAGAAAAGAAATTTAAATTTCAAAATTTAGGGAGTCACGATAGATAGATAGATAGATAGATAGATAGATAGATAGATAGATAGATAGATAGATAGATAGATAGAAATAAAGAAAGAAAGAAAGAAAGAATGACTTTCTCTGGACCGCAAATGACTTCTTTCTATCTATCTATCTATCTATCTATCTATCTATCTTTTTTAATTCTACCTTTTCTTTTCTACTTTATTTTATATTTTATATTTTATATTAATATTTTTTATTATTTTTTATTATTTTTTGTTTTTTTGTAGGGTTAAGATTCTTACTCTGCCTGATGAGATCTCAGTTTGTAATAGCCGTTGATCGATAACATCGACTTGCCAGTGTCGTAGATTTTGTACATGTCTGTGTAAATAAAAATAATTATATATATATATATATATATATATCAATCTATCTTCAGCTTGTTTATATCTATCTATCTATTTCTATTTATACCGGGTTCGAATTCTGTCAGGCCAAATTTAATCAATTTCACTAATACCTTTGGGAAAGGTATGAATCCATATATCCTCCCTCCAGCTATGGATTACCACAAAAAGGTTAGTTTTCAAGGTTGTTATTATCAGGATGTTTTTTTTCTTTGTTTTTTTTTTTTTTTAACATAGTTCACCCCAGACAAGGCAGGCCGCCACTGTAGACGTAAGGGGCTACTGAGAAGAAAGAAAAGGGAGAAGGTTGGGGGGGGGGGTCAACTTAAATTGGGATCTGCGCAGCGAGATGTCTGTTTACATTAGTTTTAAATTTCTGCATGTCAGTACCGTCGGGGAAACAGGGGGCAGGGAGGGGGTTCCAGAGGCCAGCAGCACGAGGAAAGAAGCTGTTTGAGTAGAAAGCTCTCCGGCATCTGGGGATCTCCACAGTGAATGGATGGGATTTAGTCGATTGTCGAGTTGGTCTAGTGAACTTACGACGAGGGGGCACCAGAGCAGCCAATTCATCGGAGCACAATCCATTGAAGTATTTGTAAAACAAGCACAAGGATGCTACATTGTGGCAATGGGACAGGGACTGGAGCTTGGTTGACAGTGAGGGACCTATTAGGTTGGCGACTCTTTTTTGGACCTTGTCAAGGAGGGAGAGACTAGTAGATGATGCACCAGCCCAGATGTGGCAACAATACTCCATGCATGGGCGGATGGTGGCTTTGTAGAGATACAGGATAATGCCAGATGTGAAGAGTTTACTAGCATGGTAGAGGGAGCCAACCTTCTTTGCGGCAGCCTTGGCAATGTCTTCAATGTATTTGTTCCAATTCATGTTACCTGTGAAGGTTAAGCCGAGGAGTTTGAATGATGAACTCTCAGGGTGGGGGTTTATTTGCCATTACAATCGGTGGTTGAATAGGTTTCTTGTAGTTATTGAAGGAAAGGAGCTTTGTCTTTGCGGCATTAAAAGTTACCAACCATTTATGACCCCAATCCACTACAGACTGGAGGTCATTTTCTAAGGATTCAGCCATTGCCTCGGATATGCTCGCGTCTGTTTTGCCAACATGGCGAGAGTAAAGCGTGGTGTCGTCAGCAAATAAACCAATCTCAGACTCTATGTCATCAGGGAGATCGTTTATATAAATCAGGAACAATAAAGGTCCAAGGATAAATCCCTGGGGTACACCAGCATTTATGTCATGTTGCTTAGATGAATGGCCATCGAGGACAACCTGGATTTTTCTTTTGTCTAGGAAGGATCTAATTATATTAAGTAATTGCCCAGTAATACCGTATGAGTGTATTTTCAGTAGAAGCCCTTTATGCAATACCTTGTCAAAGCCCTTGGATATATCAAGCGCTACTGCCCTAGCTTCTCCTACCTTGTCGAGTGTATGATACATGCGTTCAGAGATGACCGTTATGATGTCTGCAGTAGATCGTGCTTGTCTAAATCGATACTGGCGGTCAGATAGAAGTTTAGCATTAACTAAGTGCCGTACTATCGCTAGATTGATTAAGGATTCAAAGATTTTAGCAAAGATCGGAAGTAGGCTGATTGGGCGGTAGTTCAGAGGATCGGTTCTATTCCTAGAATTCTTGTAGACTGGTACTACAGAGGCAATTTTCCAGCTATCGGGGAAGCAAGATTCAGCTAGGCATTTATTGTAGAGTTTGGAGAGGACAGGGGCCAGTCCAGCAGAGCATTTCTTTATTACTATTACAGGTATAAGATCAGGCCCACAAGCTTTGGAGGAGTCAAGGTTTTTTTAAGATGTCTCTGACCTGGGATGGGGTGATGACCAGGTTATCAAGTGTGGCTTCGGTCCGCAAAGGGAATTTGGGGATGAGAATGAGCTCTCATCATCTATTTAAATATCCCAAATGATAAGCATATCAAAGAGCATCTGACATCTATATCCAGCTCCTGGCCTTTTCATGGTAGAAATGTTTGAAAAGGATGAAAGGCGGGTAATTGGTGCCTTAAACTATACTATAGCCTGTTGGAAGCACATAGTTATAATTCTGCGCATAAGTGGTACAAATCTTATTGCAAAATTACTGCTGCATCTTAATTTTGACAGAGACAATCTTACGTGGAGGTTCTTGCGACTGAGCAGCTCTGTTTAGGAGAGCACTGCATATAGGAGCGAATCTCCTATGGTAATTTGTAAGAAAAGGAATGTTCCTATTTACTTGCCTCCACAATGTCGGGTGTTAAAGTGGGAAAAATCTAACTCCCCAAAAAGGGGCACTCTGAATTGGAACAAAAATTTAAATTGCCTCAGTCTAGAAAGACCTCTCTTTCACTGATCGAGGACAGAATAGACTAAGTGAACCATCAGAACAAATACTACACCTTGTTCCTAGCAAAAAAAGCTAAGGAAGCTAAAGGAGTGTTAATTAAAGGAAAGAACAATGCTTTTCTATAAACTGTGACGTGGGGAGTGGACACATCACTTGAATAATGATTACAAAAAAAGAATATTAGCTGATCGGGTTTGAAACAGAGTGAGGAGAAAAAGGCAAAGCAAAAGAGATCGATGAAAAATATGAACAGAAACGCGCACGCTCGTGTGTCACCAAGCTCACAGTAGTGAGAGAGAAGGAGAGTGAAACATGTAGTCTGCTTCTTTCTCTCAGTCTTTCTTAATGTCACCAGGCAAAGGGAGAGGAGGAGAGGAGCTGATTGCATTGGTGACTGATTTGCTTTCCTTCTTCTTCATTCTCACTTGCCGTGACTTAACTGGAGTAAAAGGGGGAGAAGGTGAGCATGTGATGTTATTAGGGGAAAGAGAAGGGAAAGAAAGAAAAAAATTAAATTGGAAGGACAGCAGACAACTTTGTTTTGTTTTTAGTGAAGACTTTTTGGAAGAGTTGAGTTTTGGAGATTGGACCAAAAACATGATTTAACGTGGAAAAAAGACTGAAGAAAAAAACATGATTGAAGAAGAAAGATATGATGTTTCGTAAGGAGAAAAAATATATAAACAGATAAGTGAAATTTGAACTATAAACTTGACAAATATGAATGTGTTTAACGCATTACGGACGATGACATTATCATTTTCATTGAGTTAGATGCCTGTTGCATTCGAGCATTAAATTTTTCATTTTAACTATTTCCATGTTTTATTTTTTTTGCCAATTGTCTCATCTTGTGCGTTTTACTGTAGACATCATTACAGAATTCATGGAACATACCCTCCGAGCCAAATTCCGTCACAATATAAATGTTAATAAGTGTCGTGTTGGATAATAATATTGTCCGTCATATAATTGAGGAGCTCACCTGGGCCGCAACATTATTTGGAGTACCAATCAAGGTATTGTTATGGCACGTCACAAAACACAAATTTATATAAATTTATTGATTTGATATTGCAGACACAGTTGAATATACAGCATAATCATGTTGACACATCGGTTCTCGTTAGATCACCGAAGTTAAGCAACGTTGAGCCTGGCCAGTACCAGATGGGTGACCATTTGGGAATACCAGGCACTGTATGTGGGAGAACGGCGACACCTCCTTGAAAAAAAAACTGCAAAACCTAACGTTGTCATCTCCCCTTATCGGAATATACATGCGACTGGGAACGCTTTTGAATTTGATACTCCCTAGAAACTTCATCTTTTGGAGGAAGTCAACTCAACCCACCCAGATGCTTGCCGTACCAGGTTCAGGTACAGATACACAGTTTAATATATGCGGCCAGAAGTTACAACTGTGAATTTGTCCTTTCATTGAAAGGAATTAAATAAAGTTGGCGTGTGTCGGCTGCCGATAGTTTTTCAAGTGTTTATCTTCAAGTGATGGTAGCCAAGTTCGGAGTGTCTAGTCGACATCTGACAGGAAAGTGTGCATACATCTTACTTCTTGGCTGTCTGGAGGCTCTCTGTCTGCTCTGCAAACCCCTAAAGGTCTCTGGATGGAATCCTAAAAAAAAGTTCCGGTAGAAATTACTACACCGTATAGTCTGATTGGTCATTGTGTGATCAAACAACCTCATTAGGGTTAGGGTTGCTCTCCTCCCCCAGAGGAAACAGATATCAATGTTTATGCCTGCTACGTGCGCACTCAATTGGCGGGTGTTTAGAAAAGCTGCACCAAAATTTGTCTTGTCTCCTGCAGTTGACAGTGTATTTTGAAAGTGAAGAAACGTGATGAGACTGCGGCCATCTCTGAAGATATAGCGAATTATCACCTCTGTATCGATATTCTTTTGTCATTATATCTATCTATTCATATCTATATATCTATGTCTGTTCGTATCTATATATCTATGTCTATCTATCTATATTTCTATGTATCTTCTTTTTTTCATATCTATCTATCTATCTATCTATCTATCTACCTATCTATCTATCTATTTGTCTATCTATTTGTCTGTCTGTCTGTGCTGAAGCATAGAAATGCTCAGGTTGGTGTTTGAAATCTATCTATATTTCTATGTATCTTCTTTTTTCCCCATCTATCTATCTATCTATCTATCTATCTATCTATCTATCTATCTATCTATCTATCTATCTATCTATCTATTTGGCTGTCTGTCTGTGCTGAAGCATAGAAATGCTCAGGTTGGTGTCTGAAATCTATCTATATTTCTATGTATCTTCTTTTTTTTTCATATCTATCTATCTATCTATCTATCTATCTACCTATCTATCTATCTATATTTCTATGTATCTTCTTTTTTTCATATCTATCTATCTATCTATCTATCTATCTATCTATCTATCTACCTATCTATCTACCTATCTATCTATCTACCTATCTATCTATCTATATTTCTATGTATCTTCTTTTTTCCATATCTATCTATCTATCTATCTATCTATCTATCTATCTATCTATCTATCTATCTATCTATCTATTTGTCTATATATTTGTCTGTCTGTCTGTGCTGAAGCATAGAAATGCTCAGGTTGGCGTCTGAAGGCATGGTACAACCCCTCAGAAGAGATGCCCTCTTTCAGTCTTCGCTAAGGTGGACATCATTGAGAAGGACAACTCTGATATAACACCTGTGGCGACTGTTGCTTCCAGTGATGCAGACTTGCCCCTCTTTTGGGGTCAGGGTGGAAGTTGGTTAGTGGGTGAGATTATTGGTTTTGTGCAAAGCCTTTCAGCACTTGAAAAAGGACTTCACACACGCACCAGGCATTGCTTGAAAACTTTATAATCTTGTTGCGTTTTCATGACACTGGCAAATAGTCAAGCGATGGAAAGGCTCAAACACGAGTTTACGGCCATCATTTATCTGTGTACAAATCCATCCGTCCCTCTCAGTCTGTTCATCGTGTTTGAAGTCTTTTTATTTTAATGTTCAACTTGCTCTGACTGCTCACCGTCTACTTGTACAATCCAAGGTTCCTATCAATGTTTCTTAATGTCTCCAGAAACAAATTTCTTCTTCTTCTTCTTCTTCTTCTTCTTCTTCTTCTTCTTCTTCTTCTTCGAACAATTCATAGCACGAGGAAGCCTCCCTTAAAATGCCACTACCGCTGCTCCTGCCGCTGTTGCCGCTGCTGCTGTTGTCTCGTGCGCCGTAATTATGAAACTGCTGCCGCTGTCACCAAACCATAAGACCCATTCTCTACCCCCACCCCCACCCTGGGGTTGGGCTGGGGTGAGGGAGCGTGGCCAGGTAGACTAAGGCAGACCAGGTAACGTGCGTTGGAAGGAACAATAGTAACCTGGAGAAATGAAGAAAGCAACCGGGTCCTAAGAAATCAGACGTCAAAGAAAAGAAGAACAGAAAAAAACAGTAAAAAAAAAATAATATTCATGCACATTAAATGCTAATAAATTAACCAGAAAAAGACCAGGATGAAGACAATTACTTGGTTCTCTTTCTAAAGATCCCCCTCCCCCCTCTCTCTCTTTCTTTCTCTCTCTCTCTCTCTCTCTCTCTCTCTCTCTATTTCCTTCTCTCTCTATTTCCTTCTCTCTCGTTCTATCTTTGAATTACCCTTCTTTCTGTATCTCTGTCTTTCTCTCTATTTCTATTTGGCATCCTCGCAGTTCATCCCTCTTTCTTTCTCTTTACTTTTCTCTCTTGTCATCTCCCCCTCCCCCCGTCTCTCTCTCTCTCTCTCTCGCGCACGCGCTCGCCCTGTTTCTGACTTCCTCTATCTCTTCTTTCTTTCTTTCTTTACCATTCTCCCCTTTTGTCCCGATTTCTTTCTCTCTCCGCTCTAATTTTATGCCTCTTTCTGTCTGTTCTTTTATCTCGTTCACTCTCTTATTCTTTCTAATTATACTTCTCTTTCTTTCTTTTTTTCTTTCTTTTTTTTCTTCTTTCTTTCTTTATCTATCTTTTGTTCTTCATTTATTTTTATCTCTCTCTATCTCTCCTCCCCCCCCTTCTCTCGCTCTTCTTCACTCTCTTATTCTTTCTAATTATACTTCTCTTTCTTTTTTTTTCTTTCTTTCTCTCTCTATCTTTTGTTCTTCATTTATTTATTTCTCTCTCTCTCTCTCTCTCTCTCCTTCCAATCCCCCCTTCTCTCTCTCTCTTCTTCAATCGCTTTTTCTTTTCTATCTCTTTCTTTCTATTTTACCCTCGTTCTCTTCATATCTCTTTTCTTTCTCTCTTTCTTATAACCCCCCCCCCTCCCCTCTCTCTCTCTCTCTCTCTCTCTCTCTCTCTCTCTCTCTCTCTCTCTCTCTCTCTCTCTCTCTCTACTTGCACAGATTTATACATTCAGTCACACCTGGCAAAACTATTATTCATAATGTTTTCTTTATCCTCTTAATTTATTTCGAGCTAAAATGCAAGTTAATCATTAACCATAAAACGTCTCACGGACTGAAGATGATGTCAGGCTGAAAAGTCCACCTGTTTCCTTCTTCTTCTTCTTCTTCTTCTTCTTCTTCTTCTTCTTCACTCCTGAAACTGCAGCAGCGACTGTGACTGCTGCACAGCTTTAACATAACATCGCTCGATGTATCCATGCTATAAGTTTAAAGCATAACAGGTGATCCGAACGCAGGAGCAAATGCAACGATGGCACCAGCTGCAGATTAAACCAGTGACCGCTAAATGATATGTAAATATAGCAGTTTGCAGCTCTTTGTAGTCCTTGACAACTACCGCGCATTCGTTTACTTACTAGCACACCCAGTGACCCATTTGGATCATATATTATGAAAAAAAAATATAGGTGCTATTGAACTTTCTTGCCTGGAGCAATTTGTTCCGGTATCGTCTCCTTTCACCAACCTTAAGTCAATTTTGTACACGATATTTTAAATTCTTTATGCAGTAACAAAATCATAAAGACAAGAACATTTTCGATCAAATTTGCACTGATATAGCTGCATTTACCTCCCCAATATTTTTTTTTACAAAATATTCTTTCTCCTCAATAAATTATTTTCTTAAACATTCCATTGAATTATATTTTTTTTAAGCATTCCAATAAATTATTTTTCGCCAATAAATTATTTTTCAAAACATTCTTTCTCTAATAAATTATTTTTCAAAACATCTAACCTAATCCTAAACCTAATCCTAACCTAACCCTAACTGGCTTAACTTAAGGTTAGTGTTAAAATAAATTGTTAACTGCCCTATAACGATAGAATGGTCCGGAAATGGGGTGTTATTTTACGTTAAATTTATATACGAAATGTATCCCCCACTTAAAATTCTAAAATAATTGTTAAATAATTGTTGTTTTCTTCTTCTTCTTCTTCTTCTTCTTCTTCTTCTTTCTGCCAAGTTTTGCAGGGTGTTTACACGTAATCGGCTAAAAAAAGTAGAATCTTATTTATTTTGTAGGGTGGGTGGGATGATTCAGCAGAAGGTGTTAATTTACAAATGTACAAAAAAACAAAACGTCTTTCTCGTTACAGTAGGAATAGATTATACAAAAACCCAAATTAACTGAAACTAAATTGCTCAAGGTGTAATTTTCAAAGTTACGTTGATGTAACACACACACACACACACACACACACACACACACACACAAGAACACTTGAACAGAGAAACGCAATCGTTATTGACAACCGCACAAAACAATGCAACCAGACCGAACTACATAAAGGCCCAGATAAACAAAACACTAAATGTAGACTCTGGACCAAAAGTACATCATAAGTGAATGAACTAAACTAGCCCAAACGGAATACAAACACGGATATGACTAGCTTGGGAAGTTAGTCCACTCGCAACTATGCAAATGACTGCACTTTGAACATGCAGACAAATGTTACGGACACAAACCAGAGTCAGTATGGGGAAATAAAAGGAATAGAATACAAACAGAAAAACTCATTCAAACAATAAGACCGGACGTGATGATAGTCAAAGGAAAAGGTCTACCAAATGTTAGATTTTGTTGTCCTAGCAGATCACAGGGTGAATGACAAGGAGACAGAAAAACTAAGCAAATACATGGAGCTTGCTAGAAAGCTGGAGTGAATCATCATCATCATCATCATCACCACCACCACCACCACCACCACCACCACCACCACCACCACCACCACCACCATCATCATCATCATCATCATCATCATCATCATCATCACCACCACCACCATCACCATCACCATCATCATCATCATCATCACCACCACCACCACCACCACCACTTTGACCATATATATATATATATATATATAATTAACTTGTTACAAATATCCAGGGGGTATGAATCCGAAGGAAGTTGAAACCGGGTTTATGAGAGTGCTCAATGAAAATTCAGAGCAAAATATATATTTTTTGATTTTATTCCATTAGTTGCGACAAAACAAGTTTTGTTTCATTGGTGCAAATAGCAACCAACTCATCGGGCGGGCGAAGGAATTCAAATGGCATAAATTTTAACTTCAACTTTAACGGGAGATTGAAAATTGAAAATACATTGGAGGGGGAAGGGGACAGAGTTGGGGCTTTGTCTATAACGGTGACATGGGACATGAGAGGGGAGGGGGGAGGACCCCAACAAGTCGTGTTTCAAATTATTACGTGGGAGGTTTTTCACGTGTCTGTGCTGTGATGATCTCAATTTCGGCCGGGGTGGGAGGAAGGGAGATGGAGCGACGGCCAGAGTGAGTTAAATTTAAAATGAGAATAAAATTATGATTATAACCGTCATTTCTATTTTATTTTAATTCTAATAAGTAATTATCATGTGGATAAAAATGTTCGATAATTTTAATTTAGGGTATTAATTGCTACTTTTGCATTTTAATTATTTTATTTTAATGTTTTGTTTATTATTTGTAGTGAATTTTGTTGTGATTATATATATATATATATATATATATATATATATATTTTTTTTTTAAATTGTGATTATATTATACCGAGATCAATACTAGTGGAATCATTTTATAAGAGAAGTTTTCTGGTGTTACCAGTTTTATTAGATCCTATCGAGGTAGGGCATTTATATATGGATAATGAAGTGATGAAATAGATAAAATTTGCAGTTGGCATTGTTTATATATATATATATATATATATATATATATATATATATATATATATATATATATATATATATATGGATAATGAAGTGATGAAATAGATAAAATGTGCATAGTTTACAAGTTTATTAACTCATCAAGTGTTCAAACAAGGAATATAAATACAAAATAACCTTTAAGCCATGGCTTTTCAAATAACATAGAACATTGTTCAGCTTCTTTGTTTGGACTGTTTAAACATTTTGGATCATTTAGATTCGATACAACACTTTTCCCAGAGTTCGAATCGTGTTTGATTTATTTTAGAACTTAAATTGAGACATTTTTTTTCCCTTTGATGTTTTTCAAAATTGTTCACTTTTGCATTTTCAAGATATTCACCTCTAATTATTAATTAATATTCAATTATTATTGGTCGGCCATTCTGACGATAAGAGCGTGATCTTTGAAAAGCCATGGCTTAAAGGTCATTTTGTATTTGTATTCTTTGTATTAATTTATAATTCCAGAGGATTTAAAAATAGACAAAATAAAGGCAAATTCCAGCGACTATATCTTTGTTTTCCAGTAAAGAGATTAATTTTTTTAGCAATCAAAGTGTTCAAACATATCTTGAATTTTCTAGAACAATGATTCGTAGAAAAGGGCCAGAAATGTATTTTAAAAAGTCCCAAATGAACTTACTTTAACAAACATTCCTTTAGATCGATTTTTTTTTCAAACAAGCTTGTTGTTGTCTTTCTTCTTGAACGAGGAGTTTCCTACTACCAGGTTGTTGGTCATCGCAAACACCAAAATCCTATCACCTTCATGGTTTTGTTCATCAAAGCCGTATCCCCTGTGCACTTGCTTGAAACCCGACGCTGCTTTACCACAGGGGATGAGAGGCTTTTTTCCAGGTATCTTACAAATAACATCCCTCAAACGCTCATTTTCATCATCCCTGTGTCCTACCTGCGGGACATAGATACTAAGGAAGGTGAGAACAGTACTTCCTACTATTTTGACAGGGTTCCCTGAGAAATGCTATGGTGGCCAATGCGAAAACTTAAAATGGAGGAGTGGCTAATAAGACTAGTACAATACATGTACAGGAACACCAGAAGCAAGGTATGGGTAGATGACATTTACAGTGATGAGTTCAGTGTAAATGTTGGAGTACATCAAGGATCAGTCCTCAGTCCCTTGTTGTTCATTGTTGTCCTTGAAGCCCTCTCCAACGAGATCCGAACAGGGTTCCCATAGGAACTACTGTATGTCGATGACTTGGTCATAATGGCAGAGACAATGAACGAGCTGGAAGAAAGATTGAAAGTATGGAAGAAGGGCATGGAGGCAAAAGGTCTCAGGTTCAACACTGGAAAGACAAAGGTGAAGGTTAGTGGCCCAGAACTTCAGTCTTTGAAGGATTTTGATCAATACCTATGCGCGGTATGTAGAAGAGGGGTTAGGAGCAATGCGATACAGTGCAACCACTGCACTATATGGGGGAACAAAAAGTGCAGCGAAGTGCATGGTAGGCTCACACCAGATCCAGGTTTCAGATGTAAGAGATGTCTAGAACTTGCATGCCTAAATGAAGGCCGCCCTTACACAGAAGTTAAAATAGGCGAGGACACTCTGGAGGTGGTAGACTCTAAGAGATATTCTGAGTGCTGGAGGTTGCTGCGAACTAAGTTCGACCATCAGAGTCAAGACAGCTTGGTGAAAGTTCAGAGAACTTCCCCCAATCTTAACATCCCGAGCCATCCCAATTATTACCAGGGGTAAGGTTTATGATAGCTGCGTAAGAAGTGTAATGTTGTATGGCAGTGAGTGTTGAGCCTTCACCCAGGCCTCACTTGCTCGACTTCAGAGAAATGACAGGGCAATGATTAGATAGATATGCAATGTAAAGTCGGATCAGATCCAGAACATTAGGTCAGACATTCTACTTGAGAAATTGGCCATTCCAAAACTTGATGTCCTAATAAGGGTAAACCGTCTTCGCTGGTTCGGGCATGTTGAAAAAAGCAAGGGGTATATTAGTCCATGCAAAAACCTAAGACTGGACACCAAAAAGAAAGCTGAGCGCCCTAGGAAACCAACAGAGGCAAATGGACACAGTCAATCCCCACAATTGCCAGCATAACAACAGCCAGACAACGTCGAACCTCTTGTCAAAGGGAACATAGACGATTAACCTGGATACTGAGTGAGTGAGTGAGTGAGTGAGTGAGTGAGTGAGTGAATCTTGTATTTTATTAGCAAACCAATGCCATCTTTGATTTAAGCAGAAAAAATCAAAATACGTTTATCTGTTCCCTATCTAAAAAAAAAAAATGTATGAAAAATGGCTTTCTCATGAAAATCACTAGCAAATATTTTTATGTGAAAAAGTCTTTATTCAATGCATATAACGTTCTCGGTATACTTCTGACTTACCCCAGCCAGGAATGGATTCATAAAGAAACAGAACCTGAGTGAAATGGCTAGTTATAGCAAAGACCTCCCATTACTTCCTGATCTCTCTGGCAGAAGAGCTCACTGCTCATTTGCATGCTCATTTGCATGAGTGCAATGTCACTGGCAATACAAGGGGAATATTTTGAAGGAAGTGGGTGACTATGAGTTGGTGATTTGAAAGCAGTTGACGTTTGGAGTTGCTCAATCCTCGGATTACTTTTTTTGTTGCGTTATTCCCCTTCAAAGATCGTTAAGTATTATTGTTACCATTGTTGAATTTCTTGTTGCTGTTGTTATCGCTGCCGTTATTGTTACTGTTGTTGTTTTTGAACTGACTTTTTCGTGGTGAAGCTTTTTTTTTCTTTTTTTTTTTACACTACTGTTTTTTTAATTTTTTTTTTTTACTTATTTTGGTTATAAAGTTTTATAACCATAATGGCGACGGCTACTAGTAGCCCGAAGCCGGTTGACAAGATGAATATTACCGACGAGCAGAAGGGGCCGGCCGAGGCTACTCCTGGATGTTCAGAATGGAGTAAGCCTCCTAAAATTATTATAGATGTCAACGATTTTATTCAGAAGGCGAAACAGTGCCTACATTTAGTGACCGATACTGGATTACTGGTGGATATTCCAAAGTTGGAGGAAATTAAAAAAAAAAGCATTATCATGTTTGTCGTTGACAAAAAGTCAAAAAAAGTTATACGATCGTCTTCAGATCTAATTACAAAACTCCTTTTAACGGCAGGTTATAAACCTCTACGAATTATAAGATGTAAAGGTTACAACACTTGGAACACGTTGTTTCCAAATGAAGAAACTTGTGTCAAACTATCCCAGACGGAAATTATAACTAAAGATTATATTCTTCGGATGGAATATTTGGGAAAACGGAGAACGGCGGTGTCAGTTTTTAACGTCCCGTTCCATGTGGATGGGGAACATTTAGGTGCCTTCTTTTTGAAATATGGAGACATAACGTCCGTAACCTGGGATGAGCATGCAGGATTATGGTCATTCGAAATTCTTCTGGATAAAAAAGCATTTGACAGCATCCCCTATTATTTGATTGTAGGGGACGAAAAACTGCCGGTAATTGTGGCCGGACGAAGGCCTGTTTGTTGGGCGTGTGAGGAAGTCGGTCACCTCACCGTGGAATGCCCTCAAAGAAAGCCCACGACGATAAAGACAAGAGTGGGTCAACACTTAGGTGTACAAATGACAACAAGAGTGGGGATGCCCATCAATTCACCCTCTTCAAAATCTGATAACGACGACTACCCAGTGCTCCCTGATCTGAGTAAACAGGAGGACAGAGAGAAGAAAGAGTGGATTATTGCTCCTGGGAAAAAGACACCTGGTCGTCAATCACTAGATGAAATGCGCGAGCAGGAAATGTTAACAAAGGATCCTGGCAAAGATAAATACCTTGAAGTCCGGGACCTTAAAAATAAATTAGACAGAAATAAAGTATCGGAAAGCCCTAAATCTCCCTCCCAAAATATTAGTTCACAGTCCCCGGCCAAATATCCCGCTCAAAAACCAAGCCCTCAGCTCTCCCCTAAAACAAAGTCAACCTCCGAAACTCACAGTCTTACGAAGCCACGTTCTCCCCCAAAAGTTATGCCCCCTCCAATCACCACTCCTTTGAAAAACAGGGAATACAAATTAATCCCTCTAAGCCCAGAAAAAAAAAGCAAAGTCGTCTCCTCTCCCAAACCTTCCCCTTTTGTCACCCCACAAAACACTCCCCAAAATACTCCCCCTCCATCCCCTGCAAAACAGCTCGCTCCCGCCTCTCCCTTTCTTGAAAACAAAAACACAACCCCTTCCCACTCCCCAATGAAAGAAGACATGCCACCTCCACCTCCACCCTCATCTCAAAAAAGGCACAGAAGCCCTTCCCTGGAGAAAAGAAGGAAAAAGACTGCGTTTCTCCCAGGAATAAACTTATGCGTAACAAATGAAGTGCAAGAAGACACAGTGAAAAATTACAAAGTTGCAGACCTAAAAAAACTTTTAGAGTTTAGGGAGGTGGGAAACATGTCCGTTGAGGATCCCTTAAACTTCCCTAACGCTACCAGAGTTCTGACTGTAATTAGAAAACCTGAAGAAGCTAAGGGTCTCTGGCTAATGATAAGGGAAGCAAATAATACCTTTAAATTAAGTCAGCCTATGGCTATCCTTAAAAATGAATTTTTGAAATGTCTACGAAAGGATTGTGTTGGGAGGGTCCCTGTTTATTTGCATCCCTCCCTGTATAGGATAGCCAAACTAACCTACCCCTTGGATGTTGGCGGCATCTCCTATGATGGCCAAATCAATATTCAGATGGGCACACAGTCTTTTGGGAGAGCCGTCGGCATCCTGACGTCATCGATGTTCGTTTCTGGAACCCAACCCTAAGAACTCTCAATGGCTCTCTATCTAGCAAGCTTAAATGTACATGGGCTGAGGGCCGACTCTCGTAAATTTCGAGTTGCTACAGACCTTCAGCACCTTGGAGTGAATGTATGTTGTATGCAGGAGACCCACTTAATTTCAGGTGACTATTTGGGTGCGCTGACTAGGAGTTTTTGCGTCTACTCAGCGTACTTTAATTCTCGCTCAAGGGGTGTTTCCTGGCTAGTAAATAAGTCTTTAGATGCGTCGTGTGACCCTTGTTTCATGGATCCGGAAGGTAGGCTGTGCGTTTTGGATATTACCATAAAAGATAAGGCATTTCGACTCATTGGGGTGTATGCGCCCAATATCCATTCTGAGCTTACTCCTTTCTTTCGACGGATCGAGCAGTTCATGAGTACAACTCGGACGGTCATCTTAGCGGGAGACTGGAACGCGGTCCTGGATCCCGATATAGATCGTAATCAGGGTAGGGGATCTAACAATGATCGGGATGCTAAGGCATTTCGGGATTTTGTCGATAAGTTTGATCTTATCGATAAGTTCCGGAATGAAAAGCCCCGTGATAGCGTATGGACTTGGACAGCTAGGCGCGGCTCCGGAACGGTACAACTTTCGAGTTATATCGACCGGTTCTTAATTAGGAGAGTCGACGTAGAATTATTAGAATGTCCAAGTTTTCATAATATAGTTTACTCGGATCATAGACTTGTTCGGGTTCGAGTAAACTTAGATAGACCTAAGCCTAGATTGGCTGGCTACTGGAAGCTCAACACTTCGTTGTTCGATGTGAAGGGCTACCAGGAACAGCTATTACTAACCTTACAGCGGGAATTGACGGGGGCTGTAATTGGGAATAAGAAGTGGGTTCACTTTAAGAAGGTAATTAGGTCCTTTTCTGCTGATTTTAGCCGACGACTCAACTTAACAACTAGAGCAGCTAAAGTGGCACTAGATTCTAGATTAGATCGGGCGGTGGAGGCGGGGGATAGTGCTAAAGTTACTATAATTAAGGCAAAGCTTGCGTCTGTTGCTATGCATCAGCACCAAGCTCTAGCGATTAGGGCTAGGTTAAAGAGAATGCCTCAAGAAGCAACAAATATGGCCGCTGAATTGCGTGCAGAGGAACATCGACAAGCTGCTGATCGGCATATCGCACGTGTCTCATTGCCGGATGGGCGTCTCGTGACCACAAACGAAGGTATTCTGGAGGCGTTTCGTTCTCATTTCCAGGATCTTTTTACCAAGGAACCCGGTCTGTCATTAATACATTTCGACCCCTATTTAGCTGACTTTTCTCGTCTCGAGGCGACCGAAGCAGCTAGGTGCGAAGGTTGCATAACGGAGGAAGAAGTTCAGGAAGCCTTGAGGTGGGTTGGCCTTAACAAGTCTCCCGGTATTGATGGTTTGCCCTACGAGGTGTATTTGAGGATGTCGCACATTTTTGTTCCCTTGCTGACAGTTTTATTTAACTCGTGGTTTAGGAATGGGACTATTCCCGAGTACTTGACCATGGGTATAGTGAAGTTGTTACGCAAAAGCAAAAATGGTGGGGATGGGTTAGATAATTTCCGGCCCTTAACGATGCTAAATGCTGAGTTAAAGATTTTGGCCAAGATCTTAGCTAATCGACTGCAGCTTGTTTTGGCTGGTCTAATTAGCCCTGAACAGACTTGTGCTGTAAAGGGTCGGACCATTCAAGATAATTTGCACTCGATACGCCTGATCATAGATAAAGTCGACACAGAAGCCGCGCTGATCAATTTAGATCAGTCCAAAGCATTCGATAGGGTGGACCATCGGTACTTGGAGGCTGTTTTGTCTGCGGCCGGTTTCGGTCCGCAGTTTCGCTCTTGGATTCGCCTCCTGTATGCGAACCCCGGTGTGCGGGTAGAGGTGAATGGTGTGATGTCTAAGCCCTTCAGATTATCCAGATCTCTTCGTCAGGGATGTCCGCTTTCACCGATGCTTTATGTGCTTGTGTTGGAGCCCTTCCTTCACAGGCTAAAGGTGAATCCGGTCCTTAATGGGATTACTTTGGCAGGTGCTTGCACCAAGTTAAAGTACTCCGCCTTTGCCGACGACTTGACTGTGCTTGTAACGAGCAGTGCCGAGATTAGTGTCGTCGACAGAGAAATCAGAATGTATGAAACGATAACAGGGGCCAAAATTAACTGCGACAAGTCTGTTGGCTTGCGCATTGGTGCCTGGAGGGGTGTACCCCTGCAGGGACCCTTTAGCTGGACGGACGGGCCTTGCAAGCTACTCGGCGTCTGGTTCGGTCCTGATCTGCAGCTGGAGAAAAATTGGTCGGAAGTATTGAAAGCGATTCGGGCCGCAGCTGGTCTGTGGATCCGTAGAAATCTTTCTGTTAAAGGGGAGAGCGGAGGTGTGTTGCACTCACATTTACCCGATCATCCTATATCGACTATCAGTGCTTCCTCTCTCGTCGGATACACTGCTTGAGATGCAGCGGGCTCTTTTCAAGTTCTTGTGGCTTGGCAAGGCCCCTATGGTCCGTCGCGAGATTTGTTATCTCCATCCTTCTGAGGGCGGTCTAGGTATGCCAAATGTCGAGATTCGTCGTCATACACTTCGGCTTTTTTATCTAGATCGAATGAGTTCACAAACTGAGGGAAACGGTGTCTTCTGGAAGGAAGACACTAAGAAAGCCTTTTCGGCTTTTAAAAGTGTGCACTTGGATGAGGGGGAGGCACACAGGTTGCCCCGAGGCGAGTGCTCCTTTTATCGCGAATGCAGACACGCTTTGAAGTTCTTCTTAAGGGTGAAAGAAAGCCTCTCTGACACCCTACTGTTGTCCCGAAAGGCATTATATCGGGTTATGGTGAGGGGGACTGTTCGAGATGACAGGATTGAGGGGCTCGCTTTGGCGAGGGGGGAGCTACGCTCAATCTGGCCTTGGGCGCCTGGGTTACGGTGCTTTGATAATGACGAGGCAACGCTAACCTGGCTGATGATAAGAAATGCCCTCTGGGTCGGTAAGAAGCTTCATTCAGCTGGCTTGGTGAGTTCACCGATTTGTGTTAGATGCGGCGATGAAGACGAGACCGTGAGTCACGCCTTCTTTTATTGCCGCATCGTTGTGCCGCTGATTAGGCTTGTTGCAGGTCTCATGGTTCGCATACTTAACGTATCGTCTTTTGACCTGGAACCTATCAATGTATGTAGCAACTGGGTTCCGACAACAGATAGGATGAGACGTTTTGTGTTCTTAAGCATACTAGCCGTTATGAGAGACGCGATATGGAAAACTCGTATGAAGGCAGTCTACGGAGCTGAGACCTTCACTTCTCTCGACCTTGTTACGATTTTCAAATATTACATGAAAGCTCGCATTAAGGCCGAGAGGGTGAAACTCTCTCCGGCAGATTTTGGTGAAAGGTGGGTGAGCTGTGCGCGACTGTGTAGAGTGACAGGAGCTAGAATAGAGTGGTATTTAGACGTGCCTTAGGTATAGGATTTTGGGTTACAAAAACGAACTTCGATTATGACCCAGTTATAAGTTAGTTAAAAGACATGTTTCTGTTAATTTAAGTTCATAATTTAGCTAGTGTGTGAATGAGTTCATTATGGCCCCTTTTATTTTTCGTCCTTCTCCCTTCCCCCATTTTTTTTTTTTTTTTTTTTTTTTTTTTTTCTCCCCCCCCATTTAGTTCCTAATTCCCCATCCCATCCCCAACTAGGTGACAGAGCGCTTGATTTGTCAGGATGCAGGTCACCCTTCGATATTTTCGAAGGTGGTGTTATTAAATAAAGCGTTGGGGCCTGCATCTACCTCCTTTTTTCGATTTTCGATTTCGACTGGCAAATCTGCGCATCTGCCACAGTTTAGTAATGGGGGGTCTTTTTACTAACTTCAATTTTTTCATTGTAAATATTCATATATATATTTTGTACATATTATTTTTATTACCACACCCCCCTGTTGCATATTTTACATATATGGGTTTTAAGTAGGACTTCACGGTGCGAATTCTTTTGGTGATTGGAGAAGGATGTATAGTATAAATGCGGTATTTTGGTGAATGAGGGTCCCGAATGAAGCTAGCTAAATTAGACTAGTTTAATTTGTTAGCGAAGACCTAACCTTTCCCATCCCCATTTTCGGCCTTGTGCCACATTTTGTACATTTTTTATGTATAAATAAATACTGACTATGAGTTGGTGATTTGAAAGCAGTTGACGTTTGGAGTTGCTCAATCCTCGGATTACTTTTTTTGTTGCGTTATTCCCCTTCAAAGATCGTTAAGTATTATTGTTACCATTGTTGAATTTCTTGTTGCTGTTGTTATCGCTGCCGTTATTGTTACTGTTGTTGTTTTTGAACTGACTTTTTCGTGGTGAAGCTTTTTTTTTTTTTTTTTTTTTTTTTACTTATTTTGGTTATAAAGTTTTATAACCATAATGGCGACGGCTACTAGTAGCCCGAAGCCGGTTGACAAGATGAATATTACCGACGAGCAGAAGGGGCCGGCCGAGGCTACTCCTGGATGTTCAGAATGGAGTAAGCCTCCTAAAATTATTATAGATGTCAACGATTTTATTCAGAAGGCGAAACAGTGCCTACATTTAGTGACCGATACTGGATTACTGGTGGATATTCCAAAGTTGGAGGAAATTAAAAAAAAAAGCATTATCATGTTTGTCGTTGACAAAAAGTCAAAAAAAGTTATACGATCGTCTTCAGATCTAATTACAAAACTCCTTTTAACGGCAGGTTATAAACCTCTACGAATTATAAGATGTAAAGGTTACAACACTTGGAACACGTTGTTTCCAAATGAAGAAACTTGTGTCAAACTATCCCAGACGGAAATTATAACTAAAGATTATATTCTTCGGATGGAATATTTGGGAAAACGGAGAACGGCGGTGTCAGTTTTTAACGTCCCGTTCCATGTGGATGGGGAACATTTAGGTGCCTTCTTTTTGAAATATGGAGACATAACGTCCGTAACCTGGGATGAGCATGCAGGATTATGGTCATTCGAAATTCTTCTGGATAAAAAAGCATTTGACAGCATCCCCTATTATTTGATTGTAGGGGACGAAAAACTGCCGGTAATTGTGGCCGGACGAAGGCCTGTTTGTTGGGCGTGTGAGGAAGTCGGTCACCTCACCGTGGAATGCCCTCAAAGAAAGCCCACGACGATAAAGACAAGAGTGGGTCAACACTTAGGTGTACAAATGACAACAAGAGTGGGGATGCCCATCAATTCACCCTCTTCAAAATCTGATAACGACGACTACCCAGTGCTCCCTGATCTGAGTAAACAGGAGGACAGAGAGAAGAAAGAGTGGATTATTGCTCCTGGGAAAAAGACACCTGGTCGTCAATCACTAGATGAAATGCGCGAGCAGGAAATGTTAACAAAGGATCCTGGCAAAGATAAATACCTTGAAGTCCGGGACCTTAAAAATAAATTAGACAGAAATAAAGTATCGGAAAGCCCTAAATCTCCCTCCCAAAATATTAGTTCACAGTCCCCGGCCAAATATCCCGCTCAAAAACCAAGCCCTCAGCTCTCCCCTAAAACAAAGTCAACCTCCGAAACTCACAGTCTTACGAAGCCACGTTCTCCCCCAAAAGTTATGCCCCCTCCAATCACCACTCCTTTGAAAAACAGGGAATACAAATTAATCCCTCTAAGCCCAGAAAAAAAAAGCAAAGTCGTCTCCTCTCCCAAACCTTCCCCTTTTGTCACCCCACAAAACACTCCCCAAAATACTCCCCCTCCATCCCCTGCAAAACAGCTCGCTCCCGCCTCTCCCTTTCTTGAAAACAAAAACACAACCCCTTCCCACTCCCCAATGAAAGAAGACATGCCACCTCCACCTCCACCCTCATCTCAAAAAAGGCACAGAAGCCCTTCCCTGGAGAAAAGAAGGAAAAAGACTGCGTTTCTCCCAGGAATAAACTTATGCGTAACAAATGAAGTGCAAGAAGACACAGTGAAAAATTACAAAGTTGCAGACCTAAAAAAACTTTTAGAGTTTAGGGAGGTGGGAAACATGTCCGTTGAGGATCCCTTAAACTTCCCTAACGCTACCAGAGTTCTGACTGTAATTAGAAAACCTGAAGAAGCTAAGGGTCTCTGGCTAATGATAAGGGAAGCAAATAATACCTTTAAATTAAGTCAGCCTATGGCTATCCTTAAAAATGAATTTTTGAAATGTCTACGAAAGGATTGTGTTGGGAGGGTCCCTGTTTATTTGCATCCCTCCCTGTATAGGATAGCCAAACTAACCTACCCCTTGGATGTTGGCGGCATCTCCTATGATGGCCAAATCAATATTCAGATGGGCACACAGTCTTTTGGGAGAGCCGTCGGCATCCTGACGTCATCGATGTTCGTTTCTGGAACCCAACCCTAAGAACTCTCAATGGCTCTCTATCTAGCAAGCTTAAATGTACATGGGCTGAGGGCCGACTCTCGTAAATTTCGAGTTGCTACAGACCTTCAGCACCTTGGAGTGAATGTATGTTGTATGCAGGAGACCCACTTAATTTCAGGTGACTATTTGGGTGCGCTGACTAGGAGTTTTTGCGTCTACTCAGCGTACTTTAATTCTCGCTCAAGGGGTGTTTCCTGGCTAGTAAATAAGTCTTTAGATGCGTCGTGTGACCCTTGTTTCATGGATCCGGAAGGTAGGCTGTGCGTTTTGGATATTACCATAAAAGATAAGGCATTTCGACTCATTGGGGTGTATGCGCCCAATATCCATTCTGAGCTTACTCCTTTCTTTCGACGGATCGAGCAGTTCATGAGTACAACTCGGACGGTCATCTTAGCGGGAGACTGGAACGCGGTCCTGGATCCCGATATAGATCGTAATCAGGGTAGGGGATCTAACAATGATCGGGATGCTAAGGCATTTCGGGATTTTGTCGATAAGTTTGATCTTATCGATAAGTTCCGGAATGAAAAGCCCCGTGATAGCGTATGGACTTGGACAGCTAGGCGCGGCTCCGGAACGGTACAACTTTCGAGTTATATCGACCGGTTCTTAATTAGGAGAGTCGACGTAGAATTATTAGAATGTCCAAGTTTTCATAATATAGTTTACTCGGATCATAGACTTGTTCGGGTTCGAGTAAACTTAGATAGACCTAAGCCTAGATTGGCTGGCTACTGGAAGCTCAACACTTCGTTGTTCGATGTGAAGGGCTACCAGGAACAGCTATTACTAACCTTACAGCGGGAATTGACGGGGGCTGTAATTGGGAATAAGAAGTGGGTTCACTTTAAGAAGGTAATTAGGTCCTTTTCTGCTGATTTTAGCCGACGACTCAACTTAACAACTAGAGCAGCTAAAGTGGCACTAGATTCTAGATTAGATCGGGCGGTGGAGGCGGGGGATAGTGCTAAAGTTACTATAATTAAGGCAAAGCTTGCGTCTGTTGCTATGCATCAGCACCAAGCTCTAGCGATTAGGGCTAGGTTAAAGAGAATGCCTCAAGAAGCAACAAATATGGCCGCTGAATTGCGTGCAGAGGAACATCGACAAGCTGCTGATCGGCATATCGCACGTGTCTCATTGCCGGATGGGCGTCTCGTGACCACAAACGAAGGTATTCTGGAGGCGTTTCGTTCTCATTTCCAGGATCTTTTTACCAAGGAACCCGGTCTGTCATTAATACATTTCGACCCCTATTTAGCTGACTTTTCTCGTCTCGAGGCGACCGAAGCAGCTAGGTGCGAAGGTTGCATAACGGAGGAAGAAGTTCAGGAAGCCTTGAGGTGGGTTGGCCTTAACAAGTCTCCCGGTATTGATGGTTTGCCCTACGAGGTGTATTTGAGGATGTCGCACATTTTTGTTCCCTTGCTGACAGTTTTATTTAACTCGTGGTTTAGGAATGGGACTATTCCCGAGTACTTGACCATGGGTATAGTGAAGTTGTTACGCAAAAGCAAAAATGGTGGGGATGGGTTAGATAATTTCCGGCCCTTAACGATGCTAAATGCTGAGTTAAAGATTTTGGCCAAGATCTTAGCTAATCGACTGCAGCTTGTTTTGGCTGGTCTAATTAGCCCTGAACAGACTTGTGCTGTAAAGGGTCGGACCATTCAAGATAATTTGCACTCGATACGCCTGATCATAGATAAAGTCGACACAGAAGCCGCGCTGATCAATTTAGATCAGTCCAAAGCATTCGATAGGGTGGACCATCGGTACTTGGAGGCTGTTTTGTCTGCGGCCGGTTTCGGTCCGCAGTTTCGCTCTTGGATTCGCCTCCTGTATGCGAACCCCGGTGTGCGGGTAGAGGTGAATGGTGTGATGTCTAAGCCCTTCAGATTATCCAGATCTCTTCGTCAGGGATGTCCGCTTTCACCGATGCTTTATGTGCTTGTGTTGGAGCCCTTCCTTCACAGGCTAAAGGTGAATCCGGTCCTTAATGGGATTACTTTGGCAGGTGCTTGCACCAAGTTAAAGTACTCCGCCTTTGCCGACGACTTGACTGTGCTTGTAACGAGCAGTGCCGAGATTAGTGTCGTCGACAGAGAAATCAGAATGTATGAAACGATAACAGGGGCCAAAATTAACTGCGACAAGTCTGTTGGCTTGCGCATTGGTGCCTGGAGGGGTGTACCCCTGCAGGGACCCTTTAGCTGGACGGACGGGCCTTGCAAGCTACTCGGCGTCTGGTTCGGTCCTGATCTGCAGCTGGAGAAAAATTGGTCGGAAGTATTGAAAGCGATTCGGGCCGCAGCTGGTCTGTGGATCCGTAGAAATCTTTCTGTTAAAGGGGAGAGCGGAGGTGTGTTGCACTCACATTTACCCGATCATCCTATATCGACTATCAGTGCTTCCTCTCTCGTCGGATACACTGCTTGAGATGCAGCGGGCTCTTTTCAAGTTCTTGTGGCTTGGCAAGGCCCCTATGGTCCGTCGCGAGATTTGTTATCTCCATCCTTCTGAGGGCGGTCTAGGTATGCCAAATGTCGAGATTCGTCGTCATACACTTCGGCTTTTTTATCTAGATCGAATGAGTTCACAAACTGAGGGAAACGGTGTCTTCTGGAAGGAAGACACTAAGAAAGCCTTTCCGGCTTTTAAAAGTGTGCACTTGGATGAGGGGGAGGCACACAGGTTGCCCCGAGGCGAGTGCTCCTTTTATCGCGAATGCAGACACGCTTTGAAGTTCTTCTTAAGGGTGAAAGAAAGCCTCTCTGACACCCTACTGTTGTCCCGAAAGGCATTATATCGGGTTATGGTGAGGGGGACTGTTCGAGATGACAGGATTGAGGGGCTCGCTTTGGCGAGGGGGGAGCTACGCTCAATCTGGCCTTGGGCGCCTGGGTTACGGTGCTTTGATAATGACGAGGCAACGCTAACCTGGCTGATGATAAGAAATGCCCTCTGGGTCGGTAAGAAGCTTCATTCAGCTGGCTTGGTGAGTTCACCGATTTGTGTTAGATGCGGCGATGAAGACGAGACCGTGAGTCACGCCTTCTTTTATTGCCGCATCGTTGTGCCGCTGATTAGGCTTGTTGCAGGTCTCATGGTTCGCATACTTAACGTATCGTCTTTTGACCTGGAACCTATCAATGTATGTAGCAACTGGGTTCCGACAACAGATAGGATGAGACGTTTTGTGTTCTTAAGCATACTAGCCGTTATGAGAGACGCGATATGGAAAACTCGTATGAAGGCAGTCTACGGAGCTGAGACCTTCACTTCTCTCGACCTTGTTACGATTTTCAAATATTACATGAAAGCTCGCATTAAGGCCGAGAGGGTGAAACTCTCTCCGGCAGATTTTGGTGAAAGGTGGGTGAGCTGTGCGCGACTGTGTAGAGTGACAGGAGCTAGAATAGAGTGGTATTTAGACGTGCCTTAGGTATAGGATTTTGGGTTACAAAAACGAACTTCGATTATGACCCAGTTATAAGTTAGTTAAAAGACATGTTTCTGTTAATTTAAGTTCATAATTTAGCTAGTGTGTGAATGAGTTCATTATGGCCCCTTTTATTTTTCGTCCTTCTCCCTTCCCCCATTTTTTTTTTTTTTTTTTTTTTTTTTTTTCTCCCCCCCATTTAGTTCCTAATTCCCCATCCCATCCCCAACTAGGTGACAGAGCGCTTGATTTGTCAGGATGCAGGTCACCCTTCGATATTTTCGAAGGTGGTGTTATTAAATAAAGCGTTGGGGCCTGCATCTACCTCCTTTTTTCGATTTTCGATTTCGACTGGCAAATCTGCGCATCTGCCACAGTTTAGTAATGGGGGGTCTTTTTACTAACTTCAATTTTTTCATTGTAAATATTCATATATATATTTTGTACATATTATTTTTATTACCACACCCCCCTGTTGCATATTTTACATATATGGGTTTTAAGTAGGACTTCACGGTGCGAATTCTTTTGGTGATTGGAGAAGGATGTATAGTATAAATGCGGTATTTTGGTGAATGAGGGTCCCGAATGAAGCTAGCTAAATTAGACTAGTTTAATTTGTTAGCGAAGACCTAACCTTTCCCATCCCCATTTTCGGCCTTGTGCCACATTTTGTACATTTTTTATGTATAAATAAATACTGACTATGAGTTGGTGATTTGAAAGCAGTTGACGTTTGGAGTTGCTCAATCCTCGGATTACTTTTTTTGTTGCGTTATTCCCCTTCAAAGATCGTTAAGTATTATTGTTACCATTGTTGAATTTCTTGTTGCTGTTGTTATCGCTGCCGTTATTGTTACTGTTGTTGTTTTTGAACTGACTTTTTCGTGGTGAAGCTTTTTTTTTTTTTTTTTTTTTTTTTACTTATTTTGGTTATAAAGTTTTATAACCATAATGGCGACGGCTACTAGTAGCCCGAAGCCGGTTGACAAGATGAATATTACCGACGAGCAGAAGGGGCCGGCCGAGGCTACTCCTGGATGTTCAGAATGGAGTAAGCCTCCTAAAATTATTATAGATGTCAACGATTTTATTCAGAAGGCGAAACAGTGCCTACATTTAGTGACCGATACTGGATTACTGGTGGATATTCCAAAGTTGGAGGAAATTAAAAAAAAAAGCATTATCATGTTTGTCGTTGACAAAAAGTCAAAAAAAGTTATACGATCGTCTTCAGATCTAATTACAAAACTCCTTTTAACGGCAGGTTATAAACCTCTACGAATTATAAGATGTAAAGGTTACAACACTTGGAACACGTTGTTTCCAAATGAAGAAACTTGTGTCAAACTATCCCAGACGGAAATTATAACTAAAGATTATATTCTTCGGATGGAATATTTGGGAAAACGGAGAACGGCGGTGTCAGTTTTTAACGTCCCGTTCCATGTGGATGGGGAACATTTAGGTGCCTTCTTTTTGAAATATGGAGACATAACGTCCGTAACCTGGGATGAGCATGCAGGATTATGGTCATTCGAAATTCTTCTGGATAAAAAAGCATTTGACAGCATCCCCTATTATTTGATTGTAGGGGACGAAAAACTGCCGGTAATTGTGGCCGGACGAAGGCCTGTTTGTTGGGCGTGTGAGGAAGTCGGTCACCTCACCGTGGAATGCCCTCAAAGAAAGCCCACGACGATAAAGACAAGAGTGGGTCAACACTTAGGTGTACAAATGACAACAAGAGTGGGGATGCCCATCAATTCACCCTCTTCAAAATCTGATAACGACGACTACCCAGTGCTCCCTGATCTGAGTAAACAGGAGGACAGAGAGAAGAAAGAGTGGATTATTGCTCCTGGGAAAAAGACACCTGGTCGTCAATCACTAGATGAAATGCGCGAGCAGGAAATGTTAACAAAGGATCCTGGCAAAGATAAATACCTTGAAGTCCGGGACCTTAAAAATAAATTAGACAGAAATAAAGTATCGGAAAGCCCTAAATCTCCCTCCCAAAATATTAGTTCACAGTCCCCGGCCAAATATCCCGCTCAAAAACCAAGCCCTCAGCTCTCCCCTAAAACAAAGTCAACCTCCGAAACTCACAGTCTTACGAAGCCACGTTCTCCCCCAAAAGTTATGCCCCCTCCAATCACCACTCCTTTGAAAAACAGGGAATACAAATTAATCCCTCTAAGCCCAGAAAAAAAAAGCAAAGTCGTCTCCTCTCCCAAACCTTCCCCTTTTGTCACCCCACAAAACACTCCCCAAAATACTCCCCCTCCATCCCCTGCAAAACAGCTCGCTCCCGCCTCTCCCTTTCTTGAAAACAAAAACACAACCCCTTCCCACTCCCCAATGAAAGAAGACATGCCACCTCCACCTCCACCCTCATCTCAAAAAAGGCACAGAAGCCCTTCCCTGGAGAAAAGAAGGAAAAAGACTGCGTTTCTCCCAGGAATAAACTTATGCGTAACAAATGAAGTGCAAGAAGACACAGTGAAAAATTACAAAGTTGCAGACCTAAAAAAACTTTTAGAGTTTAGGGAGGTGGGAAACATGTCCGTTGAGGATCCCTTAAACTTCCCTAACGCTACCAGAGTTCTGACTGTAATTAGAAAACCTGAAGAAGCTAAGGGTCTCTGGCTAATGATAAGGGAAGCAAATAATACCTTTAAATTAAGTCAGCCTATGGCTATCCTTAAAAATGAATTTTTGAAATGTCTACGAAAGGATTGTGTTGGGAGGGTCCCTGTTTATTTGCATCCCTCCCTGTATAGGATAGCCAAACTAACCTACCACTTGGATGTTGGCGGCATCTCCTATGATGGCCAAATCAATATTCAGATGGGCACACAGTCTTTTGGGAGAGCCGTCGGCATCCTGACGTCATCGATGTTCGTTTCTGGAACCCAACCCTAAGAACTCTCAATGGCTCTCTATCTAGCAAGCTTAAATGTACATGGGCTGAGGGCCGACTCTCGTAAATTTCGAGTTGCTACAGACCTTCAGCACCTTGGAGTGAATGTATGTTGTATGCAGGAGACCCACTTAATTTCAGGTGACTATTTGGGTGCGCTGACTAGGAGTTTTTGCGTCTACTCAGCGTACTTTAATTCTCGCTCAAGGGGTGTTTCCTGGCTAGTAAATAAGTCTTTAGATGCGTCGTGTGACCCTTGTTTCATGGATCCGGAAGGTAGGCTGTGCGTTTTGGATATTACCATAAAAGATAAGGCATTTCGACTCATTGGGGTTTATGCGCCCAATATCCATTCTGAGCTTACTCCTTTCTTTCGACGGATCGAGCAGTTCATGAGTACAACTCGGACGGTCATCTTAGCGGGAGACTGGAACGCGGTCCTGGATCCCGATATAGATCGTAATCAGGGTAGGGGATCTAACAATGATCGGGATGCTAAGGCATTTCGGGATTTTGTCGATAAGTTTGATCTTATCGATAAGTTCCGGAATGAAAAGCCCCGTGATAGCGTATGGACTTGGACAGCTAGGCGCGGCTCCGGAACGGTACAACTTTCGAGTTATATCGACCGGTTCTTAATTAGGAGAGTCGACGTAGAATTATTAGAATGTCCAAGTTTTCATAATATAGTTTACTCGGATCATAGACTTGTTCGGGTTCGAGTAAACTTAGATAGACCTAAGCCTAGATTGGCTGGCTACTGGAAGCTCAACACTTCGTTGTTCGATGTGAAGGGCTACCAGGAACAGCTATTACTAACCTTACAGCGGGAATTGACGGGGGCTGTAATTGGGAATAAGAAGTGGGTTCACTTTAAGAAGGTAATTAGGTCCTTTTCTGCTGATTTTAGCCGACGACTCAACTTAACAACTAGAGCAGCTAAAGTGGCACTAGATTCTAGATTAGATCGGGCGGTGGAGGCGGGGGATAGTGCTAAAGTTACTATAATTAAGGCAAAGCTTGCGTCTGTTGCTATGCATCAGCACCAAGCTCTAGCGATTAGGGCTAGGTTAAAGAGAATGCCTCAAGAAGCAACAAATATGGCCGCTGAATTGCGTGCAGAGGAACATCGACAAGCTGCTGATCGGCATATCGCACGTGTCTCATTGCCGGATGGGCGTCTCGTGACCACAAACGAAGGTATTCTGGAGGCGTTTCGTTCTCATTTCCAGGATCTTTTTACCAAGGAACCCGGTCTGTCATTAATACATTTCGACCCCTATTTAGCTGACTTTTCTCGTCTCGAGGCGACCGAAGCAGCTAGGTGCGAAGGTTGCATAACGGAGGAAGAAGTTCAGGAAGCCTTGAGGTGGGTTGGCCTTAACAAGTCTCCCGGTATTGATGGTTTGCCCTACGAGGTGTATTTGAGGATGTCGCACATTTTTGTTCCCTTGCTGACAGTTTTATTTAACTCGTGGTTTAGGAATGGGACTATTCCCGAGTACTTGACCATGGGTATAGTGAAGTTGTTACGCAAAAGCAAAAATGGTGGGGATGGGTTAGATAATTTCCGGCCCTTAACGATGCTAAATGCTGAGTTAAAGATTTTGGCCAAGATCTTAGCTAATCGACTGCAGCTTGTTTTGGCTGGTCTAATTAGCCCTGAACAGACTTGTGCTGTAAAGGGTCGGACCATTCAAGATAATTTGCACTCGATACGCCTGATCATAGATAAAGTCGACACAGAAGCCGCGCTGATCAATTTAGATCAGTCCAAAGCATTCGATAGGGTGGACCATCGGTACTTGGAGGCTGTTTTGTCTGCGGCCGGTTTCGGTCCGCAGTTTCGCTCTTGGATTCGCCTCCTGTATGCGAACCCCGGTGTGCGGGTAGAGGTGAATGGTGTGATGTCTAAGCCCTTCAGATTATCCAGATCTCTTCGTCAGGGATGTCCGCTTTCACCGATGCTTTATGTGCTTGTGTTGGAGCCCTTCCTTCACAGGCTAAAGGTGAATCCGGTCCTTAATGGGATTACTTTGGCAGGTGCTTGCACCAAGTTAAAGTACTACGCCTTTGCCGATGACTTGACTGTGCTTGTAACGAGCAGTGCCGAGATTAGTGTCGTCGACAGAGAAATCAGAATGTATGAAACGATAACAGGGGCCAAAATTAACTGCGACAAGTCTGTTGGCTTGCGCATTGGTGCCTGGAGGGGTGTACCCCTGCAGGGACCCTTTAGCTGGACGGACGGGCCTTGCAAGCTACTCGGCGTCTGGTTCGGTCCTGATCTGCAGCTGGAGAAAAATTGGTCGGAAGTATTGAAAGCGATTCGGGCCGCAGCTGGTCTGTGGATCCGTAGAAATCTTTCGTTAAAGGGGAGAGCGGAGGTGTGTTGCACTCACATTTACCCGATCATCCTATATCGACTATCAGTGCTTCCTCTCCCGTCGGATACACTGCTTGAGATGCAGCGGGCTCTTTTCAAGTTCTTGTGGCTTGGCAAGGCCCCTATGGTCCGTCGCGAGATTTGTTATCTCCATCCTTCTGAGGGCGGTCTAGGTATGCCAAATGTCGAGATTCGTCGTCATACACTTCGGCTTTTTTATCTAGATCGAATGAGTTCACAAACTGAGGGAAACGGTGTCTTCTGGAAGGAAGACACTAAGAAAGCCTTTCCGGCTTTTAAAAGTGTGCACTTGGATGAGGGGGAGGCACACAGGTTGCCCCGAGGCGAGTGCTCCTTTTATCGCGAATGCAGACACGCTTTGAAGTTCTTCTTAAGGGTGAAAGAAAGCCTCTCTGACACCCTACTGTTGTCCCGAAAGGCATTATATCGGGTTATGGTGAGGGGGACTGTTCGAGATGACAGGATTGAGGGGCTCGCTTTGGCGAGGGGGGAGCTACGCTCAATCTGGCCTTGGGCGCCTGGGTTACGGTGCTTTGATAATGACGAGGCAACGCTAACCTGGCTGATGATAAGAAATGCCCTCTGGGTCGGTAAGAAGCTTCATTCAGCTGGCTTGGTGAGTTCACCGATTTGTGTTAGATGCGGCGATGAAGACGAGACCGTGAGTCACGCCTTCTTTTATTGCCGCATCGTTGTGCCGCTGATTAGGCTTGTTGCAGGTCTCATGGTTCGCATACTTAACGTATCGTCTTTTGACCTGGAACCTATCAATGTATGTAGCAACTGGGTTCCGACAACAGATAGGATGAGACGTTTTGTGTTCTTAAGCATACTAGCCGTTATGAGAGACGCGATATGGAAAACTCGTATGAAGGCAGTCTACGGAGCTGAGACCTTCACTTCTCTCGACCTTGTTACGATTTTCAAATATTACATGAAAGCTCGCATTAAGGCCGAGAGGGTGAAACTCTCTCCGGCAGATTTTGGTGAAAGGTGGGTGAGCTGTGCGCGACTGTGTAGAGTGACAGGAGCTAGAATAGAGTGGTATTTAGACGTGCCTTAGGTATAGGATTTTGGGTTACAAAAACGAACTTCGATTATGACCCAGTTATAAGTTAGTTAAAAGACATGTTTCTGTTAATTTAAGTTCATAATTTAGCTAGTGTGTGAATGAGTTCATTATGGCCCCTTTTATTTTTCGTCCTTCTCCCTTCCCCCATTTTTTTTTTTTTTTTTTTTTTTTTTTTTCTCCCCCCCATTTAGTTCCTAATTCCCCATCCCATCCCCAACTAGGTGACAGAGCGCTTGATTTGTCAGGATGCAGGTCACCCTTCGATATTTTCGAAGGTGGTGTTATTAAATAAAGCGTTGGGGCCTGCATCAACCTCCTTTTTTCGATTTTCGATTTCGACTGGCAAATCTGCGCATCTGCCACAGTTTAGTAATGGGGGGTCTTTTTACTAACTTCAATTTTTTCATTGTAAATATTCATATATATATTTTGTACATATTATTTTTATTACCACACCCCCCTGTTGCATATTTTACATATATGGGTTTTAAGTAGGACTTCACGGTGCGAATTCTTTTGGTGATTGGAGAAGGATGTATAGTATAAATGCGGTATTTTGGTGAATGAGGGTCCCGAATGAAGCTAGCTAAATTAGACTAGTTTAATTTGTTAGCGAAGACCTAACCTTTCCCATCCCCATTTTCGGCCTTGTGCCACATTTTGTACATTTTTTATGTATAAATAAATACTGACTATGAATTGGTGATTTGAAAGCAGTTGACGTTTGGAGTTGCTCAATCCTCGGATTACTTTTTTTGTTGCGTTATTCCCCTTCAAAGATCGTTAAGTATTATTGTTACCATTGTTGAATTTCTTGTTGCTGTTGTTATCGCTGCCGTTATTGTTACTGTTGTTGTTTTTGAACTGACTTTTTCGTGGTGAAGCTTTTTTTTTTTCTTTTTTTTACACTGCTGTTTTGTTTTTTTTTGTTGTTTTTTTTTTTGTTGTTTTTTTTTACTTATTTTGGTTATAAAGTTTTATAACCATAATGGCGACGGCTACTAGTAGCCCGAAGCCGGTTGACAAGATGAATATTACCGACGAGCAGAAGGGGCCGGCCGAGGCTACTCCTGGATGTTCAGAATGGAGTAAGCCTCCTAAAATTATTATAGATGTCAACGATTTTATTCAGAAGGCGAAACAGTGCCTACATTTAGTGACCGATACTGGATTACTGGTGGATATTCCAAAGTTGGAGGAAATTAAAAAAAAAAGCATTATTATGTTTGTCGTTGACAAAAAGTCAAAAAAAGTTATACGATCGTCTTCAGATCTAATTACAAAACTCCTTTTAACGGCAGGTTATAAACCTCTACGAATTATAAGATGTAAAGGTTACAACACTTGGAACACGTTGTTTCCAAATGAAGAAACTTGTGTCAAACTATCCCAGACGGAAATTATAACTAAAGATTATATTCTTCGGATGGAATATTTGGGAAAACGGAGAACGGCGGTGTCAGTTTTTAACGTCCCGTTCCATGTGGATGGGGAACATTTAGGTGCCTTCTTTTTGAAATATGGAGACATAACGTCCGTAACCTGGGATGAGCATGCAGGATTATGGTCATTCGAAATTCTTCTGGATAAAAAAGCATTTGACAGCATCCCCTATTATTTGATTGTAGGGGACGAAAAACTGCCGGTAATTGTGGCCGGACGAAGGCCTGTTTGTTGGGCGTGTGAGGAAGTCGGTCACCTCACCGTGGAATGCCCTCAAAGAAAGCCCACGACGATAAAGACAAGAGTGAGTCAACACTTAGGGGTACAAATGACAACAAGAGTGGGGATGCCCATCAATTCACCCTCTTCAAAATCTGATAACGACGACTACCCAGTGCTCCCTGATCTGAGTAAACAGGAGGACAGAGAGAGAAAAGAGTGGATTATTGCTCCTGGGAAAAAGACACCTGGTCGTCAATCACTAGATGAAATGCGCGAGCAGGAAATGTTAACAAAGGATCCTGGCAAAGATAAATACCTTGAAGTCCGGGACCTTAAAAATAAATTAGACAGAAATAAAGTATCGGAAAGCCCTAAATCTCCCTCCCAAAATATTAGTTCACAGTCCCCGGCCAAATATCCCGCTCAAAAACCAAGCCCTCAGCTCTCCCCTAAAACAAAGTCAACCTCCGAAACTCACAGTCTTACGAAGCCACGTTCTCCCCCAAAAGTTATGCCCCCTCCAATCACCACTCCTTTGAAAAACAGGGAATACAAATTAATCCCTCTAAGCCCAGAAAAAAAAAGCAAAGTCGTCTCCTCTCCCAAACCTTCCCCTTTTGTCACCCCACAAAACACTCCCCAAAATACTCCCCCTCCATCCCCTGCAAAACAGCTCGCTCCCGCCTCTCCCTTTCTTGAAAACAAAAACACAACCCCTTCCCACTCCCCAATGAAAGAAGACATGCCACCTCCACCTCCACCCTCATCTCAAAAAAGGCACAGAAGCCCTTCCCTGGAGAAAAGAAGGAAAAAGACTGCGTTTCTCCCAGGAATAAACTTATGCGTAACAAATGAAGTGCAAGAAGACACAGTGAAAAATTACAAAGTTGCAGACCTAAAAAAACTTTTAGAGTTTAGGGAGGTGGGAAACATGTCCGTTGAGGATCCCTTAAACTTCCCTAACGCTACCAGAGTTCTGACTGTAATTAGAAAACCTGAAGAAGCTAAGGGTCTCTGGCTAATGATAAGGGAAGCAAATAATACCTTTAAATTAAGTCAGCCTATGGCTATCCTTAAAAATGAATTTTTGAAATGTCTACGAAAGGATTGTGTTGGGAGGGTCCCTGTTTATTTGCATCCCTCCCTGTATAGGATAGCCAAACTAACCTACCCCTTGGATGTTGGCGGCATCTCCTATGATGGCCAAATCAATATTCAGATGGGCACACAGTCTTTTGGGAGAGCCGTCGGCATCCTGACGTCATCGATGTTCGTTTCTGGAACCCAACCCTAAGAACTCTCAATGGCTCTCTATCTAGCAAGCTTAAATGTACATGGGCTGAGGGCCGACTCTCGTAAATTTCGAGTTGCTACAGACCTTCAGCACCTTGGAGTGAATGTATGTTGTATGCAGGAGACCCACTTAATTTCAGGTGACTATTTGGGTGCGCTGACTAGGAGTTTTTGCGTCTACTCAGCGTACTTTAATTCTCGCTCAAGGGGTGTTTCCTGGCTAGTAAATAAGTCTTTAGATGCGTCGTGTGACCCTTGTTTCATGGATCCGGAAGGTAGGCTGTGCGTTTTGGATATTACCATAAAAGATAAGGCATTTCGACTCATTGGGGTTTATGCGCCCAATATCCATTCTGAGCTTACTCCTTTCTTTCGACGGATCGAGCAGTTCATGAGTACAACTCGGACGGTCATCTTAGCGGGAGACTGGAACGCGGTCCTGGATCCCGATATAGATCGTAATCAGGGTAGGGGATCTAACAATGATCGGGATGCTAAGGCATTTCGGGATTTTGTCGATAAGTTTGATCTTATCGATAAGTTCCGGAATGAAAAGCCCCGTGATAGCGTATGGACTTGGACAGCTAGGCGCGGCTCCGGAACGGTACAACTTTCGAGTTATATCGACCGGTTCTTAATTAGGAGAGTCGACGTAGAATTATTAGAATGTCCAAGTTTTCATAATATAGTTTACTCGGATCATAGACTTGTTCGGGTTCGAGTAAACTTAGATAGACCTAAGCCTAGATTGGCTGGCTACTGGAAGCTCAACACTTCGTTGTTCGATGTGAAGGGCTACCAGGAACAGCTATTACTAACCTTACAGCGGGAATTGACGGGGGCTGTAATTGGGAATAAGAAGTGGGTTCACTTTAAGAAGGTAATTAGGTCCTTTTCTGCTGATTTTAGCCGACGACTCAACTTAACAACTAGAGCAGCTAAAGTGGCACTAGATTCTAGATTAGATCGGGCGGTGGAGGCGGGGGATAGTGCTAAAGTTACTATAATTAAGGCAAAGCTTGCGTCTGTTGCTATGCATCAGCACCAAGCTCTAGCGATTAGGGCTAGGTTAAAGAGAATGCCTCAAGAAGCAACAAATATGGCCGCTGAATTGCGTGCAGAGGAACATCGACAAGCTGCTGATCGGCATATCGCACGTGTCTCATTGCCGGATGGGCGTCTCGTGACCACAAACGAAGGTATTCTGGAGGCGTTTCGTTCTCATTTCCAGGATCTTTTTACCAAGGAACCCGGTCTGTCATTAATACATTTCGACCCCTATTTAGCTGACTTTTCTCGTCTCGAGGCGACCGAAGCAGCTAGGTGCGAAGGTTGCATAACGGAGGAAGAAGTTCAGGAAGCCTTGAGGTGGGTTGGCCTTAACAAGTCTCCCGGTATTGATGGTTTGCCCTACGAGGTGTATTTGAGGATGTCGCACATTTTTGTTCCCTTGCTGACAGTTTTATTTAACTCGTGGTTTAGGAATGGGACTATTCCCGAGTACTTGACCATGGGTATAGTGAAGTTGTTACGCAAAAGCAAAAATGGTGGGGATGGGTTAGATAATTTCCGGCCCTTAACGATGCTAAATGCTGAGTTAAAGATTTTGGCCAAGATCTTAGCTAATCGACTGCAGCTTGTTTTGGCTGGTCTAATTAGCCCTGAACAGACTTGTGCTGTAAAGGGTCGGACCATTCAAGATAATTTGCACTCGATACGCCTGATCATAGATAAAGTCGACACAGAAGCCGCGCTGATCAATTTAGATCAGTCCAAAGCATTCGATAGGGTGGACCATCGGTACTTGGAGGCTGTTTTGTCTGCGGCCGGTTTCGGTCCGCAGTTTCGCTCTTGGATTCGCCTCCTGTATGCGAACCCCGGTGTGCGGGTAGAGGTGAATGGTGTGATGTCTAAGCCCTTCAGATTATCCAGATCTCTTCGTCAGGGATGTCCGCTTTCACCGATGCTTTATGTGCTTGTGTTGGAGCCCTTCCTTCACAGGCTAAAGGTGAATCCGGTCCTTAATGGGATTACTTTGGCAGGTGCTTGCACCAAGTTAAAGTACTCCGCCTTTGCCGACGACTTGACTGTGCTTGTAACGAGCAGTGCCGAGATTAGTGTCGTCGACAGAGAAATCAGAATGTATGAAACGATAACAGGGGCCAAAATTAACTGCGACAAGTCTGTTGGCTTGCGCATTGGTGCCTGGAGGGGTGTACCCCTGCAGGGACCCTTTAGCTGGACGGACGGGCCTTGCAAGCTACTCGGCGTCTGGTTCGGTCCTGATCTGCAGCTGGAGAAAAATTGGTCGGAAGTATTGAAAGCGATTCGGGCCGCAGCTGGTCTGTGGATCCGTAGAAATCTTTCTGTTAAAGGGGAGAGCGGAGGTGTGTTGCACTCACATTTACCCGATCATCCTATATCGACTATCAGTGCTTCCTCTCTCGTCGGATACACTGCTTGAGATGCAGCGGGCTCTTTTCAAGTTCTTGTGGCTTGGCAAGGCCCCTATGGTCCGTCGCGAGATTTGTTATCTCCATCCTTCTGAGGGCGGTCTAGGTATGCCAAATGTCGAGATTCGTCGTCATACACTTCGGCTTTTTTATCTAGATCGAATGAGTTCACAAACTGAGGGAAACGGTGTCTTCTGGAAGGAAGACACTAAGAAAGCCTTTTCGGCTTTTAAAAGTGTGCACTTGGATGAGGGGGAGGCACACAGGTTGCCCCGAGGCGAGTGCTCCTTTTATCGCGAATGCAGACACGCTTTGAAGTTCTTCTTAAGGGTGAAAGAAAGCCTCTCTGACACCCTACTGTTGTCCCGAAAGGCATTATATCGGGTTATGGTGAGGGGGACTGTTCGAGATGACAGGATTGAGGGGCTCGCTTTGGCGAGGGGGGAGCTACGCTCAATCTGGCCTTGGGCGCCTGGGTTACGGTGCTTTGATAATGACGAGGCAACGCTAACCTGGCTGATGATAAGAAATGCCCTCTGGGTCGGTAAGAAGCTTCATTCAGCTGGCTTGGTGAGTTCACCGATTTGTGTTAGATGCGGCGATGAAGACGAGACCGTGAGTCACGCCTTCTTTTATTGCCGCATCGTTGTGCCGCTGATTAGGCTTGTTGCAGGTCTCATGGTTCGCATACTTAACGTATCGTCTTTTGACCTGGAACCTATCAATGTATGTAGCAACTGGGTTCCGACAACAGATAGGATGAGACGTTTTGTGTTCTTAAGCATACTAGCCGTTATGAGAGACGCGATATGGAAAACTCGTATGAAGGCAGTCTACGGAGCTGAGACCTTCACTTCTCTCGACCTTGTTACGATTTTCAAATATTACATGAAAGCTCGCATTAAGGCCGAGAGGGTGAAACTCTCTCCGGCAGATTTTGGTGAAAGGTGGGTGAGCTGTGCGCGACTGTGTAGAGTGACAGGAGCTAGAATAGAGTGGTATTTAGACGTGCCTTAGGTATAGGATTTTGGGTTACAAAAACGAACTTCGATTATGACCCAGTTATAAGTTAGTTAAAAGACATGTTTCTGTTAATTTAAGTTCATAATTTAGCTAGTGTGTGAATGAGTTCATTATGGCCCCTTTTATTTTTCGTCCTTCTCCCTTCCCCCATTTTTTTTTTTTTTTTTTTTTTTTTTTTTTCTCCCCCCCCATTTAGTTCCTAATTCCCCATCCCATCCCCAACTAGGTGACAGAGCGCTTGATTTGTCAGGATGCAGGTCACCCTTCGATATTTTCGAAGGTGGTGTTATTAAATAAAGCGTTGGGGCCTGCATCTACCTCCTTTTTTCGATTTTCGATTTCGACTGGCAAATCTGCGCATCTGCCACAGTTTAGTAATGGGGGGTCTTTTTACTAACTTCAATTTTTTCATTGTAAATATTCATATATATATTTTGTACATATTATTTTTATTACCACACCCCCCTGTTGCATATTTTACATATATGGGTTTTAAGTAGGACTTCACGGTGCGAATTCTTTTGGTGATTGGAGAAGGATGTATAGTATAAATGCGGTATTTTGGTGAATGAGGGTCCCGAATGAAGCTAGCTAAATTAGACTAGTTTAATTTGTTAGCGAAGACCTAACCTTTCCCATCCCCATTTTCGGCCTTGTGCCACATTTTGTACATTTTTTATGTATAAATAAATACTGACTATGAGTTGGTGATTTGAAAGCAGTTGACGTTTGGAGTTGCTCAATCCTCGGATTACTTTTTTTGTTGCGTTATTCCCCTTCAAAGATCGTTAAGTATTATTGTTACCATTGTTGAATTTCTTGTTGCTGTTGTTATCGCTGCCGTTATTGTTACTGTTGTTGTTTTTGAACTGACTTTTTCGTGGTGAAGCTTTTTTTTTTTTTTTTTTTTTTTTACTTATTTTGGTTATAAAGTTTTATAACCATAATGGCGACGGCTACTAGTAGCCCGAAGCCGGTTGACAAGATGAATATTACCGACGAGCAGAAGGGGCCGGCCGAGGCTACTCCTGGATGTTCAGAATGGAGTAAGCCTCCTAAAATTATTATAGATGTCAACGATTTTATTCAGAAGGCGAAACAGTGCCTACATTTAGTGACCGATACTGGATTACTGGTGGATATTCCAAAGTTGGAGGAAATTAAAAAAAAAAGCATTATCATGTTTGTCGTTGACAAAAAGTCAAAAAAAGTTATACGATCGTCTTCAGATCTAATTACAAAACTCCTTTTAACGGCAGGTTATAAACCTCTACGAATTATAAGATGTAAAGGTTACAACACTTGGAACACGTTGTTTCCAAATGAAGAAACTTGTGTCAAACTATCCCAGACGGAAATTATAACTAAAGATTATATTCTTCGGATGGAATATTTGGGAAAACGGAGAACGGCGGTGTCAGTTTTTAACGTCCCGTTCCATGTGGATGGGGAACATTTAGGTGCCTTCTTTTTGAAATATGGAGACATAACGTCCGTAACCTGGGATGAGCATGCAGGATTATGGTCATTCGAAATTCTTCTGGATAAAAAAGCATTTGACAGCATCCCCTATTATTTGATTGTAGGGGACGAAAAACTGCCGGTAATTGTGGCCGGACGAAGGCCTGTTTGTTGGGCGTGTGAGGAAGTCGGTCACCTCACCGTGGAATGCCCTCAAAGAAAGCCCACGACGATAAAGACAAGAGTGGGTCAACACTTAGGTGTACAAATGACAACAAGAGTGGGGATGCCCATCAATTCACCCTCTTCAAAATCTGATAACGACGACTACCCAGTGCTCCCTGATCTGAGTAAACAGGAGGACAGAGAGAAGAAAGAGTGGATTATTGCTCCTGGGAAAAAGACACCTGGTCGTCAATCACTAGATGAAATGCGCGAGCAGGAAATGTTAACAAAGGATCCTGGCAAAGATAAATACCTTGAAGTCCGGGACCTTAAAAATAAATTAGACAGAAATAAAGTATCGGAAAGCCCTAAATCTCCCTCCCAAAATATTAGTTCACAGTCCCCGGCCAAATATCCCGCTCAAAAACCAAGCCCTCAGCTCTCCCCTAAAACAAAGTCAACCTCCGAAACTCACAGTCTTACGAAGCCACGTTCTCCCCCAAAAGTTATGCCCCCTCCAATCACCACTCCTTTGAAAAACAGGGAATACAAATTAATCCCTCTAAGCCCAGAAAAAAAAAGCAAAGTCGTCTCCTCTCCCAAACCTTCCCCTTTTGTCACCCCACAAAACACTCCCCAAAATACTCCCCCTCCATCCCCTGCAAAACAGCTCGCTCCCGCCTCTCCCTTTCTTGAAAACAAAAACACAACCCCTTCCCACTCCCCAATGAAAGAAGACATGCCACCTCCACCTCCACCCTCATCTCAAAAAAGGCACAGAAGCCCTTCCCTGGAGAAAAGAAGGAAAAAGACTGCGTTTCTCCCAGGAATAAACTTATGCGTAACAAATGAAGTGCAAGAAGACACAGTGAAAAATTACAAAGTTGCAGACCTAAAAAAACTTTTAGAGTTTAGGGAGGTGGGAAACATGTCCGTTGAGGATCCCTTAAACTTCCCTAACGCTACCAGAGTTCTGACTGTAATTAGAAAACCTGAAGAAGCTAAGGGTCTCTGGCTAATGATAAGGGAAGCAAATAATACCTTTAAATTAAGTCAGCCTATGGCTATCCTTAAAAATGAATTTTTGAAATGTCTACGAAAGGATTGTGTTGGGAGGGTCCCTGTTTATTTGCATCCCTCCCTGTATAGGATAGCCAAACTAACCTACCCCTTGGATGTTGGCGGCATCTCCTATGATGGCCAAATCAATATTCAGATGGGCACACAGTCTTTTGGGAGAGCCGTCGGCATCCTGACGTCATCGATGTTCGTTTCTGGAACCCAACCCTAAGAACTCTCAATGGCTCTCTATCTAGCAAGCTTAAATGTACATGGGCTGAGGGCCGACTCTCGTAAATTTCGAGTTGCTACAGACCTTCAGCACCTTGGAGTGAATGTATGTTGTATGCAGGAGACCCACTTAATTTCAGGTGACTATTTGGGTGCGCTGACTAGGAGTTTTTGCGTCTACTCAGCGTACTTTAATTCTCGCTCAAGGGGTGTTTCCTGGCTAGTAAATAAGTCTTTAGATGCGTCGTGTGACCCTTGTTTCATGGATCCGGAAGGTAGGCTGTGCGTTTTGGATATTACCATAAAAGATAAGGCATTTCGACTCATTGGGGTGTATGCGCCCAATATCCATTCTGAGCTTACTCCTTTCTTTCGACGGATCGAGCAGTTCATGAGTACAACTCGGACGGTCATCTTAGCGGGAGACTGGAACGCGGTCCTGGATCCCGATATAGATCGTAATCAGGGTAGGGGATCTAACAATGATCGGGATGCTAAGGCATTTCGGGATTTTGTCGATAAGTTTGATCTTATCGATAAGTTCCGGAATGAAAAGCCCCGTGATAGCGTATGGACTTGGACAGCTAGGCGCGGCTCCGGAACGGTACAACTTTCGAGTTATATCGACCGGTTCTTAATTAGGAGAGTCGACGTAGAATTATTAGAATGTCCAAGTTTTCATAATATAGTTTACTCGGATCATAGACTTGTTCGGGTTCGAGTAAACTTAGATAGACCTAAGCCTAGATTGGCTGGCTACTGGAAGCTCAACACTTCGTTGTTCGATGTGAAGGGCTACCAGGAACAGCTATTACTAACCTTACAGCGGGAATTGACGGGGGCTGTAATTGGGAATAAGAAGTGGGTTCACTTTAAGAAGGTAATTAGGTCCTTTTCTGCTGATTTTAGCCGACGACTCAACTTAACAACTAGAGCAGCTAAAGTGGCACTAGATTCTAGATTAGATCGGGCGGTGGAGGCGGGGGATAGTGCTAAAGTTACTATAATTAAGGCAAAGCTTGCGTCTGTTGCTATGCATCAGCACCAAGCTCTAGCGATTAGGGCTAGGTTAAAGAGAATGCCTCAAGAAGCAACAAATATGGCCGCTGAATTGCGTGCAGAGGAACATCGACAAGCTGCTGATCGGCATATCGCACGTGTCTCATTGCCGGATGGGCGTCTCGTGACCACAAACGAAGGTATTCTGGAGGCGTTTCGTTCTCATTTCCAGGATCTTTTTACCAAGGAACCCGGTCTGTCATTAATACATTTCGACCCCTATTTAGCTGACTTTTCTCGTCTCGAGGCGACCGAAGCAGCTAGGTGCGAAGGTTGCATAACGGAGGAAGAAGTTCAGGAAGCCTTGAGGTGGGTTGGCCTTAACAAGTCTCCCGGTATTGATGGTTTGCCCTACGAGGTGTATTTGAGGATGTCGCACATTTTTGTTCCCTTGCTGACAGTTTTATTTAACTCGTGGTTTAGGAATGGGACTATTCCCGAGTACTTGACCATGGGTATAGTGAAGTTGTTACGCAAAAGCAAAAATGGTGGGGATGGGTTAGATAATTTCCGGCCCTTAACGATGCTAAATGCTGAGTTAAAGATTTTGGCCAAGATCTTAGCTAATCGACTGCAGCTTGTTTTGGCTGGTCTAATTAGCCCTGAACAGACTTGTGCTGTAAAGGGTCGGACCATTCAAGATAATTTGCACTCGATACGCCTGATCATAGATAAAGTCGACACAGAAGCCGCGCTGATCAATTTAGATCAGTCCAAAGCATTCGATAGGGTGGACCATCGGTACTTGGAGGCTGTTTTGTCTGCGGCCGGTTTCGGTCCGCAGTTTCGCTCTTGGATTCGCCTCCTGTATGCGAACCCCGGTGTGCGGGTAGAGGTGAATGGTGTGATGTCTAAGCCCTTCAGATTATCCAGATCTCTTCGTCAGGGATGTCCGCTTTCACCGATGCTTTATGTGCTTGTGTTGGAGCCCTTCCTTCACAGGCTAAAGGTGAATCCGGTCCTTAATGGGATTACTTTGGCAGGTGCTTGCACCAAGTTAAAGTACTCCGCCTTTGCCGACGACTTGACTGTGCTTGTAACGAGCAGTGCCGAGATTAGTGTCGTCGACAGAGAAATCAGAATGTATGAAACGATAACAGGGGCCAAAATTAACTGCGACAAGTCTGTTGGCTTGCGCATTGGTGCCTGGAGGGGTGTACCCCTGCAGGGACCCTTTAGCTGGACGGACGGGCCTTGCAAGCTACTCGGCGTCTGGTTCGGTCCTGATCTGCAGCTGGAGAAAAATTGGTCGGAAGTATTGAAAGCGATTCGGGCCGCAGCTGGTCTGTGGATCCGTAGAAATCTTTCTGTTAAAGGGGAGAGCGGAGGTGTGTTGCACTCACATTTACCCGATCATCCTATATCGACTATCAGTGCTTCCTCTCTCGTCGGATACACTGCTTGAGATGCAGCGGGCTCTTTTCAAGTTCTTGTGGCTTGGCAAGGCCCCTATGGTCCGTCGCGAGATTTGTTATCTCCATCCTTCTGAGGGCGGTCTAGGTATGCCAAATGTCGAGATTCGTCGTCATACACTTCGGCTTTTTTATCTAGATCGAATGAGTTCACAAACTGAGGGAAACGGTGTCTTCTGGAAGGAAGACACTAAGAAAGCCTTTCCGGCTTTTAAAAGTGTGCACTTGGATGAGGGGGAGGCACACAGGTTGCCCCGAGGCGAGTGCTCCTTTTATCGCGAATGCAGACACGCTTTGAAGTTCTTCTTAAGGGTGAAAGAAAGCCTCTCTGACACCCTACTGTTGTCCCGAAAGGCATTATATCGGGTTATGGTGAGGGGGACTGTTCGAGATGACAGGATTGAGGGGCTCGCTTTGGCGAGGGGGGAGCTACGCTCAATCTGGCCTTGGGCGCCTGGGTTACGGTGCTTTGATAATGACGAGGCAACGCTAACCTGGCTGATGATAAGAAATGCCCTCTGGGTCGGTAAGAAGCTTCATTCAGCTGGCTTGGTGAGTTCACCGATTTGTGTTAGATGCGGCGATGAAGACGAGACCGTGAGTCACGCCTTCTTTTATTGCCGCATCGTTGTGCCGCTGATTAGGCTTGTTGCAGGTCTCATGGTTCGCATACTTAACGTATCGTCTTTTGACCTGGAACCTATCAATGTATGTAGCAACTGGGTTCCGACAACAGATAGGATGAGACGTTTTGTGTTCTTAAGCATACTAGCCGTTATGAGAGACGCGATATGGAAAACTCGTATGAAGGCAGTCTACGGAGCTGAGACCTTCACTTCTCTCGACCTTGTTACGATTTTCAAATATTACATGAAAGCTCGCATTAAGGCCGAGAGGGTGAAACTCTCTCCGGCAGATTTTGGTGAAAGGTGGGTGAGCTGTGCGCGACTGTGTAGAGTGACAGGAGCTAGAATAGAGTGGTATTTAGACGTGCCTTAGGTATAGGATTTTGGGTTACAAAAACGAACTTCGATTATGACCCAGTTATAAGTTAGTTAAAAGACATGTTTCTGTTAATTTAAGTTCATAATTTAGCTAGTGTGTGAATGAGTTCATTATGGCCCCTTTTATTTTTCGTCCTTCTCCCTTCCCCCATTTTTTTTTTTTTTTTTTTTTTTTTTTTTTTCTCCCCCCCATTTAGTTCCTAATTCCCCATCCCATCCCCAACTAGGTGACAGAGCGCTTGATTTGTCAGGATGCAGGTCACCCTTCGATATTTTCGAAGGTGGTGTTATTAAATAAAGCGTTGGGGCCTGCATCTACCTCCTTTTTTCGATTTTCGATTTCGACTGGCAAATCTGCGCATCTGCCACAGTTTAGTAATGGGGGGTCTTTTTACTAACTTCAATTTTTTCATTGTAAATATTCATATATATATTTTGTACATATTATTTTTATTACCACACCCCCCTGTTGCATATTTTACATATATGGGTTTTAAGTAGGACTTCACGGTGCGAATTCTTTTGGTGATTGGAGAAGGATGTATAGTATAAATGCGGTATTTTGGTGAATGAGGGTCCCGAATGAAGCTAGCTAAATTAGACTAGTTTAATTTGTTAGCGAAGACCTAACCTTTCCCATCCCCATTTTCGGCCTTGTGCCACATTTTGTACATTTTTTATGTATAAATAAATACTGACTATGAGTTGGTGATTTGAAAGCAGTTGACGTTTGGAGTTGCTCAATCCTCGGATTACTTTTTTTGTTGCGTTATTCCCCTTCAAAGATCGTTAAGTATTATTGTTACCATTGTTGAATTTCTTGTTGCTGTTGTTATCGCTGCCGTTATTGTTACTGTTGTTGTTTTTGAACTGACTTTTTCGTGGTGAAGCTTTTTTTTTTTTTTTTTTTTTTTTACTTATTTTGGTTATAAAGTTTTATAACCATAATGGCGACGGCTACTAGTAGCCCGAAGCCGGTTGACAAGATGAATATTACCGACGAGCAGAAGGGGCCGGCCGAGGCTACTCCTGGATGTTCAGAATGGAGTAAGCCTCCTAAAATTATTATAGATGTCAACGATTTTATTCAGAAGGCGAAACAGTGCCTACATTTAGTGACCGATACTGGATTACTGGTGGATATTCCAAAGTTGGAGGAAATTAAAAAAAAAAGCATTATCATGTTTGTCGTTGACAAAAAGTCAAAAAAAGTTATACGATCGTCTTCAGATCTAATTACAAAACTCCTTTTAACGGCAGGTTATAAACCTCTACGAATTATAAGATGTAAAGGTTACAACACTTGGAACACGTTGTTTCCAAATGAAGAAACTTGTGTCAAACTATCCCAGACGGAAATTATAACTAAAGATTATATTCTTCGGATGGAATATTTGGGAAAACGGAGAACGGCGGTGTCAGTTTTTAACGTCCCGTTCCATGTGGATGGGGAACATTTAGGTGCCTTCTTTTTGAAATATGGAGACATAACGTCCGTAACCTGGGATGAGCATGCAGGATTATGGTCATTCGAAATTCTTCTGGATAAAAAAGCATTTGACAGCATCCCCTATTATTTGATTGTAGGGGACGAAAAACTGCCGGTAATTGTGGCCGGACGAAGGCCTGTTTGTTGGGCGTGTGAGGAAGTCGGTCACCTCACCGTGGAATGCCCTCAAAGAAAGCCCACGACGATAAAGACAAGAGTGGGTCAACACTTAGGTGTACAAATGACAACAAGAGTGGGGATGCCCATCAATTCACCCTCTTCAAAATCTGATAACGACGACTACCCAGTGCTCCCTGATCTGAGTAAACAGGAGGACAGAGAGAAAAAAGAGTGGATTATTGCTCCTGGGAAAAAGACACCTGGTCGTCAATCACTAGATGAAATGCGCGAGCAGGAAATGTTAACAAAGGATCCTGGCAAAGATAAATACCTTGAAGTCCGGGACCTTAAAAATAAATTAGACAGAAATAAAGTATCGGAAAGCCCTAAATCTCCCTCCCAAAATATTAGTTCACAGTCCCCGGCCAAATATCCCGCTCAAAAACCAAGCCCTCAGCTCTCCCCTAAAACAAAGTCAACCTCCGAAACTCACAGTCTTACGAAGCCACGTTCTCCCCCAAAAGTTATGCCCCCTCCAATCACCACTCCTTTGAAAAACAGGGAATACAAATTAATCCCTCTAAGCCCAGAAAAAAAAAGCAAAGTCGTCTCCTCTCCCAAACCTTCCCCTTTTGTCACCCCACAAAACACTCCCCAAAATACTCCCCCTCCATCCCCTGCAAAACAGCTCGCTCCCGCCTCTCCCTTTCTTGAAAACAAAAACACAACCCCTTCCCACTCCCCAATGAAAGAAGACATGCCACCTCCACCTCCACCCTCATCTCAAAAAAGGCACAGAAGCCCTTCCCTGGAGAAAAGAAGGAAAAAGACTGCGTTTCTCCCAGGAATAAACTTATGCGTAACAAATGAAGTGCAAGAAGACACAGTGAAAAATTACAAAGTTGCAGACCTAAAAAAACTTTTAGAGTTTAGGGAGGTGGGAAACATGTCCGTTGAGGATCCCTTAAACTTCCCTAACGCTACCAGAGTTCTGACTGTAATTAGAAAACCTGAAGAAGCTAAGGGTCTCTGGCTAATGATAAGGGAAGCAAATAATACCTTTAAATTAAGTCAGCCTATGGCTATCCTTAAAAATGAATTTTTGAAATGTCTACGAAAGGATTGTGTTGGGAGGGTCCCTGTTTATTTGCATCCCTCCCTGTATAGGATAGCCAAACTAACCTACCCCTTGGATGTTGGCGGCATCTCCTATGATGGCCAAATCAATATTCAGATGGGCACACAGTCTTTTGGGAGAGCCGTCGGCATCCTGACGTCATCGATGTTCGTTTCTGGAACCCAACCCTAAGAACTCTCAATGGCTCTCTATCTAGCAAGCTTAAATGTACATGGGCTGAGGGCCGACTCTCGTAAATTTCGAGTTGCTACAGACCTTCAGCACCTTGGAGTGAATGTATGTTGTATGCAGGAGACCCACTTAATTTCAGGTGACTATTTGGGTGCGCTGACTAGGAGTTTTTGCGTCTACTCAGCGTACTTTAATTCTCGCTCAAGGGGTGTTTCCTGGCTAGTAAATAAGTCTTTAGATGCGTCGTGTGACCCTTGTTTCATGGATCCGGAAGGTAGGCTGTGCGTTTTGGATATTACCATAAAAGATAAGGCATTTCGACTCATTGGGGTGTATGCGCCCAATATCCATTCTGAGCTTACTCCTTTCTTTCGACGGATCGAGCAGTTCATGAGTACAACTCGGACGGTCATCTTAGCGGGAGACTAGAACGCGGTCCTGGATCCCGATATAGATCGTAATCAGGGTAGGGGATCTAACAATGATCGGGATGCTAAGGCATTTCGGGATTTTGTCGATAAGTTTGATCTTATCGATAAGTTCCGGAATGAAAAGCCCTGTGATAGCGTATGGACTTGGACAGCTAGGCGCGGCTCCGGAACGGTACAACTTTCGAGTTATATCGACCGGTTCTTAATTAGGAGAGTCGACGTAGAATTATTAGAATGTCCAAGTTTTCATAATATAGTTTACTCGGATCATAGACTTGTTCGGGTTCGAGTAAACTTAGATAGACCTAAGCCTAGATTGGCTGGCTACTGGAAGCTCAACACTTTGTTGTTCGATGTGAAGGGCTACCAGGAACAACTATTACTAACCTTACAGCGGGAATTGACGGGGGCTGTAATTGGGAATAAGAAGTGGGTTCACTTTAAGAAGGTAATTAGGTCCTTTTCTGCTGATTTTAGCCGACGACTCAACTTAACAACTAGAGCAGCTAAAGTGGCACTAGATTCTAGATTAGATCGGGCGGTGGAGGCGGGGGATAGTGCTAAAGTTACTATAATTAAGGCAAAGCTTGCGTCTGTTGCTATGCATCAGCACCAAGCTCTAGCGATTAGGGCTAGGTTAAAGAGAATGCCTCAAGAAGCAACAAATATGGCCGCTGAATTGCGTGCAGAGGAACGTCGACAAGCTGCTGATCGGCATATCGCACGTGTCTCATTGCCGGATGGGCGTCTCGTGACCACAAACGAAGGTATTCTGGAGGCGTTTCGTTCTCATTTCCAGGATCTTTTTACCAAGGAACCCGGTCTGTCATTAATACATTTCGACCCCTATTTAGCTGACTTTTCTCGTCTCGAGGCGACCGAAGCAGCTAGGTGCGAAGGTTGCATAACGGAGGAAGAAGTTCAGGAAGCCTTGAGGTGGGTTGGCCTTAACAAGTCTCCCGGTATTGATGGTTTGCCCTACGAGGTGTATTTGAGGATGTCGCACATTTTTGTTCCCTTGCTGACAGTTTTATTTAACTCGTGGTTTAGGAATGGGACTATTCCCGAGTACTTGACCATGGGTATAGTGAAGTTGTTACGCAAAAGCAAAAATGGTGGGGATGGGTTAGATAATTTCCGGCCCTTAACGATGCTAAATGCTGAGTTAAAGATTTTGGCCAAGATCTTAGCTAATCGACTGCAGCTTGTTTTGGCTGGTCTAATTAGCCCTGAACAGACTTGTGCTGTAAAGGGTCGGACCATTCAAGATAATTTGCACTCGATACGCCTGATCATAGATAAAGTCGACACAGAAGCCGCGCTGATCAATTTAGATCAGTCCAAAGCATTCGATAGGGTGGACCATCGGTACTTGGAGGCTGTTTTGTCTGCGGCCGGTTTCGGTCCGCAGTTTCGCTCTTGGATTCGCCTCCTGTATGCGAACCCCGGTGTGCGGGTAGAGGTGAATGGTGTGATGTCTAAGCCCTTCAGATTATCCAGATCTCTTCGTCAGGGATGTCCGCTTTCACCGATGCTTTATGTGCTTGTGTTGGAGCCCTTCCTTCACAGGCTAAAGGTGAATCCGGTCCTTAATGGGATTACTTTGGCAGGTGCTTGCACCAAGTTAAAGTACTACGCCTTTGCCGATGACTTGACTGTGCTTGTAACGAGCAGTGCCGAGATTAGTGTCGTCGACAGAGAAATCAGAATGTATGAAACGATAACAGGGGCCAAAATTAAATGCGACAAGTCTGTTGGCTTGCGCATTGGTGCCTGGAGGGGTGTACCCCTGCAGGGACCCTTTAGCTGGACGGACGGGCCTTGCAAGCTACTCGGCGTCTGGTTCGGTCCTGATCTGCAGCTGGAGAAAAATTGGTCGGAAGTATTGAAAGCGATTCGGGCCGCAGCTGGTCTGTGGATCCGTAGAAATCTTTCGTTAAAGGGGAGAGCGGAGGTGTGTTGCACTCACATTTACCCGATCATCCTATATCGACTATCAGTGCTTCCTCTCCCGTCGGATACACTGCTTGAGATGCAGCGGGCTCTTTTCAAGTTCTTGTGGCTTGGCAAGGCCCCTATGGTCCGTCGCGAGATTTGTTATCTCCATCCTTCTGAGGGCGGTCTAGGTATGCCAAATGTCGAGATTCGTCGTCATACACTTCGGCTTTTTTATCTAGATCGAATGAGTTCACAAACTGAGGGAAACGGTGTCTTCTGGAAGGAAGACACTAAGAAAGCCTTTCCGGCTTTTAAAAGTGTGCACTTGGATGAGGGGGAGGCACACAGGTTGCCCCGAGGCGAGTGCTCCTTTTATCGCGAATGCAGACACGCTTTGAAGTTCTTCTTAAGGGTGAAAGAAAGCCTCTCTGACACCCTACTGTTGTCCCGAAAGGCATTATATCGGGTTATGGTGAGGGGGACTGTTCGAGATGACAGGATTGAGGGGCTCGCTTTGGCGAGGGGGGAGCTACGCTCAATCTGGCCTTGGGCGCCTGGGTTACGGTGCTTTGATAATGACGAGGCAACGCTAACCTGGCTGATGATAAGAAATGCCCTCTGGGTCGGTAAGAAGCTTCATTCAGCTGGCTTGGTGAGTTCACCGATTTGTGTTAGATGCGGCGATGAAGACGAGACCGTGAGTCACGCCTTCTTTTATTGCCGCATCGTTGTGCCGCTGATTAGGCTTGTTGCAGGTCTCATGGTTCGCATACTTAACGTATCGTCTTTTGACCTGGAACCTATCAATGTATGTAGCAACTGGGTTCCGACAACAGATAGGATGAGACGTTTTGTGTTCTTAAGCATACTAGCCGTTATGAGAGACGCGATATGGAAAACTCGTATGAAGGCAGTCTACGGAGCTGAGACCTTCACTTCTCTCGACCTTGTTACGATTTTCAAATATTACATGAAAGCTCGCATTAAGGCCGAGAGGGTGAAACTCTCTCCGGCAGATTTTGGTGAAAGGTGGGTGAGCTGTGCGCGACTGTGTAGAGTGACAGGAGCTAGAATAGAGTGGTATTTAGACGTGCCTTAGGTATAGGATTTTGGGTTACAAAAACGAACTTCGATTATGACCCAGTTATAAGTTAGTTAAAAGACATGTTTCTGTTAATTTAAGTTCATAATTTAGCTAGTGTGTGAATGAGTTCATTATGGCCCCTTTTATTTTTCGTCCTTCTCCCTTCCCCCATTTTTTTTTTTTTTTTTTTTTTTTTTTTTCTCCCCCCCATTTAGCTCCTAATTCCCCATCCCATCCCCAACTAGGTGACAGAGCGCTTGATTTGTCAGGATGCAGGTCACCCTTCGATATTTTCGAAGGTGGTGTTATTAAATAAAGCGTTGGGGCCTGCATCAACCTCCTTTTTTCGATTTTCGATTTCGACTGGCAAATCTGCGCATCTGCCACAGTTTAGTAATGGGGGGTCTTTTTACTAACTTCAATTTTTTCATTGTAAATATTCATATATATATTTTGTACATATTATTTTTATTACCACACCCCCCTGTTGCATATTTTACATATATGGGTTTTAAGTAGGACTTCACGGTGCGAATTCTTTTGGTGATTGGAGAAGGATGTATAGTATAAATGCGGTATTTTGGTGAATGAGGGTCCCGAATGAAGCTAGCTAAATTAGACTAGTTTAATTTGTTAGCGAAGACCTAACCTTTCCCATCCCCATTTTCGGCCTTGTGCCACATTTTGTACATTTTTTATGTATAAATAAATACTGACTATGAATTGGTGATTTGAAAGCAGTTGACGTTTGGAGTTGCTCAATCCTCGGATTACTTTTTTTGTTGCGTTATTCCCCTTCAAAGATCGTTAAGTATTATTGTTACCATTGTTGAATTTCTTGTTGCTGTTGTTATCGCTGCCGTTATTGTTACTGTTGTTGTTTTTGAACTGACTTTTTCGTGGTGAAGCTTTTTTTTTTTCTTTTTTTTACACTGCTGTTTTGTTTTTTTTTGTTGTTTTTTTTTTACTTATTTTGGTTATAAAGTTTTATAACCATAATGGCGACGGCTACTAGTAGCCCGAAGCCGGTTGACAAGATGAATATTACCGACGAGCAGAAGGGGCCGGCCGAGGCTACTCCTGGATGTTCAGAATGGAGTAAGCCTCCTAAAATTATTATAGATGTCAACGATTTTATTCAGAAGGCGAAACAGTGCCTACATTTAGTGACCGATACTGGATTACTGGTGGATATTCCAAAGTTGGAGGAAATTAAAAAAAAAAGCATTATCATGTTTGTCGTTGACAAAAAGTCAAAAAAAGTTATACGATCGTCTTCAGATCTAATTACAAAACTCCTTTTAACGGCAGGTTATAAACCTCTACGAATTATAAGATGTAAAGGTTACAACACTTGGAACACGTTGTTTCCAAATGAAGAAACTTGTGTCAAACTATCCCAGACGGAAATTATAACTAAAGATTATATTCTTCGGATGGAATATTTGGGAAAACGGAGAACGGCGGTGTCAGTTTTTAACGTCCCGTTCCATGTGGATGGGGAACATTTAGGTGCCTTCTTTTTGAAATATGGAGACATAACGTCCGTAACCTGGGATGAGCATGCAGGATTATGGTCATTCGAAATTCTTCTGGATAAAAAAGCATTTGACAGCATCCCCTATTATTTGATTGTAGGGGACGAAAAACTGCCGGTAATTGTGGCCGGACGAAGGCCTGTTTGTTGGGCGTGTGAGGAAGTCGGTCACCTCACCGTGGAATGCCCTCAAAGAAAGCCCACGACGATAAAGACAAGAGTGGGTCAACACTTAGGTGTACAAATGACAACAAGAGTGGGGATGCCCATCAATTCACCCTCTTCAAAATCTGATAACGACGACTACCCAGTGCTCCCTGATCTGAGTAAACAGGAGGACAGAGAGAAGAAAGAGTGGATTATTGCTCCTGGGAAAAAGACACCTGGTCGTCAATCACTAGATGAAATGCGCGAGCAGGAAATGTTAACAAAGGATCCTGGCAAAGATAAATACCTTGAAGTCCGGGACCTTAAAAATAAATTAGACAGAAATAAAGTATCGGAAAGCCCTAAATCTCCCTCCCAAAATATTAGTTCACAGTCCCCGGCCAAATATCCCGCTCAAAAACCAAGCCCTCAGCTCTCCCCTAAAACAAAGTCAACCTCCGAAACTCACAGTCTTACGAAGCCACGTTCTCCCCCAAAAGTTATGCCCCCTCCAATCACCACTCCTTTGAAAAACAGGGAATACAAATTAATCCCTCTAAGCCCAGAAAAAAAAAGCAAAGTCGTCTCCTCTCCCAAACCTTCCCCTTTTGTCACCCCACAAAACACTCCCCAAAATACTCCCCCTCCATCCCCTGCAAAACAGCTCGCTCCCGCCTCTCCCTTTCTTGAAAACAAAAACACAACCCCTTCCCACTCCCCAATGAAAGAAGACATGCCACCTCCACCTCCACCCTCATCTCAAAAAAGGCACAGAAGCCCTTCCCTGGAGAAAAGAAGGAAAAAGACTGCGTTTCTCCCAGGAATAAACTTATGCGTAACAAATGAAGTGCAAGAAGACACAGTGAAAAATTACAAAGTTGCAGACCTAAAAAAACTTTTAGAGTTTAGGGAGGTGGGAAACATGTCCGTTGAGGATCCCTTAAACTTCCCTAACGCTACCAGAGTTCTGACTGTAATTAGAAAACCTGAAGAAGCTAAGGGTCTCTGGCTAATGATAAGGGAAGCAAATAATACCTTTAAATTAAGTCAGCCTATGGCTATCCTTAAAAATGAATTTTTGAAATGTCTACGAAAGGATTGTGTTGGGAGGGTCCCTGTTTATTTGCATCCCTCCCTGTATAGGATAGCCAAACTAACCTACCACTTGGATGTTGGCGGCATCTCCTATGATGGCCAAATCAATATTCAGATGGGCACACAGTCTTTTGGGAGAGCCGTCGGCATCCTGACGTCATCGATGTTCGTTTCTGGAACCCAACCCTAAGAACTCTCAATGGCTCTCTATCTAGCAAGCTTAAATGTACATGGGCTGAGGGCCGACTCTCGTAAATTTCGAGTTGCTACAGACCTTCAGCACCTTGGAGTGAATGTATGTTGTATGCAGGAGACCCACTTAATTTCAGGTGACTATTTGGGTGCGCTGACTAGGAGTTTTTGCGTCTACTCAGCGTACTTTAATTCTCGCTCAAGGGGTGTTTCCTGGCTAGTAAATAAGTCTTTAGATGCGTCGTGTGACCCTTGTTTCATGGATCCGGAAGGTAGGCTGTGCGTTTTGGATATTACCATAAAAGATAAGGCATTTCGACTCATTGGGGTTTATGCGCCCAATATCCATTCTGAGCTTACTCCTTTCTTTCGACGGATCGAGCAGTTCATGAGTACAACTCGGACGGTCATCTTAGCGGGAGACTGGAACGCGGTCCTGGATCCCGATATAGATCGTAATCAGGGTAGGGGATCTAACAATGATCGGGATGCTAAGGCATTTCGGGATTTTGTCGATAAGTTTGATCTTATCGATAAGTTCCGGAATGAAAAGCCCCGTGATAGCGTATGGACTTGGACAGCTAGGCGCGGCTCCGGAACGGTACAACTTTCGAGTTATATCGACCGGTTCTTAATTAGGAGAGTCGACGTAGAATTATTAGAATGTCCAAGTTTTCATAATATAGTTTACTCGGATCATAGACTTGTTCGGGTTCGAGTAAACTTAGATAGACCTAAGCCTAGATTGGCTGGCTACTGGAAGCTCAACACTTCGTTGTTCGATGTGAAGGGCTACCAGGAACAGCTATTACTAACCTTACAGCGGGAATTGACGGGGGCTGTAATTGGGAATAAGAAGTGGGTTCACTTTAAGAAGGTAATTAGGTCCTTTTCTGCTGATTTTAGCCGACGACTCAACTTAACAACTAGAGCAGCTAAAGTGGCACTAGATTCTAGATTAGATCGGGCGGTGGAGGCGGGGGATAGTGCTAAAGTTACTATAATTAAGGCAAAGCTTGCGTCTGTTGCTATGCATCAGCACCAAGCTCTAGCGATTAGGGCTAGGTTAAAGAGAATGCCTCAAGAAGCAACAAATATGGCCGCTGAATTGCGTGCAGAGGAACATCGACAAGCTGCTGATCGGCATATCGCACGTGTCTCATTGCCGGATGGGCGTCTCGTGACCACAAACGAAGGTATTCTGGAGGCGTTTCGTTCTCATTTCCAGGATCTTTTTACCAAGGAACCCGGTCTGTCATTAATACATTTCGACCCCTATTTAGCTGACTTTTCTCGTCTCGAGGCGACCGAAGCAGCTAGGTGCGAAGGTTGCATAACGGAGGAAGAAGTTCAGGAAGCCTTGAGGTGGGTTGGCCTTAACAAGTCTCCCGGTATTGATGGTTTGCCCTACGAGGTGTATTTGAGGATGTCGCACATTTTTGTTCCCTTGCTGACAGTTTTATTTAACTCGTGGTTTAGGAATGGGACTATTCCCGAGTACTTGACCATGGGTATAGTGAAGTTGTTACGCAAAAGCAAAAATGGTGGGGATGGGTTAGATAATTTCCGGCCCTTAACGATGCTAAATGCTGAGTTAAAGATTTTGGCCAAGATCTTAGCTAATCGACTGCAGCTTGTTTTGGCTGGTCTAATTAGCCCTGAACAGACTTGTGCTGTAAAGGGTCGGACCATTCAAGATAATTTGCACTCGATACGCCTGATCATAGATAAAGTCGACACAGAAGCCGCGCTGATCAATTTAGATCAGTCCAAAGCATTCGATAGGGTGGACCATCGGTACTTGGAGGCTGTTTTGTCTGCGGCCGGTTTCGGTCCGCAGTTTCGCTCTTGGATTCGCCTCCTGTATGCGAACCCCGGTGTGCGGGTAGAGGTGAATGGTGTGATGTCTAAGCCCTTCAGATTATCCAGATCTCTTCGTCAGGGATGTCCGCTTTCACCGATGCTTTATGTGCTTGTGTTGGAGCCCTTCCTTCACAGGCTAAAGGTGAATCCGGTCCTTAATGGGATTACTTTGGCAGGTGCTTGCACCAAGTTAAAGTACTACGCCTTTGCCGATGACTTGACTGTGCTTGTAACGAGCAGTGCCGAGATTAGTGTCGTCGACAGAGAAATCAGAATGTATGAAACGATAACAGGGGCCAAAATTAACTGCGACAAGTCTGTTGGCTTGCGCATTGGTGCCTGGAGGGGTGTACCCCTGCAGGGACCCTTTAGCTGGACGGACGGGCCTTGCAAGCTACTCGGCGTCTGGTTCGGTCCTGATCTGCAGCTGGAGAAAAATTGGTCGGAAGTATTGAAAGCGATTCGGGCCGCAGCTGGTCTGTGGATCCGTAGAAATCTTTCGTTAAAGGGGAGAGCGGAGGTGTGTTGCACTCACATTTACCCGATCATCCTATATCGACTATCAGTGCTTCCTCTCCCGTCGGATACACTGCTTGAGATGCAGCGGGCTCTTTTCAAGTTCTTGTGGCTTGGCAAGGCCCCTATGGTCCGTCGCGAGATTTGTTATCTCCATCCTTCTGAGGGCGGTCTAGGTATGCCAAATGTCGAGATTCGTCGTCATACACTTCGGCTTTTTTATCTAGATCGAATGAGTTCACAAACTGAGGGAAACGGTGTCTTCTGGAAGGAAGACACTAAGAAAGCCTTTCCGGCTTTTAAAAGTGTGCACTTGGATGAGGGGGAGGCACACAGGTTGCCCCGAGGCGAGTGCTCCTTTTATCGCGAATGCAGACACGCTTTGAAGTTCTTCTTAAGGGTGAAAGAAAGCCTCTCTGACACCCTACTGTTGTCCCGAAAGGCATTATATCGGGTTATGGTGAGGGGGACTGTTCGAGATGACAGGATTGAGGGGCTCGCTTTGGCGAGGGGGGAGCTACGCTCAATCTGGCCTTGGGCGCCTGGGTTACGGTGCTTTGATAATGACGAGGCAACGCTAACCTGGCTGATGATAAGAAATGCCCTCTGGGTCGGTAAGAAGCTTCATTCAGCTGGCTTGGTGAGTTCACCGATTTGTGTTAGATGCGGCGATGAAGACGAGACCGTGAGTCACGCCTTCTTTTATTGCCGCATCGTTGTGCCGCTGATTAGGCTTGTTGCAGGTCTCATGGTTCGCATACTTAACGTATCGTCTTTTGACCTGGAACCTATCAATGTATGTAGCAACTGGGTTCCGACAACAGATAGGATGAGACGTTTTGTGTTCTTAAGCATACTAGCCGTTATGAGAGACGCGATATGGAAAACTCGTATGAAGGCAGTCTACGGAGCTGAGACCTTCACTTCTCTCGACCTTGTTACGATTTTCAAATATTACATGAAAGCTCGCATTAAGGCCGAGAGGGTGAAACTCTCTCCGGCAGATTTTGGTGAAAGGTGGGTGAGCTGTGCGCGACTGTGTAGAGTGACAGGAGCTAGAATAGAGTGGTATTTAGACGTGCCTTAGGTATAGGATTTTGGGTTACAAAAACGAACTTCGATTATGACCCAGTTATAAGTTAGTTAAAAGACATGTTTCTGTTAATTTAAGTTCATAATTTAGCTAGTGTGTGAATGAGTTCATTATGGCCCCTTTTTATTTTTCGTCCTTCTCCCTTCCCCCATTTTTTTTTTTTTTTTTTTTTTTTTTTTTCCCATTTAGTTCCTAATTCCCCATCCCATCCCCAACTAGGTGACAGAGCGCTTGATTTGTCAGGATGCAGGTCACCCTTCGATATTTTCGAAGGTGGTGTTATTAAATAAAGCGTTGGGGCCTGCATCAACCTCCTTTTTTCGATTTTCGATTTCGACTGGCAAATCTGCGCATCTGCCACAGTTTAGTAATGGGGGGTCTTTTTACTAACTTCAATTTTTTCATTGTAAATATTCATATATATATTTTGTACATATTATTTTTATTACCACACCCCCCTGTTGCATATTTTACATATATGGGTTTTAAGTAGGACTTCACGGTGCGAATTCTTTTGGTGATTGGAGAAGGATGTATAGTATAAATGCGGTATTTTGGTGAATGAGGGTCCCGAATGAAGCTAGCTAAATTAGACTAGTTTAATTTGTTAGCGAAGACCTAACCTTTCCCATCCCCATTTTCGGCCTTGTGCCACATTTTGTACATTTTTTATGTATAAATAAATACTGACTATGAGTTGGTGATTTGAGTTGGTGACTACGTTGGTGTGTGTGCTGGATGAAAGACTGTTCGGAGAGATATCATTTGGCAGAGCAAGACCGTGGTAACATTTTGTTGCGATAAGGAATACGGACACGAGAAAATCAGGAGAAAGAAAAATATAATTACAACTTCTTCAGATATTCAAAAAAAAAGAGAAAAACGGAATGGCATTACAAATGAATAAGAAAAAAATAATTGAAAGGAGGAAAAAAAAGAAAAAAAGGGAGATGAAACGAAAGAAACGTACAAAATTAATTTCTGTTGACCTCCCAGCAAAGGAACGGTTGACTAAAAGTCTTAACTACAGTGTACACATATGCTTAAAAAAAACACATGTACAACTACACCACTAACAACCACTACCATCATCATCATCATCATCATGAGTTTAATGTTCGTTTTACATGCTGGCATGCGTTGGACGGCTTTAAGAAATCGACTTCCAAGCTAACCTATCTTTGTCCAGGTTTTTATTTATCCCTCTTTCTCTCGGATCCATTTTTAATCTCTTCCTCCTATGTTTTGCTCGGCCTTCCCCTGTGAACTGAACCTGCTACCTCAACTGTTCTACATCTACTAACCCAAGAACTCTCATCCATTCTTTCAACGTGACCATATCATCGAAGTCTACTCTTCTGCCCACATCTCCCTATACTATCCAGATTTAATCTCCCTCTGAGGTAATCAGTACTAAGCCTGTCTTTAAGACTCACATCGTATCATTCTCATATAATTCCTCTCCATGCAACGCATGTCCTCAACCCTCACTGGCCAGGTTTCCAATAGAAAACAAAATGATTCAAAATAAATAACTCAATTAAAATCACGTGCTGTTCTATAAAATAATGAAAGAAAATAATAATTTTGTAACTTTTTTTATGACTTATGTTTGGTTTTTTTTGAAATGGGAGAAAATTTTGATTTTCGTTAATAATTACAACCTAGAAAGTCGATATTGAACTCATTCGATTTTGCTATATGAATCACATTTTTCAGTGCAAGATGCCAAATAACCGTTATAATTACAAAATAATTGTTATGACGCGTTTCTCTCTCCACACGTAAGTTGTTGCCACAAATTCTGGGAATTTGAGTTGCAAAATTGCTTTCTCAAAAGAAAGAAGAAAAAGAAATGGAGGAAAATAACGTTCTTTTGTTTCCGAGAGCGGAGGGATTCGAAGAGATACGTGAAATGTCCAGTAAGTCATGTGGAAGCACAAGATAAATTGACTGAAGAATGGAATGATAATGGATCAACCTGCTCAGAATTCTTTGGATTTGGTGGCATCAGTACATTCCTAAAAAAAAAAGGAGTAAATTTGTAGAATAACACCCTCGATTGAATCAACCCCCACACTAAAAAAAATGAGATTCTAATTTTATAGGTGATTACGTGTGAACACCCTAAATAACTTGGCAGAAAGAAGAAAAAAACAAAAAAAAAAAAAAACAATTATTTTAGAATTTAATGACCAAAATGATGATTAAAATTAAACTTTCAAAATTCTATTTACAAAATAAATGGTAAAAATAAACAACAAAAGAAACGACATTGTTTAAAAGAAATTTGGAAATTTGTAGATTAACACTCTCCACTGAGCCCCCCCCCCCAAAATCTTTTTTTAGACAATTATGTGTGAACACCCTGAAAAACATGATAAAAAGAAAAAAAAATTATTTTAGAAATTAGAATGAGGGACCAATAATGATCCCCCATTTTCGAGTCATTCGAGCTTTTTAGGACAGTTAACCAAATTCTGTTTCCACTAACCTTAAGTCCAAGTGGCTAGGTCGTAAAACCACAAGTAATCGCCTAAAAAAGTAGAACCTCCCTCCCTCCAAAAAAACGCACAGTATTTATCTCCCATACAAAAAAAAATGGTTATCTGCCCTAAAACGCTAGAATGGTCAGGAAGTGGGAGATCATTTTACGTTAAATTTGAACTGATTCAAACTGCTGAAAAGTTATACGATGCTGATTCGTACTAATTTACGTTTGTTTTCCTTTATTTTGTCCTTTAGTCCTCCCATTCCATGAACGATGTTTCTGACAAAGGAGGAAGAATTGCTGTTTTCTGGGTCGGAATCCATCCCTCTAACACTTATTGTTGACTAGTTTTTGACCTTGAAGTAGTATTTCTTTTTTAGCTCCTTACATCAAGTGGCTTCATGTCTTGTCTGGAGCAATTTCCATAAAAAATAAAAATAAAATAAAAAATAAAACTGCTTTTATTTCTTCACTTGATGAATCTGGCACAGCTCGGCGTACAGCGGTCGTTCGAGGATTGATTGATCCCTTGACAAGCGGGGGTTGGTCACCAAAAAACAGAAATAGAAAATCTGGTTATTAATCCAAATTTTTTCTCTTTCCGTACAAATATATGGGAGCATGGGTAAATCTTATCTTTATAAATGTTTTATAATGGACATAATGTTTTATAATGGACATAATGTTTTATAATGGACATACTGTTTCCTAAAATTCGTTTCATCAAATGTGTAGAAGGTTTAAAATAAAAACAGGCGGTGGCAGCAGTGAAGTGGTGACCAACGTGGACTGATGACCTGGGCGTGTCAAGTTCGAATCCTGTCAATTCCATAGCACAACTTTCACTTATGGGTGTTGGCAACCTTCATATGGTGTTGTATTGTGCGGGGCTTAATAAAAATGACAACACAGGTATCTTAGGAAAATATAATAAGTATATTTATTGGTCGGTGACGATGAGGGTGGTGGTTGGAGAGGCTTTGTGCACAGGGAACTAGACGGTTGATTCTCTGCGAGGTTCGATCGTCAACTGACCGTCTTTTGATTTTCGGTTGTTATAATGTAACGATTTTGTCGCCACCTGGATGACCTCATTGAGATTCACTCGGTGACAGCTTGAACTTTATTTGACACTTCCAAAATTTGTCCATCTTTTCTTAGCATGACACAACCGCACCTGGCAATATGATCTTTAACCTTTCTGACATCTCTGTTTCCTCGACAACACTGTTTAAGTGATTCTTGCAGGTGCATCCTCTTTTTTGTCAGAAGAAACTTATCTTTTGACAATCGATCATATGTTGCCTCTTCCTGTGCAGGTGTTTGTCTGGTTGTGAGTTTTTTTAATTTTATTTTCAAATAACCTTTTGGTCATCCGACAATTATCTTATCAACTGACAATCGCCAGGTGCATCTGTTTTATCAACAACCTCCGTGCACCGACTCGGATATGAAACATTGGTTCCTCCTGTGAGTACCTAATTCTAGAAGGAATTGGGAAAACCAATAACAACAGCAGAATCAAGCCGATCCAAAAAAGTTGTGGCTTGCTGATCCAAAAAAGTTTACTTTACTTTATATACTACTAAACTTCTGTGGATCTTACTGGCTGGCTTGCAATATTTATTTTCATAAAAATCCAAAATGTGATACAAGGCGAAAAGGCGACATACATGGGGAAAAGAAGGTAATTTCTTGTGTTAACCAACTTGGCTACAAAGGGGGGGGGGATAGGGTTAGTCATTTGTTCTATCCTCTTCCTTTCACAATACTTTAAGGTCTGTATCCTGTGGTTGTGATAAGCTTCAAATGTTGCTCCCTTTAAGAATAGATCGAATTTTCTGGTCTTTTTTGTAGATTATAAACATTGTCAAGCATTTCTTAGCGGTGTCTTCGAATCTTGGGAGGTTATTGTATCCTCTTCCTTTCACAATAGGTTTTGTTTTGCTTGCTTGTCCCCATTTATGAACCTCTTCATGGGGGCAAGATGCGATGCAAGGTCAACCCTCAATGTGAGGCAAACCATGAACATCGCAAAGATACCTAAGGCCAACTTGGAGCAAGGTATTTATCTACCTCCCACAGCGGTAAAATGTGACACAAGGTCGGAAAGTGGGATTTGATAAGTCAGCACTCTAGAGGAAGATCACCTATTACCTTTAAAAATTGCTTGGGCAGCCCCGTCGGCATTCTCCGGTAGGGGCGCCTCAGGCGATTAGCAATAAACTAACCCCTTCTCCAAGGGTGAGAAGGCAAAGCCTGGAAGGGTGGACCTCCTAGAACTGCACAGGACAAACCCATAAGCCGGCGTAAATCAAGCCCCGAAGGCCAAGACGATACCGGCCAACTTGGAACAACGCACAAAAATCTGCACAAAGAAATATATATATATATTTACTTGAAAATGAATGACGTCATAAAAGGCGACTAACGTAAATAAAAAGGCAAATGATAAGAGAAGAGAGTCTGAGAAGGTGAATAGAGTAAATAATTAAGAAAGAGAGAGAGAGAGAGGGGGGGAAACGAGTGAGAGAGAGAGCGTGTAAAAAAGTAGATAGACAGAGGAAGAAGATTGAGGGAGGGAATAGCTTCTTTCCTCGGAGCACTTGCCCTTTGGAATTCCCTCCCTGCTCCCTGTTTTCCTGACCGTACAAACTTGCATAAATTTAAATGTAATGTGAACAAACATCTTGCTGCCCAGCTCCCCAACAAGGCTGTCTCTCCCCCCCCCCCAATCTATCCTATCATAGTAGCCCCTTACGCTTTAGTGGCAATGTGCCTTGTTTGGGGTGAATAAAAGTTTTTAAAAATAGAGAGAGAGAAAAGGAAGAGGTGGAGGCCGTGAAATAAATTCTGATGAGAACTGACAACTCGTCATGCCATGTTCGAATCCTGCTGGATTTATCACACCACATTTACTAAAGATGCTACCAATCTTCACGTGGTCTCTCCTGTGAGTAACTGATTCGAAAAATGACTCAGAGAAACGAATGTTAGCAAAACAATATCAAACAAGTTAATAAACTCTTACTTGTTGATTCATACAAATAAAGGCTGTGTCTTATTATTAACTGGACCACCCGTGACCCGTTGAGTCAGTATTTGTTATATATATATTATTGAATATATAATTTCTTAACTTTGATATTGGTCGATAACCATGTTTTACTAAGATTACAAAGTTCAAAGGATTTCACAATGTCAGAATACATTGTGATGTCATCAGAGACCCTATCACTTCCTCCTCTCTTTTTCCTCGCTCTCTTTTCCTCTCACATTCTTCTACTCTCCTTTTCTCCACTTTCCTATCTCTCCTCTCTCTCCCATTTCTTTTTTAATTATTTACATGATTCCAAAGGATTTCACAAAGTCTAAATACATTGTGATATCATAATTGTCCTTCTCTATCTGCCTCTCCTTTCCCCCCCCCCTCTCTCTCCCATCTCTCTCTCTCCTTCCTCTTACCACTTTTCTTATCAGTCCACCTTTATTTATGTCAATCACCCTTTCACCTACCATTTATTATATCCATTCAGGTGCTACTGAGCTAGTCAGAAACAAACAACTCTCCCTGTTCGTTTTTGCTCAAATTTATATTTATAGATATCACTATTATTTTGGGTAGACCACACAACTAGCCTACTTAAAAATGATGGGCTGTTTTATCACTGGACATAAAAACTTACTGGCCAGGGTGTCTCTTATCTGGAATGGACATTAATTCTGTAATATTTCAAGTGTTCTGATCTCCCAGCATGAACTCCTATTTAAAAGAGGCAATCACTTTTCCAAGTCGAGAAATCAAATTTTGGGGGGTTAAAATCCCAAGCCAGATATTTTTTCCATTACTGGCCTGTCGTCTACGTGCCCGCAACCCCACTAAGTATGCATCATTGTGCATGCTTGAATCTTTCCCCTTTTAGGTTAAACAAAGGGAAATAACTTAGTGGTGTCATAGCACCTGTGTATTTCGAGGCTTGTTTCCCTACCATTTCTTGTATTAGAATGAATAGGAAACCTGATAAATCTGATAAAACCAAAGATGCTAAGTTCCTACCAGACATACAAATATTTCTGGCCCGCAAGTCTTCAGAACCTACTCAGCAAAGCGATACTAAAATGTAATATATTTCATGTGCAGTTTTTAATGTCGAGGATGATCTTCTAGTTAATTGGCTTCTATTGAAAGTTGACACCTCTTAGAAACACATCGGGCAAAAATACTTTTCTTCTTTTCTTCTTCTATCAAGAATTTTTTTTAACTGTAAAAACATTTTCTCCTTTTTATTTTAGATCTATGAAGAGCAGCAGCAGCAGCAGCAGCAGCAGCAGCAGCAGCAGCAGCAGCAGCCAACGAATGCTGTTTTAAAGTATCGACTCTCGATTAGACATGAGCTAAAATCAGCAGTTTCTTTCAACCAATCACAGGCACAAGAATATTCACTTCTTAATACCATGCGTAATATAAAAGCCCAAGCAGACAGCTTTCTTCCTCTCTTTCCGTTTTCTTTCTTTCTTTCTTTCAGACCCAACGCACGTGAGAAAGTCCTTCAAAACAGCTTCGGCCTCTGGAGTGAGGGCAAGTAGCACACACATAAGGAGAGACATTCACAAACTATTGTACACGTAGCGACAGAGTGCTCTTCCTTTATGGGCGCTGGCTTGATTCTCCCCCCACGTTCTGACCTTGTGTCACATATTGCTGAGGTGGGAAGCAATTAAATACCTGCCCCCCCCCCCCAAATCGGTTCAGTCTTTCAGTAACTTCGGGTTGATTGAGGACTTCGGAATGAAGAAATACCAGTCACGGATTCGTTCTCGACAATCAGTCCAGCAGAAACTGGGCCATTTTGGTTGCCTTTTATCTGTCTGGTTGAGGCATTAGTCAGGGGAAGTCCAAGGAGGGCTACCTTCCCAGGCCTTGCCTCCCCTCTTTGGGGTGGAGTTAGTTTATTGCTTACTGCTTGAGACGCCCCGACCGGGGAATGCTGATGGGGATGCCCAGGCAATTTTTTATAGGCCAGAGTGCTCCTCCTTCAGGGACGCTGGCTTGACTCTCCCCCATCTTCCGGCCTTGTGCCACATCTTCCTGCGGTGAGAAGGAATTAAATACCTGGACACACACCAGTCTCTACTGGCAGTCAAGACAGACGTACAACCACTCTTGTTCTCTGCTTTATTATACTTTTTTCAATATACTTGTTTCTCTAAACTCCGAGTTCGTGTTTTCCTTCCGGACCCTTTACAGCCCCACAACAAAACTTATGATGCCGTACCTATAACGAACATTTTGAACTCGTCCCACTGTCTATGTGAAAAAGAAATCAAAAGAGATTCGCGTGTGAGCAGATTTTTCAACAGGATTAGATGCAGCACTAAAAGATGATCATTACCCACTGCATAGCCCGGAGGAAGTTTTCTCAAAATTAAATGGAGGCAGATTTTTTTCAAAATAGATCTGAGTGAAGCGTACCTCCAAATATCCGTGGAAGAAGAGAGTTCTAAGCTGTTGTGTATAAATATGCATCGCGGTTTATACAAATTCTAAAGGCTAGCATTTGGGGTCAAAGTTGCTCCTGCAATTTTTCAGCAAATGATGGATACTATGTTGGGCGAACTTGATTTTGCTATTGCATACATGGACGACATTCTAATCAACAGTAGAGACATAGAACAACACCGGAAACATGTCAACCAAGTGTTTTCGCAAATCCGGAACTATGAGGAAAAATGTGATTTTTTTTTAGAAAAAATCAAATATCTGGGTCATGAAATAGACAAGGCCAGACCCAGAACGGGCTACCGCAATTAAGAACATGCCGGCACCAGAAAACGTCACAGCACTACAGAGCTTTCTGGGATTGGCAAATTACTACCAGGCTTTTATCACAGAGATGCATAATCTATGTGCTCCACTGAATGAACTATTGAAAAAGGATAAGGTTTGGGAGTGGACGCCCGAATGCCAGGGGGCATTCGACAAAACTATTGAAATGCTGACATGGTTCATATGGATTAGGAGCACACATTCTTCATGTAATGCCGGATGGAACGCATAAACCCATTGCATCGGCGGAGAAGCAGTACTCCCAAATTGAGAAGGAGGTGTTAGGAATAACTTTTGCTGTAACTAAGTTCCACCGCTATCTACACGGTAGATTGTTCACATTACAGACGGACCATAAACCACTAATCACCATTTTCGGTTCTAAAAATAGGCCTGCCAGCGAATATATTGCAGTAGTCGGGAACAATTTTATTGAACTATAATTGCAAAATGGAGTTTTTACCATCAAAAAAGATTTATCACACGGATGGATTGTCTAGACTGGTGCCGAGACTGAGAGAGCCACTAGAAGACACCATGATTGCTTCCCTGCAAGCGGAAAGGGATATAAAAGTTATATTGTGCAACGCAGTAAGAGAACTCCCGGTGATTCTACATGAAATTAAAAAAGAAGCCTCAAATGATGAATTCGTCATCAGTACAAAAGCTAAAATGGCTGATAAGGGCCTATAGTTTGTAGACAGCTTTGCATTATGTACAACAAGAGAGTCGTCATTCCAAAAAAGAATCCTGAGGGATTTTCAAGTTGGCCATCCGGGGAAAAACAGTATGAAGAGTTTGATGCAGAGTTTCGTGTACTGGCCTAGAATGGATCAGGACATTGAATTCGTCGTAAATATGTGTAAAGGCTGTGCCTTGGCAGCAAAGGCACCTCATATCAAACATAGGCCGTGGCCAAAGACAGACCGACCTTGGTCAAGGATACACGTTGATTTTGCGGGCCATTGGAAGGATTTTACTATCTAATTGTAGTCGATAGTTTTTCCAAGTGGCCCGAAGTATTATGATGTAAAAAAAACCACCACAGAGATAACAATCAACTTTCTGCACGAATTGTTCGCCCGTTTTGGGGTGGTCAACTGTTTGGTCAGTGACAACAGAACGCAGTTTACGTCCTCCGACTTCAAAGAGTTCTGTGAGATCTTTCAAATCAAACACATCACGACTTCCCCGTATCATCCTAGGTCAAACGGTCAGGCGGACATTCTAAAAAGAGCCCTGAAAAAAGCTTGCAGCACTCCTATGGAAACGGCCCTGCAGCAGTTTTTACAAGTGTACAGGATCATGCCAAACATTAACATACCATCCGCATTATCTCCCGCAGAGATGATGTTTGGGCGAAAAGTGAGATCGGTTTTTGACAAATTACTGCCTAAACAGACCAAACATGGTCGAACCTCTATTGTACCAAAAAAGTGATACATCCCAGAGTATATTTCAAGATGTTTAAAAATAATATGTCTTTCTGGGAACCGGGTATGATAGAAAAGAGAATTGGAAATATGATTTACATAATCCAAGGACCTCAGTTCTCTCATAAGAGACATCTAACTCAAATTAGGAAACGACTGTCGAATGACACTGACAGCTCTCCCCAGGTAGAAGAAGTTATGGACATCATATTCGATATTTTTGACATACCAGTACCCCAAGCAGCCCCAGAAAAGTGGCAACCCAAAAGGAAACAGAAGTCTCCGGATCTTATCAAAATCAATCCAAAAAGGAAACAATATTAATACTCCTGAGGAGGCAAGGCTTGGGGGGGGGGGTGTTATAGTGCTGTACCTATAATGAACATTTTGGACTATTCTAAATAGGTGCGGGAAGCATAGGTTTCTCAGCATTTGAGTTCAACCCCAGTCTACACTGGCAGTCAGTACTGACGTACTACTTCTCTTGTTCCTCTGTTGTATATACTTTTCTCCGATATATTTGTTTCACCTAACCCCTGTGTCCGTGTTCTCATTCTGGCCCCTAAACAGGGCCATAACAAAAACGTAAACATGTAATACAGAGTGTCCATAAAGTCTCCTTTCAATTTAAATTTTTTTTAAATTTTGTGCCTTCTTTTGAGAAGTAGCCATTTTATAGGAGTTAACTTAGCAGTTGTCTGCAATAAACACTGATTAAAACAAAAAACAATCTGGTTAATATATCTCATCAACTGTCTTTCTAATATTTTTTTTTAATTGTAAAGAGACTTTATGGACACCTTGTATGTTTTGCAGAGTCGTTTAATTTTACTAATGACCGAACTGTTAGAAGTTTTGTTGTGGGTTTGTATGATTAAAGATTCCTTAGAGAAGTTAAAAACGTGGTCGAAATCTGCCATATGAATGAAGAAGACATTTTTATCATCGTTTAATTTACAGCATGTCTCCATCTGAAAACCACGATGATATTGAGCAGAATTTAGGGAAAGATTGACCATCATATGTATCTGTTAAGCACTGATTTGTTGAATTCAGATGAAGAAACTTGATGCTTGCACGATACTCAATTTTCTGAATTTTCTAAAAATGCAACAGTTCCTTCACTTTAACAACCCACAAAAATAAAACAGAAAGTGTTAGAACGTAAAAAGTTGGTACTTAAGCATATAAATAGTAGAAGAATACAAGGACAATTTTTTATTTGTTTATTTTACAGTCGTCTTTGTGAGGCTCGATACATTCCATTCTCATGTATGTAAGTATATTGTATATCAATTGTGTATCATAATGTAATGATATGTTTTACAGACTCGTTTAATTTCACTAAGCACTGAACTGTGTTAGTTACGCTTTCTCTGCTTTTTTCTTCCCCCCCCCCCACACTTTTCTTTCTCTTCTTATCCTTCGCATTACGAACAAGTGACGGTTCTGTTTTTTCTATTATCTTTAATGGAACTCATTGAGTCATCAACAAACAATATAATACGACATTGCCCACACACAGGTTTCTAAATATAAAAAGACAAAACAAAATTCTCTCCCAAACAAAAATTGATATAAATAAGACCAAGAAAACAATTGACTAATATGCGAAATGACTTATCAAACCCAGTTTGCATTTGTTATGCGGGTTGGGTGTAATTAATTCTTGTAACAAGTTACCCCATGTAAACTTAAATTTGTTGTGGAGGAATCGTCTGATATAAATGATGACAGAAACATAGAAAAAGAAAATACAATAGGATTATGAGTTTAAAAGATGTTATATATATATATATATATATATATATATATATATATATATATATATATATATATATATATACAGGATGGGCCAAAATAAGGGTCCTATCTTTAAATTTGAATAACTTGAATTTGAATAACTTCCACAAAATAAAAGTTAAACTCACCAAACTTTATGTGTGTGTAGACTGACCCTTCCGAGATTTTTTGAAATAAACAAAACAAATTTTAGCCGAAAAACACTTCTTAAAACTTACAAAAACTAAAGTATTGTTTTTTACACTGTTTTGAGTTTTTTAAGCAAAAATAATGTTTCCTAAATGAGGGTACGTTCCTTAGGGCTAATACGGCTCATGCTTGCTTCGGAAGGGGTCCTTTACTTATTCTAAAAAAAAATCCAAAAAAAAATCAATAAATAAAAAAGTTATGAATTTTTAAAAATAGGACCCTTATTTTTGCCCACCCTGTATATATATATAGTAAGCAATGAAAATATATATGGCAATCAAGCTACACAGAGGCTCACGTGTTTCATCCCCGGTGGGAATCGTCAGGCTAAATGCCGATTCCCCCTGAGGGATGAAACACGGGAGCCTCTGTGTAGCTTGATTGCCATATATATTTTCATTGCTTACTACCTAGCTCTACTTACGTATAGAGCACTGTTGAAGTAAATACTGAAAACTGATACATAAAAAATTATACCTCCTTATAATATTTTATGTGGATACATGAAGTACTAATATATATATATATATATATATATATATATATATATATATATATATATATATATATATATAGTGTGTAGATTTCAATATTGCATTGAGAATCCGAATAAAAGAGCTCAATGTACCTTTAAACAGAGCAAAACAGAATTATTAAAAGGAAAAAACTATACACACATTAAGGTTGTATACATTATAAATTATTTCGACTCTTTAATTAGATCTCCTCAGATGTATAAACAACCACGTCAAAAAACCAAAAAATCTAAAAAAATCTGTTTTTTAGACGTGGTTGTTTATACGTATGAGGAGACCTAATTAAAGGGTCGAAATAATTTATAATGTATACAACCTTAATGTGTGTATAGTTTTTTCCTTTTAATAATTATATATATATATATATATATATATATATATATAATATTTGTTTTGTTTATTATCTATGTACGTATACGTTTCGTCCTTTATAATCGGGACTCATCAGCATAGAGATATGACTATTCACTACTGGTCATGCGATTCGAAACCCCGGATTCCGAGTATTTTGCATCTCAAATCCCGTGTCTAGAACCACTCAGCCACCACTGAATAGCGAATAAACAGTGATAATTTTAACACTTTATCCGACGGCTTGACGTCATAAGAGTGTTCTACTTAATGAAAGGAACGATGCACATATAGCTAGCGACGTCATGCTGTGTTAATACTACACTTACAGTGCTCATCTAGACGGGTTTTCTAGGAGCTACAAATAATAAATATTTGTTTTGTTTATTATCTATGTACGTATACGTTTCGTCCTTTATAATCGGGACTCATCAGCATAGAGATATGACTATTCACTACTGGTCATGCAATTCAAAACCCTGGATTCCGAGTATTTTGCAACTCAAATCCCGACGTCTAGAACCACTCGGATATATATACATACAGCGAAACAGTCTGTATGTGAATGACTATATATATATATATATATATATATATATATATATATATATATAATTATGTCAGCAGATTTTATTTAGAAGTTAGACCTAGATAGCCTTTAACTTGAAAAATCAAACTTTGTTTCAGATGAGTGATTTTCATTTGTTATTGTTGTACTATGTTATTGACAGTATAATATGTAGTTCGCTACAGTTTACTTAAAAATGATTCAATATGGCCCAGACAATCTATATTATGAAAGATCTTTAGCTAATCACTTTAAAAAAATGAGCAAGAGTCATAACTCATATCTTAAAGTAAAGAATTATCTCCCTTAAAACTTAATTTTTTGTTCTGTTGAAGTAAAAACAAAAATTTTAAAAACTAAAATGTTTCACCCTTTTCTGGGAATCATTGGTGTGGAGGATGACTGTTCTGCCAGTCGCACTATTCGAACCGCAAACCAAAGTCACCTTTAACTTTCAAGTCTGAACCATACTTTTGAATAATAAACATTTCATTCATAAATTTCTTGTAAACACAAGGCAAAAAACATTTGCTTTTATTCATATAAATAGAAAAACATTAACATAAATAGATAAATAGTAACATTTTCGTTATTTTGATACACATTTATTTATTTTTTAAGTAAAACTAAATAGCAATTGAAAGAATGAAAGAAATATAACATCTCTGAGCGATTGTGTGTGTGAGTGAGAGAGAGAGAGAAAGAAAGAAAGAAGGCAACAAAGCATTCAGTTGCACTTTCCCCTCTCTAGCCAGCAATGTTAATTTACTTTGAATTACCTCCCTTAAAAATTCATGAACAAATATTTTAAGAAATGTTTTCATAATTTATCCTTGTTTTTATTAAATCACTTTAATTATTTACTGTCAATATCGACAAAACTATTGTATATATATATATAGGAAAAATAGTACAATAAAATGCCAAATAGATAACACCAAATATTGATTTATTATCAACTGTTTAAAAAATAGTTATGCAAATTAGGCATTCTAATGAATCTCTTCTGGCTTTCCTATGTACTATATATACGGTATTTCAAAATTGTATGTTGCATTATTGATTAAATAACAGTAACCCATTTTGATAGTAATATTGGAGTGATAAGTGAAAAAAACTTTCGCATTTATTCATATATATATATATATATATATATATATATATATATATATATATATATATAAAGTTTTTATAAATAAATATTAAGTTATCTATATCTACAGACACTAGCGTTTCAAAATATTGCTCTCATCAGTGCAGGAAAGTGACAATTTCAGACGGTTGGGCAGTGTGAACCAGGTTCACAGAGTCAGCCTAGAATCTGCAAGCAGTCGCCATATCCACTCGGCCACCGGAAACTGTCACGTAATTAAGGGGCATTAAGATCTTCATATACCTAAAAGCGAGCACAGACAGAAAACTAATTGAGTGTTCGGCAAACGTATTCAGAACGTTGCATTAGAGCTGATAACAGTTGATTTTAAACATCCCCGAGAGTGCTCGACTTTTAATTTCATAAAAGAGCTTATTATAATATTTTTTATAAATAAATATTAAATTTTTTATACCTACAGATGCTAGCGTTTCAAGCTTATTGCTCTCATCAGTGCAGGAAAGTGACAATTTCAAAACCCATTCTTCTAATATATATATACTAGATGAATGGGTTGTGAGTGTGTCCTAGAAGGACGGGTAAAATCAAAATATAATGATACTAAACCTTATGTCTATAATCCATTACATGATTTTGATTCTAGAAAAGGGGACTTAAGAAGAAATTCAAATTCAGGGAATCTTGCTTAATTGACCAAATTTAATGCTAATCTGAAACATTTGAATTGTAAGTGAGAAATTCGCCAAGCAAATCACCTCAGCAGTTGATAATTGCTATTTTTCTTCGAATGTGCGTGTTGTATTTTCTACAAAACCTTTATTGGCGTCCTCTCGTGAAGACGTTTTACCCCACCCCACCATAAAAATAATGTAATTTATCATTTTAAATGTAGTTGCAGTGCTGACTACGTAGATAGGACGACGTTAAGATTGGATAGTAGAGTCCAACAACACATTCCAAGTAAGATTAGGAATGGAACCTTCCGGTCAACGGACTTTCAAAACAACACATACGGGTCTTCCATTACGGACCATTTACTTAAAAACCCACCGTGTGCTAGGAATATTATCATAGACTCCTTCACCATTCTCAGTCATGCTCACGCGTTATACCATCTAAAAATCTTGGAGACGATCCACGTTCGTCTTAAACGTCCATCCCTTTGTAAGCAAAGGGAATGTCTATTAGGACTAAATGTGATCAGTCTCTAAGATTCATCCTCCATTGTACATATAACATAACGCTATTTTATTTTCTGTACTCTCTCTTTTCACCCCCTTTTTTAAATCCCTCGTTTTTTAAAAAAATCTCTCGATACAGCCTTTGTTAAGAGAGGGCGAAACCGGTCGGCTGGCTTTTTTTTTCTTGATTAACTTTTAATCATGAACGATCAAATTCGTCTTCCCTTTATGCTTGTGATAATAAAATGTTATACTCGCCCAAAAAATCATGAAATATATATATATATATATATATATATATATATATATATATATATATATATATATATATATTAGTCCTGAATTGTCGTTTAATATTTTACTTTGTAATCATCGGTGAAGTCCAGGAGCTTATTTTTATGTGAACTGGCATATTGGCGTCCAGTCAGCTACTCTGTTGAGCTTCCATTGGGTCTTTCTTGGCATTCATACTTTTTCTTTTAGAAGTGATGAAACAGATCTTTTTAGAGACATATTCTCTGTTAACGTATGAAAGAGCTAATATTCCGAAGCAGTGTTCGCTCGAACATTTTCACATCTTTACAAAGAACACTAACTCAAAATTCTACATACATGTATATTAACTATTACTAACTTCTATATTATATATATATATATATATATATATATATTTAAAAGCTTTTAGCAGTCATTTATACATAGAAAAACACACATGTATATTCAACATTAATAATATATTGCAAGCCAAAAATCCCAGTCTATATAGGTAATTCACAAAAACAGCCCCCACTTCTAACAATACAGAAGCATTCCCTCTTCCATATTCCTAGTGACAGTGGTACTATCCCAATACTAATATACGGCCTCCAAGGGGTTTAAATTCCAGGGATAGGTATACTAACTAAATCTGACACACATATATATATATATATATATATATATATATATATATATATATATATATATATATATATATATGTATATATATATATATATATAGTCTCGGAAGTTTCTCAACCATTAAAACTATATTAAAGAAAAAAAAAAAATTTTTTTAACTTTTAGTCCCAAGTCTTTCAGTGGAAAATCACTCATGTAAGTCAATTTATTTTTTACAGTTATTATATTAGTTTGTTTCTAACACTATTTTAAGGGATCATCAGTTGTTTACCATGAAAAACTGTTTCGGGATATATTATTATTATTATTATTATTATTATTATTATTATTATTATTATTATTATTATTATTATTATTATTATTATTATTATTATTATTATTATTATTATTATTATTATTATTATTATTATAATAATAATAATAATAATAATAATAATAATAATAATAATAATAATAATAATAATAATAATAATAATAATAATAATAATAATAATAATAATAATAATAATAATAATAATAATAATAATAATAATAATAATAATAATAATAATAATAATAATAATAATAATAATAATAATAATAATAATAATAATAATAATAATAATAATAATAATAATAATAATAATAATAATAATAATAATAATAATAATAATAATAATAATAATAATAATAATAATAATAATAATAATAATAATAATAATAATAATAATAATAATAATAATAATAATAATAATAATAATAATAATAATAATAATAATAATAATAATAATAATAATAATAATAATAATAATAATAATAATAATAATAATAATAATAATAATAATAATAATAATAATAATAATAATAATAATAATAATAATAATAATAATAATAATAATAATAATAATAATAATAATAATAATAATAATAATAATAATAATAATAATAATAATAATAATAATAATAATAATAATAATAATAATAATAATAATAATAATAATAATAATAATAATAATAATAATAATAATAATAATAATAATAATAATAATAATAATAATAATAATAATAATAATAATAATAATAATAATAATAATAATAATAATAATAATAATAATAATAATAATAATAATAATAATAATAATAATAATAATAATAATAATAATAATAATAATAATAATAATAATAATAATAATAATAATAATAATAATAATAATAATAATAATAATAATAATAATAATAATAATAATAATAATAATAATAATAATAATAATAATAATAATAATAATAATAATAATAATAATAATAATAATAATAATAATAATAATAATAATAATAATAATAATAATAATAATAATAATAATAATAATAATAATAATAATAATAATAATAATAATAATAATAATAATAATAATAATAATAATAATAATAATAATAATAATAATAATAATAATAATAATAATAATAATAATAATAATAATAATAATAATAATAATAATAATAATAATAATAATAATAATAATAATAATAATAATAATAATAATAATAATAATAATAATAATAATAATAATAATAATAATAATAATAATAATAATAATAATAATAATAATAATAATAATAATAATAATAATAATAATAATAATAATAATAATAATAATAATAATAATAATAATAATAATAATAATAATAATAATAATAATAATAATAATAATAATAATAATAATAATAATAATAATAATAATAATAATAATAATAATAATAATAATAATAATAATAATAATAATAATAATAATAATAATAATAATAATAATAATAATAATAATAATAATAATAATAATAATAATAATAATAATAATAATAATAATAATAATAATAATAATAATAATAATAATAATAATAATAATAATAATAATAATAATAATAATAATAATAATAATAATAATAATAATAATAATAATAATAATAATAATAATAATAATAATAATAATAATAATAATAATAATAATAATAATAATAATAATAATAATAATAATAATAATAATAATAATAATAATAATAATAATAATAATAATAATAATAATAATAATAATAATAATAATAATAATAATAATAATAATAATAATAATAATAATAATAATAATAATAATAATAATAATAATAATAATAATAATAATAATAATAATAATAATAATAATAATAATAATAATAATAATAATAATAATAATAATAATAATAATAATAATAATAATAATAATAATAATAATAATAATAATAATAATAATAATAATAATAATAATAATAATAATAATAATAATAATAATAATAATAATAATAATAATAATAATAATAATAATAATAATAATAATAATAATAATAATAATAATAATAATAATAATAATAATAATAATAATAATAATAATAATAATAATAATAATAATAATAATAATAATAATAATAATAATAATAATAATAATAATAATAATAATAATAATAATAATAATAATAATAATAATAATAATAATAATAATAATCCAGGTAAAACATCCACAGGGTAGTAATCCAAAGAATTTCAACCGGGTTTATAAAAAGTGCTCAATATCAAATAGAGCTTTTATATATGATTATTTTTATTTACACAGACATGTACAAAATCTGTGACACTGGTATGTCGATGTTGTCGATCAACAGTTATTACAAACTGAGATCTCATCAGGCAGAGTTAGAATCCGATCTTAACTCTAGCTCATATTTGGAAAGAATGAAATGGAGAATAAAAATATGATCTAAGGTTAAGATCGAATTCTAACTCTGCCTGATGAGATCTCAGTTTATAATAACTGTTGATCGATAACATCGACACGCCAGTGTCACAGATTTTGTACATGTCTGTGTAAATAAAAATAATCATATATATATATATATATATATATATATATATATATATATATATATATATAAACAATAGAAAATTAGATTCCAGTGACCATGTCTTTATTCATTATTAAAAAGATCTAATTCTTTACGGGCCATTTCGTAGTCACTCAGACATCCAAGGTAGATATATATATATATATATATATATATATATATATATATATATATATATATATATATATATATCTTGGATTTACAATAAGCAAGACTCATTAGAAGGAAAGGGAAAATCGTTTCTAAAACGTCGGAAAAAGAAAAAAAATTCACATTTTTAAAGGTTTTAACTTTCAATATTCAAGTTCATTACAAAATAACCTAATGTTTACTCTGATAAAGCAACGCCATGCTTAATCCTAACAGAGTTAGTCAAAGGTACGTATATTTTTCCGTAAAACATATTGTTCTAAATTAATAAAACTATAGAAAAAGAAAATTAAATTAAAAATATAATAAAAATAAAGAATAAAAAAGAAAAATAAAAAGGAAAAAGAAAAAAGGAATAAAATGAAAGAATTAAAAAATAAGAATACAAAAAATTCGTATTATTGAAATTATTAAGATGACAGTTTAATCTAAAAAAACATTTTTTAATTGGGAGTTATCGCCCTTATTTTTTTAGATCCACGTTTTTTATAATTACTTTTTTTCTATTCTTTTCTCGTCTATTAATGCCAGCAAATATTACTAATTTTAATTCAAATGTCTCGAATTTACTTTTAAGCTATCATTGTGAATTATTAATTAGGCCTAAATCTCGAAAATGCGAATCTTGAACGATGTGTACAATTATGGAGGATTTCATGTTTTTTTCTTAAGTTATCCTAAGATGTTATTGTATGCTAAAATACAAAGACACAAAGATTACTTTTTTTTTTAATTTACCAGAGTATATTTGTTTGGTCTACCAATAACAAACCATTTCTTTTCGTATATTTTGTTATTATTTTCTAGTTATCTAATATATTTAGCTAACGATGTTGTGTTGTCGCTAGGGCCTACGTTGGGGTTTATTTTAAATGAGAATACATGATTTCTGTACCTTGTTTTAAATTTAAATCCGTTAGCCCTATGTATGCTCTAGTTTTATTTTCTTCTATGAAATTACATTAATAAACTATGTTAGCGGTTAATAATTTTCTTCCTAACAGACATTCATTAACATGTCTACAATTACATCGGGGTACTAATTGGGGGTTAGAATAGTAATTTGATACTTCAGCATTAATTTTCCTAGTTATAATTGATGTTGAGTATGATAATTTTACAGTGTTTTTATTAATAACCTTCTCCAATCTACTATCCCTAGAGAATTTATTTTCAATAATTTGGTAGAATTCTCTATTATTACTACTATCATTTGTAAGATGTTTATTAGTGCATATTTTTGCTGTTTGATTTGGTGTGCATTTAGATTTCAAATTATGCGTATGCAATTCATCTGTTGAATTTTCGTTTATTTTTATTTCAGAGTTTCCCATAGCCATATTATATATAATCTAGTATGGTGTATTATTTACAACTGTTCCACGAACAGTACTTTCAGATGCACACTTAAGATGCTTCGTTATAATATTGCTTGTTGTTATTAAATATCTATTCATTAGACGATAGCCTTCACATTCTCTTAGAAATGTTTGGAATAAGTTCATTTATCACAGATTGTGGATGGTTAAAATTAATATCTATATAGTATAAAATATATAGCTCCTTTCCTTCAATAACTACAAGGAACCTTTTCAACCACCGATTGTCATGGCAAATAACACCCTACCTGAGAGTTCATCATTCAAACTCCTCGGCCTAATCTTCACAGGTAACATGAATTGGAACAAATACATTGAAGACATTGCCAAGGCTGCCGCAAAGAAGGTTGGCTCCCTCTACCGTGCTAGTAAACTCCTCACACCTGACATTATCCTGTATCTCTACAAAGCCACCATCCGCCCATGCATGGAGTATTGTTGTCACATCTGGGCTGGTGCATCATCTACTAGTCTCTCCCTCCTTGACAAGGTCCAAAGAAGAATCGCCAACCTAATAGGACCCTCACTGTCAACCAAGCTCCAGTCCCTGTCCCATTGCCGCAATGTAGCATCCTTGTGCTTGTTTTATAAATACTTCAATGGAATATGCTCTGATGAATTGGCTACTCTGGTGCCCCCTCGTCGTAAGTTCACTAGACTAACTCGACAATCAACTAAATCTCATTCATTCACTGTGGAGGTCCCCAGATGCCAGAGAGCCTTCTACTCAAATAGCTTCTTTCCTCGTACTGCTGGCCTCTGGAACTCTCTCCCTGTCCCCTGTTTCCCCAACAGAACAGACATGCAGAAATTTAAAACTAATGTAAACAGACATCTCGCTGTGCAGATCCCAAGTTAGGTTGACCCCCCCCCCTTCCTTCTCCCCTTTTCTTTTCTCAGTAGCCCCTTACGTCTACAGTGGCGGTCTGCCTTGTTTGGGGTGAACTATGTTAAAAAAAAAGAAAATAGTAGTGTTTATACTTATTTTAATTTAAATTTGATGTTATATCCAAGGAAAGAATGTAAATACTTTTTTGTTTACTTTCCAAATTTCTATTATTACAATTAACAAAGAATAGTGCAGCATATCTGGTATATCCTTATGAATTGCCTGCAGAATATAGAGACCAACTAAATAAGTAACCTCTGCAGAATCTGAGGAGCCCATAGTTATATTAAAATTAAGTTCTTTATTTTTTTTCTGGTCCATTATTTATTGTCATATTGGATTATTGTTCTTCTAGCCAGCTAAATTATATTTATTTCTAATTTAGTCAAATTGGTTTCTTTTTTAGCCATATCTAGGAATTTATTTAATAATGATTGGGAAATTGAAGGGTAATATGAGTCTATATCGAACATTATAAATTTTGGATTTTTACCTTGCAGTAATTCCATAAACATTTTCAATACATCTCCAGACGAAGAACATAAGTTGTGATATGTTTTCTGTTTAATCTTAAGTCAAATTCTATCGAAAAATCTTCTGCTAATGATTACAGTGTCAGATGCACAAAGTGAAATTAATCTTGTGGTGGGATTAGTTTTAAAATCTGGTTTATGGTCTTTAAGGGTAAATCTAGGGCATCATGGAGCATATACCTCTGTATTTTTATCAATATTTATTTTAGAAAATATTTCCTTAGGTGAAGAGTTAATGGTGCTGATGTTATTTTGGCTTGTTATGGGCATGGCACGGTGGCTAAGTGGTTAACGACACGAACTGAGGACCTGGGTGTGCCGGGTTCGAACCCAGTTTGTTCCACAGAAACACTTTCATCGAGACCCCCACCTGACCTTGTATCTAACCTCCTGGAGAGGATGCACGTAAAACTCTATAATTTTAATGTAATTCATTTACTATCAAATTGTTGTATGCTCTAAACTCCATACCATATACGTTTATTATTTTATCTATCAATTTTTTTATTTTATTAAGATTTGGTTAATTCTAGTAATAGTTGAGTTTCTATATTTACTTGTTTTAAAACTTTTATGTTTTTAATCATATTAATCATATCTTATTCAAATAAAGCTTATGGGTTTAAATCGCTATTTTTTAGGGGAAAATGTTATTTCATCCTTAGAAAATATGTTTAGAGAGTTAGACCAAGATGGGGAGCAGTATATATATATATATATATATATATATATATATATATATATATATATGTGCATGTGTGTGCGTGTGTATTTATTATTTGTAGTCAAACTTTTCAAGGTTAAAGCTCAATAGATATTAATTTTTAACTCCAGAGCATGTATACAATGGAACATTTTATTCCAGCGACCATGTTTTTATTTATTATTAAAGAGATCCAATTCTTTACGGTCTATTTCGTCCAAGATAATATATTAAAACATATTTTAGTGATATCTTTTAGTATTTATTTCAACAGTGCTCAATATACTGGAGGGCAGTTTATGATGATAAAAAAATATGGCTACACAAATGCAATCGATGTTTTTAAGTTCAAACCCGTAACTATGCGTTTACTTACTGTTTCCCCCTTAATCCAGATGTGGCATAAGATCCCCCAAGGGAAGCACTCTGGCTGGTATAAAATTAGCAGCAAGCGAGCAGCAAGTGAGCAGCAATACCCCCCCCCCCTCTTTCAAAGCGAGGAGGTACTGACTGAAACGGTTCACTTCCTAATGCCGAGCTGAAACATACCTCATCTCGACAAAAGAGAGCCTGGTGCTGCCGTGACAGCCCTGGCCTGTTGGCTTGATTGCCAAAACGAACCTCCGCTGGTATGAAAAAGCTGTGGGGTATCACACCTCAACTGGTGTACGTGGAAGAGAAGCAAAAGAAAAGACAGGATATTCAACATGGCTCTTACTAGAGTATTGATTTACTCCTCTCCAGGAGTTAGGCACAAGGCCAGTTTTTATCTTACTCCCACAAGTAAGATGCGACCCAAGGTCGGGTCGAGAAAGTGGGGTTTAAAAATTGCCTGGGCAGCCCCGTCGGCATTCCCCGGTAGGGGCGCCTCAGGCAGTAAGCAATAAACTTACTCCTCCCAAAAGAGGGGAGGCGAAGCCTGGGAGGGTGGACCTCCTAGAACTGCACAGGACAGACCCATAGACCGGCGTAAATCAAGCCCCGAAGGCCAAGACAATACCAGTCTATGGGGTGCAGTATCCATCAGAACAGATACTACACTTTGATCTTAGCCAAAAGGCCAAGAGTAAATGGGATATTTAATTTACATAATGATTTTAAAATGCAGATTTTATTAGATAATTGCCCGATATTCAGGATTTCTAATTTCATTGTTTTATTTTCATACACATAAGCAATTGCATATGCATGAAAATAAAACTGCTGACTTGAAATTAGTGTATAAATTTTATGAAAAAAGCATTTTGGCAAAAGAGAAATAAATAAATAATTTTCTATTTACAAAATATTAAATATTTGCATCTTTACTAAAAGTTATAATAAACATATTATTTTTAATTAATTTTAGCAATATTTTGGGATTGAGTGATCTTAATAACAATAGCCAGTTGATAAAATTACTACATGTTTTAGGACATGTAATAATTGTTTGTTTCTGTATTTTTTCTCTTTGCTTTCGTTTGCTAAGGCAAACGTTGAATAAACTCATATGAATTTAACTAATTTCTATGTATTTTCTCTATTTTGCCAACGTACGCATGTGTTACTATAATGCCTGGGGAATGCCTCTTCATTTACTCGCAACGCGGTACCTATTTTCTATAGAATGATAATGCAAATATATCCATCTTAACAACACGAATATATTTTATTTTACTTCAGTTTTTTTTTGTTCTGAAAATATTTATTCCAGCTAAGAAAACTATTAGAGTGGAGACATTTTCCTTTTGTGTGTGTGTGTCCGTATGTGTGCATGTGTGTGTGTTTCTCACCTCCATATTAATTACAGATTATTATTTGTTCTTTACTATTACCCTATTAGCATTAATTACTAAAACGAACTTTCAAAAAATTCCTATTTCTCAAAATAATATGATTACAAAATTAAAGTCACCAAAATTAACTTCAGTCATTTTTTTTCTGTTACTCCCGAGCAACGTCGGGTGGGTACAGCAAATATCACATATAATGATTTGCAGAAAATCTGATTCCCTATACGCTGTAAATTCTTACAGGAAACCTAGCACCCATATAAACAGTGAAAGACAAATAGCTAATCATTGTTCTGAGAAGTGGTCAATAGAAAAGAAGTCTGAGCCAGACATGAAATCCAGAAATAGCCAATGATCAGAGCCTGCACTACCTACCACCGAAACCTTACGACTGCGTGGAAGGGGCTGGGGGTAAGAAATGATGAATTTAGCAGCGTTTTCTTTTGTTTTCCGCATACGTAAAATGTTACAGGAAAACATTATATGAAGTCGCTTTTAACAAGAATAAATAAACAAACAAAAAAAACCTTACTCTGGTAAGGTCTGTATTTATCTCTCTTTATCACTTCATCCCATGTTTTCCTTGGCCCCCCCCCCCTGTCAACTGAACCTGCTACCTCAACTGATCTACATCTACTAACACAAGAACTCTTATTCATTCTGTCAACTTGGCCATATCATCGAAGTCACATAATATATTAAAATATATTTTGAGAAAATTTTCCAGTTTCTATTTCAATAGTGCTTAGTACATTAGTAGTAAACTTTATACTACTACTACTACTACTACTACTACTACTACTACTACTACTAATGATAATAATAATAGTAGTAGTAATAATAATAATAATAATAATAATAATAAGCTCCCTCCCCCAATAAATTACACCGGCCTCAACTGACACGACACAAAAATGAACCAATGAACAAAAATAGCAAGAAACACCATCAGCTCTTCGCCCCCCCCCCCAAAAAAAATTTAAATAAATAAAAATAAAAAATTTTTTTTAATGGTAACAGCCTAGGCTGACACCACACAAAATATTTGCATAGGGTCAAGGAGAATGAGAAGACCGAGGAGGGACAGCACAAACCAGACCTCCACTGGAAGTGCAGAGACTGCTGGGACCTTGGGGAGGCTCATTGCCACCCAAATCCCAGAGAAGACCAATGGTCCTTACCAGCGAGAAATCAATGGTAAACGGCTGTTGTGATACTGCAAGTTTATTTGCGGTGGCTATCGAAAAGAGGTGGAGAATACTGGAAATCTGGGGAGACTTGTTGTCACTCAGACTCCAGGGAATACCACCGGTTGTCGGTGAGCAATCACTGATGACCTGTGTGAGAACTCCTAGTGAGTAAATAATAATGGATACTATGTGAGCATCTGCACTTTGGACATGCAGACAAATGGTACACATACAAATCAGAGACAGTATTGGAAAATGAAAAGCACAGAATTCTCTGGGATATGGACTATGGATGTACAAACAGAAAAACTCACACAAGCAAGGAAACCAGACCTGATAATAGTCAATAAGAAGAGGAAAAAAGTGCCAAATAGTAGATTTTTGTCGTCCCAGCAGTTCACAAGGAGGCAGAAAAACGAAACAAATGCATGAAACTTGCCAGAGAACAGAAAGGATTTAGGAACAGGAAAAGAATTATTGTAATACCAAAAATTGTACAAGCACGAGGAACATTGTTGAAAAACCTGGAAAAAAGACTACGAGAAATTGGAATCAAAGAGAAGATTGACACTATAAAACATACAGCAATGATGAAAAGAACCGAAATATTAAGGAAATAATGATAACACGAAATACATGCTAAAATACATCTTAGTTTTGGGATTGAGTTATGTTTGAAAAAAATCTTTTTAGTTGTTCTAATTAGCTGTAATTTATAATTAACTGAACAAGTCATCCATCTCTCTCTTATCTATTCATTTATTTCTCTCACCCTTCTCACTATGTTGATTCAACCACTCTCTAATATTTCGTAATGTTTCTGTGAGCATTTAGATAAAGAGTGACTCTCTTTTTTCAGTGTCGTCATCTAATTTACATATGTTTGTCCGTACACACCACAAAGATGTATGTAAATTAGATGGAAAAATAATAAGTATCTTTATTTCTATATAATAATAATACTTCTATATAATAATAATAATAATAATAATAATAATAATAATAATAATAATAATAATAATAATAATATAGTAAAGAAAGCATTGTTTAGTGTGTATATATAAAGGTAATTTATAGAATGCAATACAATGCAGAGGTGTAACGGATAAACACGAACTGATGCAAATTAAGACATATAACGGTGAAATAAGTTTGGGAACAATTCATTTTAAAACGAGTAATGTGGAATATTTTTAATTTAGCAACATCAGATTCATCACCAATCACCATCTTTGCTGATCGGACAATCTCATTTTTTTTTTAATGTGTGTGAAAGGCGATAATGTATGTACAAAGATGAAGTCCCTTAGTGTACTATTCTATAGATTATTGTTGTTGTAGAATGTAACACCCCCTCACGACAATAATAGACTGTTCGTTAAGGACTATAAATATGCTGTATTTGTATTTGCTATCTTATGTATTATGTGAGAACGAGAATTAAAGGATATATAGTTTAAGAGGTCAATGTAGTTTGCTTGAAGCATTGTTTAGTGTGTATAAAGGTAATTTATAGAAGGCGATACAATGCAGAGGTGTAACGGATAAACACGAACTGATGCAAATTAAGACATATAACAATAGAATGAGTTTTGAAGGGTTTTTTTTATATTACAATCTTAACTACCGGTTCGATGGAGGTTCTGTGTAACATATTTCGTTAAAAAATGTTATTACTTTTATTATTTTTAGTAATGCAAGAAGAATTTCTTAAAAGATACGTCACAGTTTATGAATTTTCGAATGAAATGAAAGTAGAATAAAAAAAAACATCATTCAATAAGGGATAACTAATAAAACAATAATTTTTAGGCAAAATTCGGCTTTATTCATCAACATAGTCTCCTTTTAAGGTGATACATTGATTTCAACGTTTCTCTAACAATTCGATGCCTTTTTTGGTAGAACGATTTGTCTTTAGCCTCACAATACGCCTCAGTTTCCATTGGAGCAAAATCGCTTCCCCTGGAGCATTCTTTTGCGTTCTTTAAAACGCCAGTAGTCGCTGGGAGCCAGATCTGAAGAATAGGATGGGTGCAGAAGTAATTCAAATTGCAATTATGTAGTTTTGCCATCTATGGCTGTTTTTTAGCCGATTTCTTCCTTCAAATGCACCAACGATGCTATATAATATTCGCTATTGACGTGTCTTCCCTTTTCAAGGTAATCGATGAACAAAATACCATGTGCGTCCCAAAATACGGAGGCCAAAACCTTGCCTGCTGATATTTGTTTATTTGCTTGCTTTGGACGACTTTCAACTGCTGCCGTTCACTCGACTGACTGCTGATTTGACTCCGGAGTCAAGTGATGGATCCATGTTTCATCCATTGTCACATATTGAGAAAAAAATCCTTTTTGTCGCATTGAAACAGTTACAAACAACGCTCTGAATCATCGATGCATTGTTGTTTTTGGTCAACTATGAGTAAACGTGGCACCCACTTTGAGCACAGATTTCTCATTGTGAATAAACTGTCTTCTGATATCCTCAACTCCTCTGCTATCTCGCGCAACTTCAAGTTATGATCCGCCAAAACAAGTTTGTGGAATCTTTTGATGTTTTGCAGGACAACTCCTGAATTCGGGCGATCTGAGTGTTCAGCATCAGTTGTGCCGCATTTAAAGTCAGTATATTGACTTCTAACTGTTCTTTCTGGTAGATCAGAGTTCGAATAACACTTATAAAACCATTGCTTTGCTTGAACAGTATTTTTCCCCATCAGAAAGCAATGCTTTATCAACACGCAAAACTCAAATTTTTCCATTGTTTTGAAAATTGCAAGAGTATTGATTTACTCTTCTCCAGGAGTTAGGCACAAGGACAGTTTTTATCTTACTCCCACAAGTAAGATGTGACCCAACGTCGGGTCGGGAAAGTGGGGTTTAAAAATTGTCTGGGCAGCCCCGTTGGCATTCCCCGGTAGGGGCGCCTCAGACAGTAAGCAATAAACTTACTCCTCCCCAAAGAGGAGAGGCGAAGCCTGGGAGGGTGGACCTCCTAGAACTGCACAGGACAGACCCATTGACCGGCGTAAATCAAGACCCGAAGGCCAAGACAATACCAGTCTATGGGGTGCAGTATCCATCGGAACAGATACTACACTTTGATCTTAGCCAAAAGGCCAAAGTAGCTTCACTTAAATAACTGTAATTTGTAAACTAATAATCCGATTTGAAGGTTAGTACTGTATAAAAAAATCATATTATTTTTTTTTTTATTAGTGTCGCTATTTATATGTCAGGCAGGCCTGGGACTTATTGAGTGGTTGTGACCCAATGAGTCATGGGTAGGTCTAGTGGTATATAAATGCATAACAGTGGGGGGGGGGATCTACTTAGAGGCCAAATAACTTGTTAGGGAAAGCAGAAAAATACCCGCTTCCTCCTTCTTCGCCCGTAGAATCACTGATAATGCAAACAAAAATAAAATAGAAAGTGAATTCGTATATGTCAAACAATTTTGATGGTTTTAAGAAAAAGCTTTGTGATGCAAATCTAATATCATTTTCCTTCAAAAAATGCTTTCATATTTTGTTACAGGTTTTTATAGCCATTTTTAATTCATATTCACATTTTTAGATGCGTTCTGGCATCTCCATGCGAGGCGAGGTCGGTTGGTCGGTCTGTCAGCTTTCCGTTTTTATGGTTAAATGTGCAGATTGAAATAAGAAATTCTAGAGACGTCTAAGCAGATAAGGGTTAGGGTTAGGTTAGGGTTAGGGTTAGGGTTAGGCTCTGTCGGTTGGTTGTTCTGTCGTATAGCATTTTCGGTTGTCTCTCTATTTAAGAACTGATATTTATCCATCCAATGTGTGCGTTTAGAGATGAAAATGTTATTTCAAATTTAAGCATGACAGACCAAAGAAAATTCTATTTTAAACTTAAGCGTAACCGTCCAACAAAAATGCTGTTTTCAAACTTAGACATAACGGACCAAGGAAAAGGCTATTTCAGACTTAAGCATGACAGACCAAACAAAATGTTATTTCAAACTTAAGCATGCCATATTAAAGAAAATGTTATCTCAAACTTAAGCATGCCATATCAAAGAAAATGTTATTTCAAACTTAAGCGTGATAGACCAAAGAACATTCTATTTCAAAGTTAAGCGTGACAGACCAAAGAAGATTCTATTTAGAACTTAAGCATGACAGACCAAAGAAAATGCTAAGTCATGGGAGCTGTGCTGTTTTCTGACTTTTTAGGCATGTCCACATGTGTTAGACACAATGATATAAAAAAAAATGCTCCGGGTTGTTGGTAAAATGGTTAATAATTTTGTCTGTGTTAACTAAGTCAATTGCTTAATGTTGGCATTTCAATTAATTCAAGCCTAGATAAGCACAGCGTTCAGGGTATGGCAAATGTTTAATGGAGGGTATTATTCGCTTGGTTGCACATCTCTGAATGGTTTCCAGGCGGTTAATGTTTTGAGCAAGATGGGAGTTCCAGACTGATGATGCAGATTCTAAGTGTGGTCGCAGTATACAGTTTTAAATAGATGACAGGAGAGCAGCTAATAAAGATCTTGCTATGTGAGGCCAAGACACCCTCGGCATTCGTGACAATTTTGAAGGTGTGCTTTGTCCATCAGAAATCGCTGCTGACAGTAATACCAAAGTCATTTTCACATGAAGACTTTTTGATATTAGTGTTGTGGCGGAAGTATTTGAATGCTGGATATTTATTCCCAAAGTTCATGGTGGTACATTTGACCACATCATTTTATTTTGATGGAAATCACTCCAGACAAGACATGAAGCCACTTGATGTAAGGAGCTAAAAAAACTACTTCAAGGTAAAAAAACTAGCCAATGATAAGTGTTATATGGATAGATTCCGACCCAGAAAACAGCAATTCTTCCCCCTATGTCAGAAACATCGCTCATGGAATCTGAGGATTAAAGGACAAAATAAGAGAAGCGAGAGTTGCCGGTGATTCAGTTGTCCAGGTCTGATTGCAGGAAAGATTTATAGAGTGCAGGATCTGACCTTTTTATCTCTAGGTACAGCTTGATGTCGTCTGCATATTTCAGTACTGTGACATTCTTTAAGTTGACATCTATATCATTAATATATGCAACAAACAGAAGGGGGCAAAGAACAGATCCCTGTTGTGCACCAGATGACATCTTATAGAGTGAAGAATGCTGTCCAAGAACAATGACTACTTCTTTTCGACTGAGAATGTAGGATTTCAACCAGTTAACGCGATCATCTTTCATGCCCATCATTTATTTTAATGGGCTTTTAAAATATTTTATGCAAATAACATGGTAAAACGATTGTGAAGTAAAAGGTTAGAACTCGTTAGTGGCTAAACAAGCTTTCTCCTCACTATTTTTAGAGAGAGAATTATATAGGCTCTTTCTTACTCTTATGTTAATTAGGCAAATACTAAATTGCCAGTCTCATAACATTTCCCTGAAATGTACAGGTTTTATGCCCTTAGTAGACAGTTCAGGACACAGAATAAGGTCATAAAGAGTTAATCGTTAATTTCCCTCACTCAAAGAGAGAGAGAGAGAGAGAGAGAGAGAAAGAGAGAGAGAGAGAGTATTGTTTAAATTGTTTTGGGACCAATCCATTTTGACGGAGGGGGGAGGCAGCTACTCCATATCAGTATATCTTGCTTGGCCTTTTGGCTAAGATCAAAGTGTAGTATCTGTTCTGATGGATACTGCACCCCATACTGGTGTTGTCTTGGCCTTCGGGTCTTGATTTACGCCGGTCAATGGGTTGGTCCTGTGCAGTTCTGGGAGGTCCACCTTCCCAGGCTTTGCCTCCCCTCTTTGGGGAGGAGTAAGTTTATTGCTTACTGCCTGAGGCGCCCCTACCGGGGAATGCCGACGGGGCTGCCCAGGCAATTTTTAAACCCCACTTTCCCGACCCGACCTTGGGTCACATCTTACTTGTGGGAGTAAGATAAAAACTGGCCTTGTGCCTAACTCCTGGAGAGGAGTAAATCAATACTCCATATCAGTATATAAGTGATATTTTAGTAAGTGTTACTTACAGATAACAGCATCTGTTTTTATTATATATGGATGCGTAAATATTCATAAAATTTCGCATTTATTCATATCCTCTACTCTATAATAAAGTCCAATGTGAATATATATATATATATATATATATATATATATATATATATATATATATATATATATATATATATATATTGTGTGTATTTAGGCAGCATATTTTCATTTAGACAAACATTATTAAATAACACGGAGTGGTTTTGTTTGATGCAACTTTTTTTTATTTTTTCAATTTTCCGAATTGTTCATCTAATGTTTCGGTCAAATTCATATAAATATGATCCATGGGTTTCTTGTTCCATTCTTTTTTGCAAGTACTTTCGATTTGAATCGTCAAATCATCTTCAGGCAGTATTAGGTTTAGTGTCTTTACAAATTATGACTTTACTGTTGTGCTCATTTTTGAATTATAACGGCGAGTAGATTATAACTTGAAAAAGCGTCTGTAAAGTTGAAATGTACATGAGAGCGTGATGGCGTTCTACACATATGGGAGATTTAAAAGTTTGACTGTTTAAACCGTTAAGAAATTAATGACGTTAAAGAAAGTGCATACAATTCAAACGCATAACTACCTAATGGCTAAGAATTTGGTAATGTTAATTATTATGCTAGACACTTTAAAATGTTGCGACTAGTTTCATAATTGACATTATTAATTGTGGGATGTTTAGTTTTTATGTAGAGGGCTTCGAGTATTTTTAATTTTTTGATATTGGTATCATGGTGTATTATTTTGGTATTGTTAACAAGGATGTTTCTATATTGGGATGGGGTACAATTATGTTTTTTTAGGTGTTGGCATATAGAGCTAGTGTCGGAGAGATGTAGGGTGAGTCTTCTGGATAGTGTTGTGGAAGTGAAACCTATGTAAGAATTAGTTTTTTTTATTGTTGTCGGAGATACATTCTCCCATAGGGCATTGGAACTGATATATTACATTGGTTCTTCCTAATGTATTTTGGGTTTGAGAAGTGTTATTTTTAACAACATGGTTGGATGTTTTCATTTTTTTATAATAAATGATAAATCGTATTTTATCATCAGAATTGGTGGGGGATATATAGCGATGTATTATATTTTTAAGAGCTTTTTCATCCAATTTAAAGTTTGGATGCATTTAGTTACAATAGAATAGATTTATGTAGTGGGAATTATTTAGCTTATTATTAGTAGGATTATCTAAATTTCTAATCATTAATTTTATTTGTTCATCAACCATATAATTGGGAAATTGATTATTAATTAGGACTTGCTTTATGTTTTTTAATTCATTAAAAAACATTTTTTTGGATGAGGAGATTAATTTTGCACATATATATATGTATATATGTGTATCTTGGCAGCATCTTTTCTTTTATACAAGTATCATTAAAAATAACGGACATCTTGTGTCTGGTTATTTTTTCTAAGATCCTTTCCGTTTTTCTGATTAGGTTCTTAGTTTCAGACGGAAACTGGCTGATAAAATTGCCATAGCTTCCCAAAGCGCTTTCGGACCCTTCCAGGTCCATCGTCAGTGGAGCAATGTTAACCAGGCATAGACCTAGGAGTGACTATATATTCTATTTAGGCGGGAAAATAAACTAAGAACCTAATCAGAAAAACGGAAAGGATCTTAGAAAAAATAACCAGACACAAGATGTCCGTTATTTTTAATGATACTTGTATATATATATATATATATATATATATATATATATATATATATAATTTTTATTTTTAAATACAGATTTTAATCAGACATGGACCAGTGGTTTCTGACAAGAAACGGGTTGAATTCCCGATTCCGTCGTCTTCAGCATAGTCTGAAATAGTAAATGATGGAATTTCTTAAAAAAACATCTAACTGTTATGAAACGCTATGTACACAGAATTTTGAAATGGAGAGCCGACGATAAACGCTTAGGTCAGAAAAAGCCGTTAAAAGATTCTATATTTAGAAGTAAAGCAAGAAAGAAAAGAGAGAAAGAAAGAAAGAAAGAAAGAAAGGAGGGGGAAAATAAAAAAATTAAATTTATAATAATAAAATATTACTTTTATATTTATATATATTATCTTCACATATATATATGTAGAAAATAATTAATTAAGGTACGCAACTCTAATTAATTAAATTATCTAAAAAAGGGGAGGTAACTATTTATTATTATATAAAATATATATATATGTTTTTATGAATTTCGATCATTTCAATTAATAATTCTCAATTCAAAGTAAAAACACAAATATATAAATAAAAAATATAAATATAGATAAATATATAAATACATAAATAAAAAATTAATATATACATAAAAAATCAATCAATATATAATTAAAATATCAATATATAAATGAAAAAGCAATATATAAATAAATCAATATATAGATAACAAATATAAATAAAAAAAAAATCTATATAAATAATAAAATATATATAAATAAAAAAATATATATAAAAATAAAAAAAATAAAAAAATCAATAAATATCAATTTAAATGTACGCGATGAGGTTTTTAAGGGCTGTATACATCGTAAACAAGCACTCCTTATCTATTGGATGGATCGAGTGACTTAAGCCTTCCTAGAACCCTACATACATTTTTTCAGACACTTACACACTTCCACTGCAGACTTCTCGTTCTACGAACCTGATCACAACCCTTTTTTCCTTTCTCCATTTTTTCCCACTTTCTTATTTAAATTTTTAAATTTTTAAATTTTTTATATTTTTTCATATTTTTATATTTTTTTATATTTTTATATTTTTTTATATATTTTTTTATATATTTTTTTATATATTTTTTTTATATATTTTTATATTTTTAAATTTTTAATTTTTAAATTTTATTTCTCGAATCTTTATTTATTTATTTATTTATATATTGATTTTTATTTATATATTGATTTTTATTTATATATTGATTATTGATTTTTTATTTTTTATTTTTATTTATATTTATATATTGATGATTTTTTATTTACACATGCATGTGTTTGTGTGTGTGTGAGTGTGTATATAATATATATATATATATATATATATATATATATATATATATATATATATATATGTATATATGTATATATGTATATATATGCATATATATATATATATGTACGTGTGTGTGTGCGTATGTATGTGTGTATGTGTACATGTGTATGTGTATATTTATTTTTTATTTTTTTATTTATATATTTATTTATATATTGATTGATTATTTATGGTTATATATTTATTTTTTATTTATATATTGATTTTTTATTTATTGATTTTTTATTTATGTATTTGTATAATGATTTTTTATTTATGTATTTGTATATATTTTTTTATCTATATATGAATTTTGAATTTTTTTATCTATATATGAATTTTGAATTTTTTTATCTATATATGAATTTTGAATTTTTATATATGAATTTTTATATATTGATTTTTTTATTTATATTTTGATTTTTGAATTTTTATATGATTTTTATTTATTTATATATTGATTTATTTATATTTCGATTTTTATATTTACATTTATTTTTATTTTTATTTTTATTGTTATTGTTATTTTCATTTATTTATATATAATTATATAATTATATAATTATATATTTATATTTATATTTTTATTTATATTTTTATTTTTATTTTTATTTACATTTTGACTTTTGATTCTTTATTTACATATTATGATTATATTTATATATTGAATTTTTTATTTATTTATATATTGATTTTTTTATTTTATTTTAATATTTTTTCTATATACAGATTTTTTTAATTTATTTATTGATTTTTTTATTTTTTTATTTTTTTATTTTTTTATTTTTATATATATTTTTTTATTTATATATATTTTATTATTTATATAGATTTTTTATTTTTATTTATATTTGTTATCTATATATTGATTTATTTATATATTGCTTTTTCATTTATATATTGATATTTTAATTATATATTGATTGATTTTTTATGTATATATTAATTTTTTATTTATGTATTTATATATTTATCTATATTTATATTTTTTATTCATATATTTATCTATATTTGTGTTTTTACTTTGAATTGAGAATTATTAATTGAAATGATCGAAATTCATAAAAACATATATATATATTTTATATAATAATAAATAGTTACCTCCCCTTTTTTAGATAATTTAATTAATTAGAGTTGCGTACCTTAATTAATTATTTTCTACATATATATATGTGAAGATAATATATATAAATATAAAAGTAATATTTTATTATTATAAATTTAATTTTTTTATTTTCCCCCTCCTTTCTTTCTTTCTTTCTTTCTTTCTCTCTTTTCTTTCTTGCTTTACTTCTAAATATAGAATCTTTTAACGGCTTTTTCTGACCTAAGCGTTTATCGTCGGCTCTCCATTTCAAAATTATGTGTACATAGCGTTTCATAACAGTTAGATGTTTTTTTAAGAAATTCCATCATTTACTATTTCAGACTATGCTGAAGACGACGGAATCGGGAATTCAACCCGTTTCTTGTCAGAAACCACTGGTCCATGTCTGATTAAAATCTGTATTTAAAAATAAAAATATTACGCTCTTAATTTAATTTAATTGAGCACTCTACTGGTATTTCCCTTTTATTCTTTATTGAGTATATCTTTATTGAGTATACCTTTATACTTTATATATATATATATATATATATATATATATATATATATATATATATATATATATATATATATATAAGCAAAACTTTTTTAAATAACACGGAATTTTCGCGTTTGTATAGCTTTTTTGTGAGGTTTTCGAATCGTCGAGCAATCCTTCAGGTTTCGGGTGGTAGTTTATATAGTATTTCGCCGATTGTTCGTAATTTCTCTAGCACTTTCTTGGTCGTCCTCAGGAGTAAGTTTTTTTTTATCATAAATGAGAAGACTTGAGTTATTGTGTTTATAGATATCTTGAAGGATGAATGAAGGAAAAGAGATTGTGTGTGGTTGAGTTGATTATTATTGTATATTTACTTTTGTTTTGTTATATTATATTTTATTTTATTTGTTTGTTTGGTTTTATTATTTATTTATTTATTTTATTTTTTATTACTTTATTTTCATTTAATTATGAAATACGTTTAATATGTTAGTACCTGTGTTGAAACCTATTTTGTTAATATTAGGCTGTTTAGTTTTAATGAATATTGCTTCTAGTATTTTAAGTCTGTTTATGCAGTTATTTTTGTGTATGATTTTGGTGTTAGATGTTAACATTTTCCGTATATCGGCCGACTGTAGTTTTTTATTATGTGAAATAATGTGACGTTGGATGGCGCTGGTATCGGATGAATGGTAAGTTAGACATCAAGAGAGAGTTGTTGTAGTACACCCAATATAGGTGCTACGTACTTGTTCTGTTTGGGTTGGAGGGAGACATTCCTTAAAAGAGAATGAGAACTTAGTTTGGCTGAGGGTTGCATTGACGGTGTTATTTTTAATCATTAGGTTATTTGTTTTAAATTTTGTGTAATAAATTATTAGTTTGGTCTTTTTATGCTGGTCGCTAGGTTTAGTGTATCGTTGTATTATGTGAAGTATTGCTTTTCCGTCGAGTTTGTTGTTAGGGTGCATCTGGTTTTTGTAGTACAGTTTGATCGTGTCTTTTTTGTTATAGGTTTTATTTTTGTTTTTATCCTGTATGGAGTTTATATATGATTTTATTAGTTTGTCGACTATTTTATTGGGGAAATTGTTATTAATTAATGTTTGTTCAATATTGGTTAATTCTTTATAAAATATTTGTTTGGATGAGGATATAGTGTGTGCGCGATGAACAAGATTTTTGATAAGTGCTATTTTATATTTTTGTTGGCATTCACTGTAATAGTTGAGGAGGCTTGGATTATTATTTGTGGGTTTTTTATATGTTGATGTCGTGTATTCCGTAGGGTTACTGGAGTAGATTAATACGTTTAATACGTCAAAGAAGGGGATTTTATTGGTGATGTTGAATTCGGTTGTGAATGTAAGTACCGAGTGGGTTTCAAGTGTTTGCTTGAGTTTTTTTATATTTTCTTGGGATTCTGTGGCGATGAAGATATCGTCTACATATCGAGTATATATATATATATATATATATATATATTAGGTTTAGATGTTGGGTTGAAGAAGATTGTATTTTCTATATTTGTCATGTAATATTCGGCGAAGGTGAGGCCTAGGGGAAATCCCATCGAAGTCTATTTGTATATATATTTTGCCGTTGGGGTCAGTGAAAGAGACTTGGGTGGTGCATGTAAGTAGGAGTTTTTCAAGGGTTTTGGGTTTTATTGCTGGAGGGGGTATGGTGTTGTGTTTGTAGACTTGGTTTAGAATTATTTTTATGGTGTCTTTTATTGGGACGTTGGTAAATATGTCTTATGTGTCGAAGGAGGCGGTTATGAAGTTTTGGGGGGAGTTTGATTTGAGTATATGTATGAAGTTAGTTATGGATTTTATGTTATATTTAGGCTGTATATATGGTTGGATAATTTTATTGATTGTTTTTGATATGTGATATCCTGGTGTAGGTATTTGGGAGATTATGGGTCGTAGGGGTATCCTTTTTTATGTGTTTTTATTTTCCATAGATATAGCCAGGTCTATGATTTTGCTAAGTTTTATTGTTTGCAGTGATTATTCGGTTAATTTGTTGTTGTTTTTTTACTTGTTCAGTGGATTTTTTTGGTAAGTAGTTTGAATTTTGTTTATTGCTAAGGATATTGTTTATTTTAGTGTTGTTTTATTTAGGACTATTTATTTCGATTTTGCATTGTTTAATGTTTTGGTTGTATTTTCTGGAGAAAATTCCACGTTGTTTAACAAAGCTTGCTTAAATAATAACTTGATGCCTAAATATCTATCTATCTATCTATCTATCTATCTATCTATCTATCTATCTATCTATCTATCTCTCTCTCTCTCTCTCTCTATATATATATATATATATATATATATATATATATATATAATATTAATAATCCAGGTAAAACATCCACAGGGTAGTAATCCAAAGAATTTCAACCGGGTTTATAAAAAGTGCTCAATATCAAATAGAGCTTTTATATATGATTATTTTTTTATTTACACAGACATGTACAAAATCTGCGACACTGGCATGTCGGTGTTATCGATCAACAGTTATTATAAACTGAGATCTCATCAGACAGAGTTAGAATCCGATCTTAACCTTAGATCATATTTGGAAAGTTCTTGAGAACGGTGTTAAACAGGGTGACATTCTTGCACTGACGTTGTTCTCTATCTATCTATCTATCTATCTATCTCTCTCTATATATATATATAAATGATATGAGTGATACAATGGATGTGTAATGTGAGTCTTAAAGACGGGCTTATTTCTGATGACCTCAGAGGAAGATTGAAGCTGGACAGTATAGGGAGATGTGTGCAGAACAGGAGACTTTTATAGTATGGCCACATTGAAAGAATGGATGAGAGTTCCTGGGTTAGTAAATGTAGAACGGTTTAGGTAGCATGTCCAATTCACAGGGGAATGCCACTTTTTGATACTTTTTGAATGAATTCAATTATTTATACGAATCTCGCTAGGTTCAGTCATATTGAGGAGGCGTAAAACAACGAAACACATTTCTGTGGATAATTAAATTTTAAAAATATATATGTCACTTCCTATCTGGGGCATATGTTTTATGACTCATTAGCATGAGAGGCTGAAGAGAGTCCGGCATAGAAGGCCAACTGTAGGTTCCCTTTGTTTGAATTTGAAACCGACGGTACCAATGTTGTCTTAATCTTCTGTACTTATATATATATATATGTATATATATATATATATATATATATGTTAGAAAAATACCACAAACAAAACAGTTGGGAAGTTGTGTCCATATTATACCTCTAAAACCCCTTAAAATGCTGCAAAAAGAAACTGAAATTTGGGGAATATTTATGAATTGATGTCTAATACATATTGTTTAAATTTCACAAAAATCGGAGCCATCTGGATTTTGACAAAAGGCCCTTCTTTGACCCTTTTGCATAAAACTAGATTAAACTAAATATAGACCACATTACCACCTTTTTACGTCTAACAGCTGTGTTAAAAAATTCACAATGATCGATTAATTAGTTTAGGAGTGAATCATGTACATGCAAATATAGAGACATATAAACATACCTAAGTTTATAAAGATAGAGATATCACTATGTGCTACTGGTACCATGTAACCCAGTGCTACCGGCAACATGGTCAGATCATCGGTGAGTAAAATCGAGATCAATTTTTTGCATAGTTTAGCACAATTAGATGTGCGTGTGTAAAAATAATGTTAAAAACGGAATTTTCAACATAAGGCTAGAGTAAATCAAAATTAGAAAATCCATTAGAAGTTAAGGAGTAGAATTAGAAAAACAGAAAGTCTCCAGTGACACGTAGTGGATAAGCTGATAAAATCTTTCTCTTGTTTTTGAATTGCAAAGGAGAATGGTCATGTTTGGGATAGGTTGATGGAAGATCCACAGGGAATGATGTATGCATACTTTATATTGTAAACGAAAATTAACCCCCTAAAGAATTGTTAAATCCTCAAGTGAAGGTGTGCTATCATTATTAATAGCTTTTGCAACTGCTGTTATTAAAAAGATGACAGCTGCAACGTTGGCCAAGATCTACACCCCATAGACTGGTATTGTCGTGGCCTTCGGGGCTTGATTTACGCCAGTCTCTATGGGTCTGTCCTGTGCAGTTCTAGGAGGTCCGCCCTCCCAGGCTTTGCCTTCTCACCCTTTGAGAAGGTATTAGTTTATTGCTAATCGCCTGAGGCGCCCCTACCGGGGAATGTCGACGGGGCTGCCCAGGCATTTTTTGTAGGCCAGAGTGTTCAATTTCTCGGGTGCTGGTTTTTCAAATCCCACTTTCCCGACCTTGTGTCACATCTTACCGCTGTGGGAGGTAGATAAATATCTGCAACGAATAACAATGAAAAAGAAGAGGAGAGAGAACGAACCACTGCACAAAATCTAATTTTTAGTATTACTGCTGTGCTAAAAAAGAAATGACAACACATTGATATATGAAAATATAACGATATATTTTTATTGTCATGACGGTTGAGGGTTTGTGGGTTGGTAGGAGGAAGATGCGCAAGCATCAACCAATTTCGGATTGTTATCATTGACAATCCAACGGATTTGTTTATCTTCTCTTGGTATGACTTGATTGCACCTGACATGCACTTCTAGGCAAATGACCTTTCATACTTCCAACATTTCTCTTTCTTTAGACAATCGATCTTATTTGCTTCTTCCCATGTTAGGTATATTATTTTTTATTCAAATGACCTTTTGGTCATCCGATAATTATTTTATCTTTTGAAAATCGCCAGGTGCATATCTTCTTGTCAACATGACTCTTCATACATCCAACATTCATCTTATGACAATCGATCATGTTATGTCGTCTCTTCCGATGCAGGTAGCTGATGTTTTTGTCATCCGATAATTATCTTATCTTTTGGCAATCGCCAGGTTGATCTCTTCTTGTCAACATGACTTTTCCATACACACGGTCTGGATATTTAACATGTGTTATCTACATAACAACATTACAGCTGTTCACATGATGAGCCGCCGTCCGGATAATCTGCCAAAGTCAAAAAATTGGACCACCATACTGCTAGAATAGTGCATCAGGAACACTTTAAACAAGGGATTCCCAACTTGTGTCCACATGGACACCTGGGGGTCCATATAAGTTTTAAGGGAGTCAACAAATAAAAAAAATGTAATTTGGGAGAGGGGAGTCCGTTATACATAGTAAGGGATTCATGGGAAAATTTGTTTAATGTATGTTGTATCGAAATTGGAATTTAAAAAATAATTTATTGTATAAAATTTGTAAACTGTATATAAGCAATGTTTTTGATGTCTCAGGTTGTCCAGAAAGCTTATTCCGAATTTTAAAGGAAATGAAAAGTAAAAAAAAAAATTATGCCAATGAACCATTTTGTTCCCAGAATTGCAGTGGTTTCATGGCAAAGAACTCATCGGGTTAGGTTTTTTTTATGTCGTCCAAAGAATTGAAGCTTTTACCACTGAGATTATTCTGAAAAGATCTGAATAAATGGTAATCTGAAGGAGCAATATCTGGTGAATAAGGAGGATGAAGCAACACATCACAGTCAAGCTTCAACAATTTATCGTCTAGTCGCCAAAGAAACGTGTGGTCTTGCATTATTGTGATGGAATACAAACCCATTCCTGTTGGCCAATCGTTAGCGTTTCTTTTTAATTGCTGCCTTTAATTCATCCAGTTGTGAGCAGTATTTTTCAGAATTTATCGTCTGGTTAGTTGGCAGAAGCTTGTGGTACAGAATTACTTTCCCACCAGACAAGCGTAAGCATAACTTTCTTTGGGTGAAAATCGTTTTTTTTACAACATTATGGTAAATGATTAATTTCTCATCGCCTGTAACAATTTCCTTTAAAAGGGGTGCATTTTTATTCCATTTCTAAAGCAAATCACAGATGAAAACGCGATCCAAACGGTTCGTTTCACTCAAATCATGTGACACCCAAACATCGTATCGATTTGTGTACCCAAGTTTTACTAAATGTTCAGGATTTTAATGTTAACCATTTCTGCTCGTTCTGTCAGCTAAAGCGTCTTCACCCTATTCTACGCGTATATTTTCGTTGTTTGAGAAGCATTTTTGTCTTTATGGAAATAGAAAAGCATCAAGTGCCTAAAATAGGTTTTACAATCTTCCATTTTAAAAGGGTTCCAAAATGAACACAAGTTAAATAATTTTTAACTTTCTTTCTCAAGAGATAGCTTGAAGTATGTGCTCTTCCCGGAAAAGTTAAATATACTCTATCTATCAATATTCTTACATGTTCTCATGTGTCGAAACACGAACTACTAAAAACCGGCACAAACTTTTCGGACAACCTGATAGTTGAAAAAGAAAATGGTTTCCTTATTACTAGTATATAGACTGTCGAATTCTTTTAGTACATCACCAAAAACACACAAATGCCGCCGACGAAATCACCAGACACAAACGACGCTTCTAACTCTTTCCTTCTCATCAGATCACAATGTTGCTCCTTTTTATCACACTTTCTCAACTGCCGAAAATGCTGACTACTTTGCATAATCACCCGCCTCTGAGGATCGCTTTTGAAATCTGAGAGTTCATGATTCGCCTCTGCGTGCAGTCTCTCTCTCTCTCTCTCTCTCTCTCTCTGCCACTCTCTCTGTCTCTCTGTCTCTTTCTCTCTCTCTCCCTCTCTCTCTCTGCCACTCTCTCTGTCTCTCTGTCTGTCTCTCTCTTTCTCTCTCTCTCTCTCTCTCTCTGCCACTCTTTCTGTCTCTCTGTCTGTCTCTCTTTCTCTCTTTCTCTCTCTGTCTCTCTGTCTCTCTGTCTCTTTCTCTCTCTCCCTCTCTCTCTGTCTGTCTCTCTCTTTCTCTCTCTCTCTCTCTCTCTGCCACTCACTCTGTCTCTGTCTGTCTCTCTCTTTCTCTCTCTGCAACAGGTTAACACCTGCCTTTTCGCATCGTCACTACACTGACCTAAAAAGAAATTTTATTTCGAAAATTACATTTGCATATATGGGATAACACATTAGCTGATACGTTAGCTGATACGTTAGATGATACGTTAGCTTAAAAGTACCCAGTGTCAAAGGCGAGTTAAATAACTAGCCATGTATCTCTTCTTTCTTATCATACAATCTCTGTTTATCCATATCTCTGCGGTGCTTCTCGGACATGTTTATGAATACAGACTTTGTTTGTTTGAACAAGGCAACGTTTTCATCTTTTTACGAATCTTTTTTAAATAATGAGAAAACAGGATTAAACAATGGTAATAAAAATGCACAGTTTACTTGTGTCAGCAAAAGGAAATCATGCACAATTTGCTTTGTTTTTAATTATATATTAAAAGAACGACAACAATAGTCTCCATGGACAAACAACAACAAAATAAAAAAAATAAAAACAGATGTATGTGCCCACAATTTAAAAGTGAGAAAAATAAATGATCTCCTTTTCTGTCTACCTCTAAGACACATGTGTTAAACTTTAATTTGATCTCAAATCTAAAGGGTCAGTTTAAACTCAACTTTAATCTCAAATATTAAAGTACTATCTTAAACTTTAAGTTGATCTCAAATCTAAAGGGTCAGTTTAAACTCAACTTTAATCTCAAATATTAAAGTATCAGCTTAAACTCTAATTTGATCTTAAATCTAAAGGGTCAGTTTAAACTCAACTTTAATCTCAAATATTAAAGTATCAGCTTAAACTCTAATTTGATTTCAAATCTAAAGGGTCAGTTTAAACTCAACTTTAATCTCAAATATTAAAGTATCATCTTAAACTTTAATTTGATCTCAAATCTAAAGGGTCAGTTTAAACTCAACTTTAATCTCAAATATTAAAGTACTATCTTAAACTTTAAGTTGATCTCAAATCTAAAGGGTCAGTTTAAACTCAACTTTAATCTCAAATATTAAAGTACTATCTTAAACTTTAATTTGATCTCAAATCTAAAGGGTCAGTTTAAACTCAACTTTAATCTCAAATATTAAAGTACTATCTTAAACTTTAAGTTGATCTCAAATCTAAAGGGTCAGTTTAAACTCAACTTTAATCTCAAATATTAAAGTATCAGCTTAAACTTTAAGTTGATCTCAAATCTAAAGGGTCAGTTTAAACTCAACTTTAATCTCAAATATTAAAGTATCAGCTTAAACTCTAATTTGATCTTAAATCTAATTATATATATTTGCGCATATATAGTAAGTTATGAAAATTTATTTATGACAATTAAGCTACACAGAGGTTTCGGCGGTTCATCCACATAGGGAAACGTCAGGCTAATCGGAGCTTAATTGCCATAAATATATTTTCATAACTTACTACCTAGCTTACTTTCCGCCTCGTTTGTAGTTTGTTTATTAAATATAACACCAGAAACTAATTTAGTAGGACACACTTTTCGAGATTCACTGAAAAATAACGACATATCTGGAACTAGTGCGTTTGAAAGAAAAACAAACACCTTTCTACCTACCTCTTTTAAACTGCTTTCTATCCACACACACACACACACACACACACGCACACACATCTTATATATAAAGTAGAATCAGTCAATTTACCGTTTCTTTGTTGCTAATATCTTTTTAAATACAAGATAGATACTTAGTTCTGTTTCGCAAGTCAATTATAACAAATATTGTCCCGTATTCATAAGAAGAACATTTTTATTTCCAATCGATTTTAAAAAATCCATATTAAATCCTGATCGATATTTTATTTTTGATTAGTCATAAGTAAAAGAAGTGGACGAGGAGTTTCTACTCTCACACTCAGATATACTCTCACTGTCACTTATGAACACCGGGACTAATTTAATAAGACACCTTTTTCAAGATTTACAGGAAAATAATGACATATCTGGGACTAGTGCGTTCAATCACTTAATATGGATCACTTAACCGACTGGTGGAGAAACACGAACATCATAAAACAAATACGTGTTTCGAATATAAATTAAAAAAACGGACCTAAAATGTAATGTTTAAAAGAAAAACTTTGTAAAAATGATCAATGTTATTTTGCACACTTTTTTATGTATCAGAATTGTTGCTATGTATTTGAATTGGCAAAAGTAATGATTTGATTGTGCATGAAAAAAGGGAAACAGTATCATAACCGTCTTTTCTGTCTACTTGCTGCTCTATTTATATTTTGGTTCTTAAATATATATATATATATATATATATATATATATATATATATATATATATATATATATATATATTTAATAACTAATATAAGTTAGCAAAACATTTATACGGAACAACACTTAGGTTTAGTATATGGAACGTTTATGTTTTTATCTTTTAAGGGAAGTGGGGTCTGATCAACTCTGCTGGGAAGCCATGAAATTAAATACTGTCTTGTTTTTAAATTCCCGAAACAGTTGTTCATGGTAAACAACTGATGATCCCTTAAATAATGTTAGAAGCAAACTAATATAATAACTGAAAAAGTTAAATTGACTTACATGAGTGATTTTCCACTGAACGACTTGGGACTTAAGGTTTTTTTTTTTTTAATATAGTTTTAATGGTTGAGAAACTTCCAAGACTATATATATATATATATATATATATATATATATATATATATATATATATATTAATATAAATTAATTATTTTTAATTTAATTCTAAATTGTATATCTTAAATAATTATTATTAATATATTCAAAATAATTTTTTTATTAATTTCAATCAATTAACTATTAATTTCAATCAATTAGCAATTTCTTTTGGGTTGTATTGTGCATATTTCTTAATAGCTTTACTTTGTAAAGTAAGATGTTCGCCCCAATGGCTAATAATATCTTTTAATAATGTTTTAAATCCAGAAAAAATGTCATCAATGTAAGTTGTTTGTTTTTTGTGGTTTCAAACCTTGATTTTTTGAGGAGTCCATAATTGAAATATTCGGAATCCATATACTTATTTCGTTTGGTCGGCTATGGACTAAACGGTCAGTAAAAATCTATCAGAGTTTTGAATTGAAAAAAAAAAATTAATAAAATATTAGTCACTCGAATTTAGCTTAATATTGTTTATATATATATATATATATATATATATATATATATATATATATATATATATATATATATATATAATATTTATAAATAAATATTAAATAATTAATATATATATATATAAATATATATGTCTGTAATATGTATATATATATTTGTGTATATATGTTTATGTATGTGTGTATATATATACATATATGTATGTGTATATGTATATGTATATATATATGTGTGTGTATGTGTTACATTGCTGGTTTATGATACGTTCGTAGAATGTCGGAATCTCTGACGTCGTAGAACTCTCGTCTGGTGATCCAGAACGAACGTGTCTCGCTGCTAATGGGACGATATGTCGTTTCTCCATTCGCATTTCCCAGCTGCAGGGAAACTATTCGTACTAACCGTGGCTCTTTCTTTCTCCACCATTGCCTCGCCGTTGTATGAAACTATTTGTATTAACCGTGGCTTTTTCTTCCTGCCATTGTTGTCCCTGCTTTGTGTCGCGACTACTATCATCTGCCGTTTCGCCGAGCGTCAACTTCGCTCGTATTTCTTCGTAGGCTGAAATCAAATCCCACACACACAATAAAATATAACAAGGCTTCTCCTTTTTAATTTAGAGCCATTTATTTACTATACTGCTTCTCGATACTGGGCAAGTTCGTTGTAGCAGAGAGAGAGGCTTACGCTAGTTATTTTTCTAACTACTTAGCTACTTGTAAAGGAAGGAAGATGGGGACTTCGTCTGGCTCTACTTCGAGGGATCCAAAATCCCCTAGTTCTCTCGTTGACTTCCAGTCAAGAACTCAAATCTCAACTCCAGTTTTTCCAGCAGGAAAACTGTGACGTCACGAAATCTCGTGATCGACGCACAGGTGTCAACTTCGCTCGTATTTTTTCGTAGGCTGAAATCAAATCCCACACGCACAATAAAATATAACACTAAACCTGCACGAGACGACCTCACCACAAATCGTGCAAGTCAAACCCGATCCCCAACAGACACGTCCATCCCCACAGGGCCACTATCTAACATTCCTCCCCTCCCTATACAAAAAAAAACAATCCTAAGATTTTTATTTTAACACCCCCTCCCCCCCCGCGGGTCTGGTCAGAACCAAGGGTTAGTACAGCTGGACCTCCAAAGTCCAACCTCTTCAACTGGCCACTCCTCGGCCCATGACGTAATCTCCGGAATGTAAGGAAATCTCTCTTACGATCAATATCGGCTCTCGTGGCCATCCCCGTCACAACATTATCGGGCGACATCGCCTCATCACCTGCTCAGTTCACCACTGAGCCCACAACGGTTTGACCTCTGACCCCGGGGCATTTACACCACACATAGGCATACACTCACCTCACCCTTGTACTCCATAGCATCGATTTACAACCGATGGTCATTTTCTAACTGGCGGACATTACCACGAACTATGTGTCTCGCTGCTAATGGGACGATATGTCGTTTCTCGATTCACATTTCCCAGCTTCAGGGAAACTATTCGTACTAACCGTGGCTCTTTCTTTCTCCGTCATTGCCTCGCCGTTGTATGAAACTATTTCTATTAACCGTGGCCATTGCTTCCTACCATTGTTGCCCCTGCTTTGTGTCGCGACTACTATCATCTGCCGTTTCGCCGAGCGTCAACTTCACTCGTATTTCTTCGTAGGCTGAAATCAAATCCCACACGCACAATAAAATATAACAAGGCTTCTCCTTTTTAATTTAGAGTCATTTATTTACTATCTAGCTTGTCGATACTGGGCAAGTTTGTTGTAGCAGAGAGAGAGGCTTATGCTAGTTATTTTTCTAACTACTTAGCTACTTGTAAAGGAAGGAAGATGGGGACTTCGTCTGGCTCTACTTCGAGGGATCCGAAATCCCCTAGCTTGTAATCGCTACATGGCTAAAGTGTGTTCTCTCGTTGGCTTTCAGTCTAGAACTCAAATCTCAACTCCAGTTTTCCCAGCGGGAAAACTGTGACGTCACGAAATCTCGTGATCGACGCACAGGTATGATCTAACCTTTGAACTCAACATTTCACTAAACCTGCACTAGACGACCTCGCCACAAATCGCGCAAGTCAAACCCGATCCCCAACAGACACGTCCATCCCCACAGGGCCACTATCTAACATTTGTATACATATATATGTGTAGGTGTGCATAGATGTGTGTATATGAATATTTATGTATGATAATATGTGTCAAAATTTAGGCTGTATTTATATTTGAACTTACGTATATTTTTGTGATTCCTTATATGTGTTCTTTTTGCGATGACTATATAGATTTTGTAAGTCCTTTTCAAATTTAAAACGCTGGACTATAATAGTGAAGACTATAAATCGACCTATAATAATGAAGACTATAAATCGACCTATAATAATGAAGACTATAAATCGACCTATAATAATGAAGACTATAAATCGACTTGTTATTCCTTAAATTGATGTAGATGAATTTTTAGAATTTTGTAAATTTTTTGAAACCTGTAAGAATTTCATTAAGCCTCTGACTATCAACGCTGGAGTAGTTTGCTTTTAAACTTGGACTATTGGAGGAGGTCTGTGTTTTTCCGGGTTCAGGACAGGGCGTATTTTGGGATACTTTCACTTATTACGATAGAATAATTATAACCTGGTTAAATTTTTATATTCGGTTTTAATTAAACTTGCTACCGGCATGAAAAAGATGTCTACCATCTTACTGATTATTTTATCTGTATTGCCACTTAATTTATCATTATCATTATTGATGAAAATTGTATCTGGAGGGTCTATCACCGATCCTGCCTCAACCTAGGGTTCCATAATTATGCAATCTATATTGGATGCCTAAACTTGAATTTCAAATAACTCATTAAAATTATAGCTTTAATTCTTGAATACAAGTTGTTTTTTTAACTTAAGGCCACAATATGAACTATTTCTGTAGATAGTTTTACCATATACTTAATCTTTTAATTAATCTTTCGATTTTCTTTTCTACCAATTCAAGTGTAGCAGTAATAATTTATAACTAGGCTTCTTACTTTAACCAATTTAACCAATTGCTTTATCACTGATAATTAGACTTATATTCTTATATTCTTCTATATTTTTATACCTTTTCAAATGTTGACATTATGGTAAATTTTATTTTACTAACTTATTTGTCGAATCTCCTCTGACGATAAGATTATATCTTTGAAAAACCATGGTTTAAGGAAGAAATAATAAAATAATTTTCTTATAAAAATCCCTTGTTTTGAAAAAAATTATGATTTAATAGATATTGTATTCTACACAATTTTTATTCTCATCATTTATATATATATATATATATATATATATATATATATATATATATATATATATATATATATATATATATAATTTATTTAGATACTGTATATTACATATTGCAGCAATGTACCGCGGTTTCATCAAAAAGGGCAGATTTAGACATCTTTAAATCTGCCCTTTTGGATGAAACCACGGTACATTGCTGAAATATGTAATATACAGTATCTAAATAAATTATATTAGCTCTCTTATATGATCGAGCACTTTATTTGATTTCTTTTCATATACAACCTGACACTCTCTCTCTCTCTCTCTCTCTCTCTCTCTCTTTATATATATATATATATATACATACATATATATAGAGATATACATACATATACATAAATATATATACGTATATATATACATGCATATATATAGATATACATACATACATACATATATATATATATATATATATATATATATATATCCATCTGACTTTTAATTTCAATTACTATAGCCTGCCAAAAAAGTATATAAGTAAAAACAGGGGTTCTGGATTTTGATCCAACCCGGTCGCTGAATTCCAGGAAGAACCTTCCTGGAATTCAGCGACCGGGTTGGATCATAAAAGAACTTTCTGCCTGATGAGACCTCAGCTCTTGATAGCTGTAGATCGATAACATCGACATGCCAGTGTAGCAGACCTTGTACATGTTTGAATAAAAGCATTCACTATATATATATATATATATATATATATATATATATATATATATATACATGTTCTAAGTAATATCAATTTTGCTATCAGCTTCATCCTGTTTCCTGTCACAATTGCTTTAAAGTCAGTTCTTTTGCATTCTTACTTTTTTTGTTCCGTAAGTAATTCTTGCGATGCGAATCCCCAAAATGCAATAAATTTCCATTATGCCATTTGCTTTAAATGTTCAATGCAAATGTAAAACTTAGAAACACAAAGTGTATTTTTTGCCAATGTTTATTTTTATGTGAATACTTATGCTGATTCATGTTTTAAAATCTATACAAATATAAGAAACGTATGTTTGTCTGTCTGTTATTCCGTTTCTGCCCGTGTTCGTTAACTACAAATAGGTCATCAGACGTAGGAATGTGAAATTTGGTAGAAATGATCCATTACCTGTGAAAACTGCATTAAGTTGAGTCATACGGTAGTGGTCTACAACTCTTAGATATTCTCCCCCCCCCCCCTCATAAAAAAAATCCTCCACTCTATAATAAAGACCAATGTGTATTTATTTGTATATAAACAAATATATATATTCGTCTCATCGCACAAAAGCTAGTAGTAAAAACGTGCCTTTTTCTATTCTCTGAACGAAATCATTTCAAGTAGTTCAGCGAATAGCAAGTCGGACAACCCTCACCGCCTGAAATGAATTCGGAAGGAAATTTTCAACTTTAAATAAAAAGTCAATGGTAGGTGTTTTATCATCAGAAATGATAATCATTTTATTTATCTTCCTCCCATAAGGTAAGATGTGACACAAGGTCGGGAAAGTGGGATTTAAAAAGCCAGTGCCCGAGAAGGTGAGCACTCTGACCTACAAAAAGTGTCTGGGCAGCCCTGTCGGCATTTCCCGGTAGGGGCGCCTCAGGCAGTAAGCGATAAACTTACTCCTCCCAAAGAGGGGAGGCAAAGCCTGGGAGGGTGGACCTCCTAGAACTGCACAGGACAAACCCACAGACCGGTGAAATCAAGACCCGAAGGCCAAGATGATACCGGTCTATAGGGTGTAGTATTCATCGGAACAGATACTACACTTTGATCTTGGCCAAAAGGCCAAGAAATGATAATCATAATTTATATATGAACAATTAAAATACTGACATAATTTTTTAGATTTTATACGAATATTAATGTGAACACTGGCGAAGCATAATTTTTTTCCCATCATTTTTGACGGAGCATGTACACTAGTAATATATATTCTAGCAAATTTCTTTAAATATTTGATACGTCGATCACTTTTACCAAAACTCTATCAAGCTTACATATCTATTATTATATATAACATGAGTTAATCAACGTTTATTTCCCTAAGGCTTAATCTTTAGATACTACAATATACTGTACACACCACAAACATGTGTGTAAATTCTGTAAATTCTGGCAAAATGGTAAGTCTCTTTACTTCTTTATAATAATAATAATAATAATAATAATAATAATAATAATAATAATAATTCTAAATAATGGGCCAACAGATCAGGAAACACCTCTTAGTGAAGACCAACAGGTAGACGACTGACAAAACATTAACACTGAAACCGAGGAGACTGAAGATGAAATCACAGAACTCACTGAGGATGAAGCAATAGAAGTTGAAAACATCAAACGATTTATGAACGAGTACAAAACAAAAATTCCATCTCTTCGGAATGAAGAATGGAAGAAATTAAAATTAGAAACAGAAAAGGTAAACAGACTTCTCCCATACATCTCAACAGATACTATCACAGACCTAAACAATTTAATATATGCAAGGGAAAAATTAGTAAGCATGAAACGAAAAAAACATAAACAAAAACTGGGCCAAAAAATGGACCGAGGAAGTTTGGATGGGAAATCAGACTGGAAACCCAGATCATCAAGAAACGATGGAAGAGGGGAAATCTGACTCACAAGTAAAGACTAAATAAGAAACATGAAGAACTAAAACAAAAGATAGCAGCAAAAGAAGGAAGACTGAGGCGATACAGATACAAATCAAAACAGTACAAACAAAACAGGACCTTTGAAAACAATGACAGACAGTTTTATCAAAACGTAAATGGGGGAAGAACAAGAACAGAACAACCGGACATGACAGAAACAAAATACTTCTGGAGTCAGATATGGAAGGAGCCTCAAGACCACAACAGAAATACCAAATGGCTGAAAAAAATGAAAGAGGAACTTCGGGAAATTGAAGAAACAGAAATTAATGAAGAAACGCTGAAGACAACTCTAAGGGAAATAGCCAATTGGAAAGCCCCAGGCCACGGTGAAATACATGCATCATTGGTTAAAAAAATTCATGACCCTACATGGAAGATTAACGCAGAAACTGAGAGGATGTACCTGCAAAACAGATGTACCAGAATGGATGACCAAAGGAAGAACTACGTTAATACAAAAGGACGCCGAGAAGAGAACGATCCCAAGCAACTACAGACCAATAACCTGTTTACCAACCATGTGGAAAATCTTAACAGTACAACTGAGAGAGCAGATTTACCACTTCCTTAACAATCATGGAATACTCCCCGAGGAATAAAAAGGATATTAGAAAGGAAAAAGAGGGACACACGACCTGTTATACATAGATCAAAAGATCCTGAAGGAGGTAAAAAGCAGAAAAAAGAATATAGCCATGGCATGGATCGACTACAAGAAAGCCTTCAACAGAATCACTCAAGCATGGATAATAGAGTGCTTAAGAGTGTACAAGATATCTGACTAGATTATTAATATTATTAAGAAAACAATGGGAACATGGAAACTGGAACTTACAGCTGGAGGACCACACCGACTGAGATAAGAATATAGAGAGGCATCTTCTAAGGAGACTCTCTGTCACCACTACTGTTCATCATAGCCATGATGCCACTCAACTACACTCTTAGCAAATGTGATGCCGGATATAAGTTTACAGACACAGAACAAAGAATAAACCACCCCATGTATATGGACGACTTGAAGCGATTTGCAAAAAAGAAACAGGAACTGGAAAAGCTGATATACACGACCAGAATCTTCAGCCAGGACATTCAAATAGAATTCGGAATGGAAAAGTGTGCACTGCTAGAGATGAAAAGGGAAAAACTGGAGACATCGGAAGGCATTGAACTGCCCAACCAAGAGGAGATAAGGGCACTTGGCGAACATGATACATACAAATATTTGGGAGTTTTGGAAGCAGACACCGTAAAATCTACAGAAATGAGAGAAAAGATTGGAAATGAATACCTGAGAAGAACAAGGAAACTCTTAGAAACAAAACCATATAGTAGAAACCTAGTTAAAGGAATAAACACCTGGGTAGTATCACTAATAAGATACCCTGGACCATTCATAGGCTGGACCAAAGAAGCAATTAGGCATCTTGACCAGAACACGGGGAAACTAATGACCATACACAATGCATTACATCCGGAAGATGATACTGACCAACTGACTACATGAAAAGGAATGAGGGGGAAGGGGACTGGTAAGCATACAAAAAAAGACACAAAAAGACCTTGAAAAATACATAACTCAGAACACAGAAAGACTGATCACTTTGGCAAGAGACACCATAAAAATGAAAAATACAGGAATAGCAAAACTAGAAACAGAAAGACAAGAGAAGAAAAGTAGGAAGAGAAACAGCTACATGGTCAATTTATAAAAATGACTAGAGAAAACACCTAAACATCGTTAAGAAAAGGACACTTGAACAGAGAAAAGGAATCACTACTGACAGCTGTACAGAACAATGTGATTAGAACAACTTACATTGAAGCTAAAATAGATAAAATCCAGGAAAACAGTAAATGTAGACTCTGTGGACAAAGAGATGAAACTGTAAATTACATAATAAGTGAATGCAGCAAACTCGCCTCAAAAGAATACAAGAACAGACACGATTGTGTGGGGAAAGCAGTACAATGGAACATGCAGACAAATGGTACAAACACAGACTGGAGACAGTACTGGAAAATGAAAACCACAAAATCCTTTCGGACATGGAGGTACAAACAGATAAACTCATCTAAGCGAGGAGACCGGACGTCATAATAATTAACAAGAAGGAAAGAAAACGCCAAATTCTAGATTTTGCCATCCCAGCAGCCACAGGGTGAAAAGCAAAGAGATGACAAAAACGAAGCAAATACACGGAACTAGCCAGAGAACTGAAAGGAATATGAAACATGAAGAAAGTCAATATAATACCAATAATTTTAGGAGTACTAGGAACAGTCCAAAAAATCCTGGATAAAAGACTAGAAGAAATTAGAATCAATGATAAAAACAGCTGAAATCATAAGGAAAATCCTCCAATGCAGAAACCAACCCACATAAACTACAAACACTAACCAGCAACATGGAAACTGTAACAGGAGTAAAACAAAAAGATGGAAGGAACACCACATGAAACCAAGGGAACTGAAACTGTTAGAAATCTTATAAACTGTGCCCCCCCCCCTTCCCAAAGACATCAGTCTCGGTTGATACCACACAAAATAGTCGTGAAGGGTCAAGGAGAAAGGAAGGACCGAGCTAGGAGAGCACTAACCAGACCTCCACTGGATGACTGCGAAGAGTACTGGGACCTTGGGGAGGCTTATTGCCACCCAAATTCCAGACCAATGGTTATTGCCAGCAAGAAATCAAACATAAGCGGCTGTTGTGATAATGTAAAGTCATTTGCAAAGATTATCGAAAGAAGTGCAGAGATATGGAAATCTGGGGAGACTTGTTGTCACCCGAACTCCAGGGAACACCACCGCTTATTATCAGGGAGTAATCTCTGAGGATGACCTATGTGAGAGCTCCTAGTGAGTACAAATAATAATTGTCGGAGCATTAAGAATAGTCCTGAAAAACTTGGAAATTTTTTTAGCAGAAATTGGAATAAAAGGGAAGGTTGAGACCATACAACAAACGGTAATGGTAACAACAGCTGAAATCTTAAGGAAAATTCTCGAACACAGAAACCAACAAGTGGTCTGTCTGGGCATGTAAAAAACAAACTGAAGCAGTTTGACAACGGACATGACCCACTATGTAATACTTATCGATTGTGGTCTTCACAATATTGCAGCGAGTACGTCGGCAAAACTCAAACAGTGTCGCTCATCAGTTGGAGACAATTTTTATAAATGAGGCTCATGGCAATTGCCTTCACTTGCAGGCACCTCAAAGAGTTTGCAAGTCACTCGTCCGGTGTGCCTATGCATCGGTTGGGAATAGCATTGTGGAACATAGAACCATCAAGGCTATTGCGTCCAAAAATAATTTTTCTGCATTGGAAGTAGTCTACTGGCATAACATCATGGCCAAGGAAAACCTCTCATCTTCCTGACGCATTCTATAAATACCATGTCTGGGTAAGAGGCATTGATGTCAGATAACAGAAGGAAGATATGAGGAGGGGGACATTGTCTGGGTTAAGGCTCAGCGTAGATTAGGTGTGTAACCGAAGTGGTCAGATTGATGGAATACCTCATCATATAAAAGATCTATGCCCTCTTCTAGAAGCACGCCCAACATCAAGTAATGGAAATGATACAGAAGAGAGTGAAGAGCTCACCGAACGATCACTCTGATATCATCAGTTTACGGTTGAATGTTGACTCACCCCAATGAGGCTCCCAATGATGAGGATGAGTTTTTACATTGAAAAATGCCTGCCTCTGGGTACAGTATTAGAATCACATAGGGCATGCGTCATCATCCCAAACGAGACTAACACAAGTAAGAGATTTATATTTTCTGTTCTTGTCTCAGGCCAAGGAAGGAGGCATAAAAGGCACTGGTTTTCGATTGCCAGGCAGTTGGCTTTTGGGACTCTTTTTTCACCACATCAGTATTTGTGCAAAAGTCTTTTATTATCATGCACAATAGAAAAGGTCTATGCCGAAGTTGCTAGTCGTCTGGGAGTCCTATCTAAACTGTGACTAGAAACAAGATCTGACGAATCGGCACAACGGGGTGAACCTGGTAAAAATGTAGAGCTAGGTGGAATACGCCCACCCAGTTAAAGTCCACGACCAGAAAGAGGACATGCCTCGTTTTCAATCTCGTACATTTTTTTTTTAACACATTTCACCCCAAACAAGGCAGGCCGCCACTGTAGACGTAAGGGGCTACTGAGAATTAGGGTGTAGGTTTTGAGCGTCATCCTAAGGTGGGGGCTGTGTGGCGAAATGTCTGTTTACATTAGTTTTAAACCTCTGCATGTCGGTACAGTCAGGGAAACAGGGAGCAGGGAGGGAGTTCCAGAGGCTGGCAGTACGAGGAAAGAAGCGGACCTCCACAGTGAATGGATGGGATTTAGCTGATTGTCGAGTTGGTCTAGTGTATTTACGTCGAGGGTGCACCAAAGCAGCCAGTTCATCGGAGCACAATCTATTTAAATATTTGTAAAACAAGCACATGCGTGGTGTGAGTCTGTTTTTGTATTTAGAATTGAAGAGTTCATTCTCTGCTGCCCAGTATAATTTAGGGGAGATATTTTGAATATGGTTCAAGAGAAATAAATCATGAATATACTGAGCTGACACCCCAATTTGGAAGTTTTGGAGAGTGGGAGTTGCCTCTTAGTTACTATTACTCCCAAATCCACCCTGTCAGGGTCTATGGGTTTAATAGAATTTGTTCCAGGCATGACACTAAACTGCCCCTGACACCCAAGCGCAAGTTGTTTACACTTACCCTACCCAACCACTCAAAAATCCCACCTTTTTAAAAATCATAGTTGAAACCCACATCTGAAGAGGAGAATTTTTTCTGAAATATTATGTTATACAGACCACATTGAGAGCAAGTAAGATTTGTAATTATAAAAAAAAAATCATTAATAATAAAAGGTAATAAAACTAAAAACTCATTTCACTTTCACTTTTGAATCCATCTTATTTTGCTTTCAACCTGCTTATATTCGTTACATCTTTGTATTGGAACCGTCTTCGATAAATTATCTCTCTCTCTCTCTCTCTCTCTCTCTCTCTCTCTCTCTCTATATATATATATATATATATATATATATATATATATATATATATATATATATATATAAGAAGTTAACTAACATAGCTACCCGGGAAATACATAGGACAATAAAATATCAGTAAACAACTAAATTCAAAATGAACATTTTTTTTTCTGTTTTTGGATGTGATACAAAACTGCATCTGTCAGGATTATTATCCCCGAAAGAAAGTCCAATTCTAGCACGTGAGAATATATGAATATTCCTCGAAATTTGAATTGGGAGCGACAGCTTTTAGAGAGAAGGAAAAACAACCGTGTTTAAAATTGAACAATTTTACTTGGGCAAGTAGTAAAGAATGATAAACAACAGAAAAATGATAAATGTGTAGCAGTTTGTTACGGGCCGGCACACAGCCGCCATATTATTTAAATATCGATGACTTCTTAGCTGCCCGCTGATTGGTTCAAGCAATCCACTTCCTCCTTGGCTTGACCAATCAGTGACTTTCCTTTAGGCAAATCTCGGATGGCTAGCATTACTATATAAACACTCGAGCGCCATCTGCTAATTCTTCTCTCTCTTTCCTTCTTTAGCACTGCCTAACATACGCCCCCCCCCCTCTCTGGGGATGCAACAGACATCTTCCCGGGCCTTTGGTCCTGGGTTCGACTTCGACAAGAAGCCAAAGTGGTTACTGCCGCATACACGTAGAATTAATATCCACTCACTCTCTCTTTTTTCTTGCCCCTCTTGACATGTAGACGACTATTACACCTGGCCAGTCTACCTAGCCCTGGCCACTTCGACACAAAGTACCGAAAAGCCAAAATGGCTACTGCCTCATACACATAGACTTAATATAACACACACACATATAACTGCTTACACGTGAACTGACTTTCACACCAGTGTACAGACTCACATACACACATGGACACGTCCTTACACTGTAGCCGGTGTACAAACATTCAACGTTATGAACAATTCTCTTTTCCCGACTGGGGAATTATAATCACGGGAAATCTCTAAATTTTGTCTTCGTCCATACTTATGAACATACTAACCTATTCCCTTTTGTTCACATACTAACGTAGACGACTCAATAAAGTTGTTATTAAATGTTAGAACGAGAGTTTGTCACTTCCATCCTACATTTTGGTGACCCCGACGTGATATGAACACGCAACCTTCGGACTCCAGCCAATCCGCGGGACTCTAAAGGGACAACTCACTTCCCACTAATTATGCCAGTAAATCTTTGGCAATTCTGTTATGTGTTCTATAAATAAGATTGACAAGGAAGACAACTACTGACCAATCAATGAGCGTGTTATAAATTCCAATACACCCAGTGGTGAGGCCGCAAATTTGGGAGCTATGAGGAGTTTGGAGACACCTCTTAATTACCACTATTTCCAGATCCATTCTGACAGAGAGTGGTAGTACCTGTCTGTTGGTTAAATAGAGACTATTGTTTACAGACTATTGGTTTATGAAATATATGCCTATAAACCAAACTAATCCACAAACCAATCGTATATAAAACAGATGTGCCGTTAAACGACGGTTGACATGCCGTCAAACCCAACAACCAATTCTTATTTACTTTGCTGAATTAAACATTGTTTTATCATTAGAATATTTATTTGAATTTAGGAAAAATGACATTTCTTTTTGGGTACTTTTGACTAGAGCAATTTCATTTCGTTTAATTTAGGTTTGGGGATATAATTACGGTGTTACGTTATTTTTTTTATCTTAAAAAAATTAAAACCGTAAGATTTTTTTTGTACATTTGTGAATTAACACCTTACGTTGATCAATGAGATTCTACTTTTTAGGGGATTACATATGAACACTCTGAAGAAACAAACAAAAAACTTTTAGAATTATTAATGGGGAATAAGTTTCGTATATAAATTCAACGTAAAATAATCCCCATTTCCTGGCCATTCTAGCGTTTTAGGGCATTAACAAATTTTTTTTTACCACTAACCCTAAGTCTGAGTAGTTGTCCGTTAGAAATGAGAAGACTGTAACAAATGTTTAAAAAAATAATTTATTAGAGAAAAATAATTCATTGGGGAGAAATAATGTTTTGAAAAATATTTATTGGGGAGTGTGAAATGCAGCTATATAACTGCAAAGGAAAAAAAACGAGTTATGGGGGTACAAAACTGACTTAATATCGGTAAGAGGATAAAATACAAAACGTAGATTAACCGAAATTAAATTGATCCAGTCAAGAAATGTTAATATCACTTTATTTCGAATAAAATAAAGATATTTTATTCACTTAAAACAAATAAATGTTGAGACCGGTAACTTCCGGTTCGTAACCTCACAAAGCATGCGCAGTCTATCCAAATAAATTCACTTCCGCATAGAGCGTGTGTTCAATGGCGGACTACGCTTAGATGGAATAAACCTGGATATACAATTTTTTTTTTTCGTCATCCCTACACCCGCATCCGTTAGGACTTCCAGCTAGTCACTTTATGGATGATATACACCATAATTTAACTTATTGTTGATACTAAACTTAAATTTAGTGAATAAACACACGGGGAAAATTAACTGAAAATCACAAACTATAAGATCACTATTTTCACTTTTTACGAGGACTTGGATACTAAACCGTATATAATTTATTATTTATTAAAAAATACTCATCCTTTTTTATTTTCGTTTTGTTTCCCCACATTTATATTCGCAGCCTTCATTATAGGTATTTTAGAGGTAAGTAGTTTTTATCTTAAAGTTTTATTTGAATTGTTATTGTTTGGAAGGTGTTTACGTAAATGTCGTAAATATGTTGAATGGATTTAAAAAAAATGTTTTACTTGTCTTTTGTTGGCGACTTATTTTTGTTTATTTTCTTCGAGAATATGAAGAAAAATATTTGTTTTGTTTTAAAGTTTGAATAACTTCGGTTTATTTTTTTTTACATTATCCTTAATATTTTTAAATGTTTATTTTTGTTATGATCAGGATTGTCGTGTAAACTTTATTATTATTTCTAAGCCTCGCAATAAAATAAGACTTCAAACAAAAGATTTTTTTTAAAACTACTTACTTAAAGCTTATCGATGCCCATATTGGTTAGAAAAACAAACAAAGCCGTTAACGAGTTACGATAGCCGTATGACAACCGCACAAAATGAAACACAGGTTCTTGAAATAAAAGCGAAAAAACACTTTTTTTTTACTGATATATTTACATTATTGCATTGCATATTTTTGTCTAAATTGTGGTTTTGGTACTTCTACAGAATTTAAACTGAAGTTTTTTGGTTTTTTTAATATATAACTATAAACTGACCGGTTATCCTACTAACGGTGCTCCCACACAGAATGCGATAAATTACGTGTATAAGCATTAGGAATGGTATTATGTTGTTTTTGTTAAATAATATTAACCGAGGAATCCTTTCGAGTTAAAATTCAAGTAGTAGTACACACGAAAACGTGCGAAAAGCACAGTTAAAATCTATGAACTATCGAAGAAATTCGTAAATAATCCCAAGTTCGTCCAATATGGCAGCCAAGTGTCACATTTTAGATCGACCGGAATGTGTTGAACGAAAAATGAACCCTTCACAGAAAGCAAAGTTTACAAGACGTGTTAATAAAAAATATATTGGCACTTCTGCAGAATAGGGACGAGCCGAAATTTATTTGTTTTCGTTTTAGAAGAGCTTTAATAGTGTAAGGGGCCGACAACTCTCTTTTTAGTACATAATTTCTAAAAAAAATTGACGTGAATGCCCTGAATATGCGCGATTTATTTCTGAATTCTATCCCGTTTAAAAAAACAAAAAACAATTCTGTTTTTCTATCGCATTGTCCGACATTTTCCCCTCAAGGCGATAAGTCTTTTAACACGTCTTTTCTATTTTACTAATTAATAGTATATTGATTTTACTCCAAAAACCCTTCCTACTATCGTAATATGAAAAAGAAAAAAAAAATCTATTCATATGAACTTATTTTACTAACATTTTTGATTTTTCTGTGTGGGAGCACCGTTAATAGGATAACCAACTTCTTCAGGCGCACCGTTGCTTTTTATTTATCTATTATATTCTTTGTAATTATTATTTTCTAGTGTTGTTTAAATATTTCTGAAGTCACGTGGACAATTCCTTATGTTTGTTACGTTTTGTAAATTGTTACATGAAAACAAAAATAACACTAGAAAATAATTACATACAAGATAAAAAGCAACAATTTACAAAAAAATAAATGCAATCCAACTGAATATATAATCTCATTCTTATTAACCCTTATCCTCGAGTGGTCTTTGGCCCTTGATATGTGGTGACCCATTAGTATATTTATATATGGTAATCATGTAATTTTCTGACCCTTGTGATTTTATAGGAAAGACAATATGCAGTAGTTCAAAAATTGTAATTTTTAAAAAGATTATGACATGCTGAACATTTTGGCGTTAAAATCAATTTACTATTACGTATGAAATAGGAGAAAAAATAAACACTTTTTAAAAATTAGTAAATGACAGCAGGACCGTTTGCTGGTTAAGTTGGATGTGAAACACTTTCAACTCCATCTGACGGGATCATCTTCTTGGAACCTGTTTCCACCAAGTACCTGCGCTTCATCCTTTGGCCCACACTGCCTACGCCAGTTCCAGCACCCTGGTCATAGTCGACCACACCCTCGCATTTCAGTGTAATATACAGCAGGGAAATCCGTTGGGACCCCTTCTTTTCACACCAGGAGTCGACGATATCGCCTCTTCAGTGACTGTCTTAGAACATCGGGTATCTCAACGATGCAACATTTGGAGACAGCTGATCTAAAGTTGTTGAGAACCTCTCTCGAATCATCCTCGCCCTTGCTGCAATCGGGCTCGAGCTCAACCCTGCTAAGTCTAAAGTCATCAATATTGACTGTTTGGCGAAAACTTTCATGGCGGCCGTCTCGAAGATCAGCAGGGTTTTGATGGGTTTAATATTATCAATCGTGACAAACTTATAAACCTCGCCTCCCCTAATCTTCAAACCAAGATCCAAGCTGACATCGAGAAAAACTTTCCAAACTTGTCTAATATGTAATTCCAGCTCCTACTGATTAATAAACATCCGGCACTCTTCATCTTGCACAACTGCTTCTGTATCCTGAAATTTTTATTCTCTTTCGGAGTGTGCCATGTTAGTAGTTTCCTGTCCACCTGGGCAGTCTGAATTGCGTAATTCGCAACAGCGCAACGGCCATCTGCATCATCAATTTTGCATTACTGGCTTACACCTCCATCTGTGCCAATCAGGATCTGGTTGAGAGTATTATAAATGAAGCATCCAAATCTCCTCTAAACTACCTGATCCATGACCTATTCGCTGTCTGGAGGAGGATATGCCTCATCAGTCCGGAGCAAATGGGAAAACTGAAGAGCTGGAACATGATCAGGACGAAGACTAGAGTCGAATCCCTAAGAACGTCCTGCGACCAACACCGTCGGGCTTGCCTTCAATCTGCAAGTTCGCCACACAGCGATGCGTATGGCTAACAGCCTTGCCATCATCAGTCGTAGGGAAGTAAATCGATTACGATTGCCTCAGATTTGCAGTCATCCTGCGCACAGGTTCGGGAGTGTGCAGCACCCACGGGTACCGCTGTGGTTAAGAGCTCGATGTATATGGACTCCACACCCCTTCATGAAGAAGGAGCGCCGTCAGATTCCTTAGACACAATGCTCTCAACGATATTGTCTGATCATCGAACCAGTTAGCCTCGACAGAGAGGATTGCAAATGGTCTGACAGCGTTTCTCTTTGCAAGCGGCAAGTTGCTCATATGAAATATAATTTGTGGCAACACTTTAGTGCACTTGTCAGTAACAGAATCAGCGACAAACACTGGACATGCAGCAGAGGACTGCAATCAATCAAAATGTGCCTGTCTTCTCAACAGATTTGTGTTCCAAATGATCACCGTGGAGCCCCCCTTCTCGCCACACTTTCAATGGTTTTTGTGGCGTTGAAATCTGTCCAAATATTTAGATCCTTTATTACTTCGTGGTGTCAGGCAATACGTCTTCATCCCACCCACCCCTGTAATTTACCAACTGGTACAGCCACAATTTCTTTGCTGCCTAGTTTAAGTCTACGATAGAAGACCGCCTCCTCCCTAGCCTTTGCTTCTAATCCCTCATTGCACGAGTCAATTACATCGCCTCCAGTATGACATGCCATATATTTGTTACTAATGGAGATTTGGTATCTGTCTGAAACCTAAACTATACTATTACTATCTTTCAATGCTCAATTCAGGGAGAGGTTGTTGTATCTGTTCTGTTTTCATGAGACCATCCTCCTAGGCATTACCTCCCACCTTGGGTGGGGCCAGTGTAATATATGTTCGTCATATATACTAGCAAAAATATGCAACCAGAGGGAGCATATTTTTGTTTATATATATATAATTCACTGGCCTCACTTTGTGTTTCGTTAACTGCACTCTGGTCATAGGTGGCAACACTTCAGCCGGCAAACAAGAAGAATGCCGACTCAAAGTCTGCAGCAAACTGTTTCCTGTCAGATTCAGTTCCTGATATTAAAGACTTCATGTTTTGTACTAAGTTTTATTTATTAATTTATTTATTAAGTTAAGTGAAAGTACAGAATAGTTAACAACCCCCCTCCCCCCATCTTGTTAAGAATGGCTTTCAAAAAAATCTGCAGTTTTCTGACCGTGCTTAAATAATAAAGTTATTATTTAGAAAGCCATTCTTAACGTAGACAAGGGGTGGGGGGTATGCTTTATTGACTATTTTGTACTTTCACTTAACAATTTAATAAATAAATTTGAAAAATATCAGGAAGTGAATCTGACCGGACACCGTTTGCTGCAGACTTTGAGTCAGGGATTCTTCTGGTTTGCCCTTCAGCCTATACCTTTTGTTTTCATGAAATAAGAATGCCTTTCTCTTTTCACATTGTTGTTCTTCCATATGTTCAAAGCACTTCATCTTGTTTCTCCAAACATGGGTCCATCCTTTACAACACCACTTTGTTGTCGTTAAATTCTGCAGAGAAATGTTCATGTTTGATCGGGAAAGCATTCTCATTAGCATTTTTTAATTCTGTATTTTATTTCTGCACACTTGTGGCATCGGCAAGACTTTCAAATTTCATTACACTCTCATTATTGGTAACATCTCTGGCATTGATGTAATCGAGTGCCTATCATAACATCTTTGCCACTGATAATGCTGTCAATTATCGCCTTCGCCTCTAACTGCACTTCACACACCAGCATCTCTACATGACTAGTTCCCCTACACTTTACATCCATCCTGTCAGAATGTCCTAATTCTACTCCCTCTATTCCAGCTTTTCATCAGTTATAGTACACAGAGCTTTTGTCCCTTTTCACACCAAAATCAAGTGTGCTGTTTCTGGGTTGAATAGGATAGCTGCCGTTGTAGTAATTCTCTTTTGTCCGTTTCTCAAACAGAATCTCGCAATGTTACTCTGCTCACTATTAAATCAATGCTGTACAACCAGTTGAGCAGCAAGATCAGTCAGACTGCCAAGCACATCAAAATGCCGGTTTATAATAAGGCTAGAATGTTCCATTATGCTCAGAAGGGAAAGTCCATTCTCTGATTGGCTGAGATTCATAAGTGGCCATTCTAGTGTATAAATGTTCATTCATTCGAATAAGTATTCTTCTATGAGATGGAGACCAGTTGAGGCCTTTATGCCGCTAAGTGTTAGTTTGATTCTATACTCACCATAGTCATTGAGTCTCTATGGTTCAGGACGGACATGTGGGTCCCTACACCAGAAATCCTGCTGGCATCTTTTGTCTTATATCTTCTCTTTTTATCTGAACTATACCCCATAATTATTGTTGCCCCTTTTATTTCTACTCTGTTAACAGTACGCTAGCAGCGGTAATTTATTTGTGACACTGTCGTGGTCTGGGATTTTTGTAAACATTCTTTTTAGCCTTGATGTTTCTCTCAGTTCAAATAAAATTTATTTGGCAAAAAAATAGTATAGTGCTACAAGCCATGTAAAAAGACAGGTGGAAGTCACTTACATCCACATACAGTCTGAATGTTTGTCTAACTAAGGCCACTTTAAACCTGGATATGGTAGTCATAATCACAACCTCCTCTGGCAGGCTGTTCCATGGAGCAGAAACACGGACAAAATGCTGCCTTTCTTCTATTCAGCTGAAAGCAAAGGTGTTACATCTTTTGTGGGTCCCTGCAGAGACCACGACTTGGCACTGGGTTGAAAACTCCTCAAAAGGTAGATTTACATTCACGTTGGTAATATTGTGCACCAGAATTAAGTTTCGTCACCCCCCCCCCCCCCACACACACACACACTTAAATAAGAATAGATTTAGTTTTTGGGGGCTGCTCCTTGTAAGTAGACATTGAGAGTCCCGTCACCATCTTGGTTGCCGACCGTTGAACACGCTCCAAGTATACGATATCTTTTTGTAGATAAGGATTTCTTGCTTGGATGGAATGGTCTAGAATGGGCCATACCAGAGTTATGTATAATGGACGGAAAGTGTCTGCTATTCGGTTGAGAATAGATCTCCAGATCAGGTATAGAATCCGCCTAGTTTTGTTAGCCATCTCAATACAACGGCACGTTAGTTTAGTTCAGAGGCCAGTTGGGCTTTTTTTCTCATCTCTAAATAAAAGGTCGGAGCATGTCCTTCCAAAACAATATATTCTGTCACTTCACTAACTTTATCTTTTTTTATTAACAACGCAATTCATTTACGGTCCCTTCATCACAATGGATCTATTTGTGGCTCTAAACAGTCAAAAATTGTTGGTTTTAAAAAAACAAAAAACAACAACGGCGTGGAGTCGTGTTTGTTATTTTCACTCTCTACTTCATTAAAGATAAGGAAGTGGATCTTTTCGTGACTCTGAACAGCCGAAAGTCGTTGGTTTCATGACGTTTTTTAAAAAAAACAAAACAACGGCGTGGAGACGTTTTTGCAGTGTTTGCTCCACTTTGAAAACAAGGAAGTAAATATCTACCGGAGACTTCTCCACTTTTCAGTCTTCTTTATAAATGTTAGTGGCTAGCAACTTTTCCCTGTAAAATATTCTGGCTACAAAAACAGTCAAAAGTATGCCAAATTCTTATGAATGCGATGGATCACTTTGACTGCCTCATGTGTTTCAGGACATGGAGTACCAAACTGACATCACAAAACTGCTTCATCATATTCCAACCCGAGAAGTATGCCTTTCTTGCTATTATTACAACAATTGGCGAAAATTGCTTGTGGTTAAAAATATATAAAGTACAACTTACCTTAATGTATCATTATCCATGCTCAGGTGGAGAAAGTGGATGAAAGGAGGAACGGAAAAAAAAATATGATGAGTTACAACAAACCAAATACTGGAGAGGGGTGGGGGGGTTACTTATCACTTGCCATGTTGCACAAGTCTAGTCAATAGATCGTTCACTTTCTGGAACATTCCCTATTTTTCTCTTATCAAGAGAAGAGTTTATCCAGCATGTGTACAGTGTGATTATATATGGAAGTGAAACCTGGCCAGTGAGGGTTGAGGACATGTGTTGCATGGAGAGAAATGATATGAGAATGATACGATGGATGTGTAATATGAGTCTTAAAGACAGGCTTAGTTCTGATATCCTCAGAGGAAGATTAAATCTGGACAGTATAGGGAGATATGTGCAGAACAGGAGACTTTGATGTTATGGCCACGTTGAAAGAATGGATGAGTTTTTGGGTTAGTAGATGTAAAACAGTTGAGGTAGCAGGGTCAGTTCACAGCAGAAGGCCAAGGAAAACATGGGAGGAAGTGATTTAAAGTAGACTTGAGAGAAAGAGGGATACATGAAGACCTGGTCAGAGATAGGTTAGTTTGGAAGTCAATTTCTTAAAGCTGTCCAACCTATGCCAACATGTAAAACTGAAGCTAAACCGAATATGATGATCTGTCATCGGCTATCTTTGTCTGTCATAACATATCCCCCCCCCCCCGTGTCGCTCTGAATGATCACAAATAATTGACTGCCACAGACACTAGTGTCTCTCTATCCATCTTCCTCCAGTACAACACTTGAAAACATAGATTTAAAAATTTGATTCAAACACTTTATCCATGCACAAATTTGAACTGGATTAGTAAAAGAACAAAGCTTTGTACACTCAGTTTTTATGAAAGATGATTTTTGTTTGTTTATATCAATTTAACGTTTTTTTTTTTTATTGAATTTGTTTCTTTTTATTATATTTTCAATGCATTTGGTAAAAGTGATCTGGAATTTCATGTTCTAATTTCTGTGTTCATAATCCCAACTTTTTAAGTTAACTAGTTGAAGAAAAAAAATCATGTTCTTGGTTGGGTTGTTGTATAACTCTTTTGTAGAGGGTGCACAATTGCTGGTTGATTCTCTCGTTCCCTCATATTCTGGATTCAATGTTAGACTCGGGTCTGTTGCTGTTTCAAATCAGCGCTGATACACACAATACTGTTGTACGGTTGCGAGACCTGGCCCCTGCGCAAAGAAGAACTACGCGCTCTCGAAATCTTCAGTATGTACTGCCTACAACGCATCCGTCTTTCTGACCAAATCCCAAACTGCACCATCTGTGCAATATGCAACACAATCGGCATTTTAGAAAAAGAGGATTTTCTGGTTTGGACTCGCTCTCCAGTGCTCCGAGGAAGAATTCATTCGCAATTTGCTGACCCCAATCACACCTGCTAACTGGAGGAAGCGCAAATGCGGCCAACTGAACACATGGATTGAAACAGTGAAGACAGACATGGAGCTTGTAGCTGAACCTCGCATTTTTGGTATTCATCACTGGAATCAGGAATGTCTGACGTATGCTGAGGAAGGACTCGACTGCTAATTGGCATGGGTGGACCGCCTTGATGTGGGACGCGATGATATCTTTGGAAGCCGGCTCAACCTATACCCGGTGAATGCTGTTATAAGTTGCACATGGAAAAATAGGAGAGGACGACAGATCAATCTTTAACTATACATTTTTATTTTTACTTACCTATGTATCCATTTCTTTACTAAAATTGCTTTTGTTTGACTATATTGTCAGGAGAAATGAAGGGTCGAAATACCTTTATCTGGGACTTAAACTGCATTAAATCTTTGTTTTTATGTTCTGACTACTTGTATCTCTTTCAAATATGTCACATGACTCAATCGACCAATCAACTGTCTACTTTGACTGACCCTTGGGTCAAACCCTGTCCACAAAAGTCACTAATCCTTCATGACTAACCTCAAAGCATATTTCAACTAATTAAATTTTAGAATGATTTGTGGAAACGGTTAATAATGTAATGCTTGTTGTTGCAACAGCGTTGACCCTGATAGGGTTGAGCCAGCTTCTTCCCTGGCCTGTACCACATCCTGAGCAGTGTCGCCTGAAATGGTTAACCAATCGTGATTTCACCATCAAAGGCTGACCACCTGTGGACTTTAGAGCTCGGCCAAGTCCTCCCCGATGATAATCGTCCATGTCCTCAGTTGTCCACGATACGTTTGCACCACCAAGGCAATGAGGTAGATAGGATTGTCGCGAATTAGTTCCGCCTTGAGGTGACAAGCTGCATCCCTGAACCATTGAAGGCCTCGCTACAGCGAAACAGATGGCAGAGACTTCAGGTTGATGCGTTAGCAGAGAATAGCAGTTGAGACATGGTCGACCCACTGGCAATGTAAGATGCGGTGAAATTAGTCATTTGCAAAGACTTTCTACTGATCAACCACCTCGTTGGCTATGTCACGTAGCTATAGATTGATCGGACGATAGATTGATAGACTCACCTCTTGGTTGCTATTGAAATCGCCTCAACTCGACAATCGACCTTTGCTGCGCCCTGCCCGGATGGAATAACAGTGGACCTGAGGTATACTAATGACTCCACGTCTTCTTTCACAGCACCATTTGTTTGAATTGTGTGCATTGTTAATCTAATTCTACCATTTCCTCTTACATCCAGGTCTTATTAGTTCATAATAGCAACCTCCTTGGAACAAATGAGGACCCTGGTGTACTGCTGCTTCCGACCTTAAAGTCCATATTACCATTTTTATTATTTTTTAAAATTTCTATAATTTTACAGTTATAAAGTAAAATGTTGTCTTTTCTGTTTAGCGATGTCTAACATGTATCCCCCCTCCCCCCATTATTGTAACACTTCATCTATATATTAGTACGATAGCATGTGTGTTCGTGTGTCACGCTTACATTAGAAGCTCTGGAAAGTATTCAAGTCATCTAATTTTCGTAATATTTTCAAGTATTTCCCTTTGGCGCAACAGTTAGCGACGTAGGATTTTGACGTCGGCCCAACTGGTTTATAGTTCGATCCCAACATACCTCTAAGATTTTTTTTTCTACATCGAAGGGGGGGGGGGGAGAGGACGACCGGGAAGACACACATTAATACAATAGTGTGTGTGTTATTTTGTGTGTCACGCTTACATCAAAAGCAACAACCTTCCGAATCTTTGTATGCTACTCATGAATTGGAGCCAAATTTAATTTAATCTAAAGCATTTACAAAGTAAAGTTTGGTCGTCGAAATCGGAATTAGTTGATCGATCAAATCGAGAAATATTGTATATAAATAAGTTTTGTAAATTGTTTCATGTATTGTTCATTTTTCAAAATAAATATACAAGTCAAATCTTATATTTTATTCAGACAAGATAATTAGTATTGAAAACTTGTTTGATCGAGGTGTAGGGCTTTATTATCAGTTACTTACCCAGACAGATACAGGCCATGAATATAGTATAGATTGTGTTCTAAAGAAGTAGGATACATTCATTTCTCTTGATTTTAATATTGGAAATGTTCATCTATTTATACATCGTAAGCGTTCACATGCTGTTGGCATAAATAAAATGGCATTCATTTTGAAGAATATTAATGTAGTACTTCAAACCTGTTTCAAAACTAGTCCATCAACAATGTGCTGCAAACTTTAGAAATTGTACGGAGCAAGATCACATAATTGTTTTTATTTTTCATTTGAGGCCTAAAATTTTCAGGGTTTTTTTTTAATTTTTTTTTTTAATTTTTTTTTTTTATATCAGTTTTGTATTATCATTATCAAGAACAGTGTATTTTGTGATTGATTAAACTGAACCTCTTTTTCAAATGCTCTAAATCGGTATTTTCCAATCTTTTTCCAGTGACGACCTCCATTTCATAATTTTTGTCCCTCCTCCCTACTCCCAAAAGGGGCAAAATTTTCTATCTTAGAATCTGATGAAATAGAAAAATTAAGCAATTAAGTTATACATAAATCATTTCATCAATCTATATAATATATATATATATAATAATGTTGATTTTTTTTTTTTTTTTTTTTTTGCCCCCTCCCAACCCGGTTAGACTAGACTATAAAACTAATGTATCGAGCGCATCGAAACACATCGCTTCAGTCGACTAGTATCTTCGACTGTGTTTCAAAAATATTAAACTTACTTTTAAAGCCTAAACCAAATACATTTTTGCCCCTCCCCCCCTCTAAGCCTCTCCCAAATAGGTAACCCAAAAAGTGTAGCTAATTCCTCCCACAAAACTCATTAACACCGGCTAGCGTAGCCGGCCTATTATTTCGCAAAGAACAAATTACAGAAACACCGGTTTCAGAATTCGCAAATCAGCCAATCATCGATTGCTAAACAACACTCTCGCTCACATAATGATTACAAGGTAGGTTTATTTTACGGATTAATTTTAATATCATTTTTATTTACATAAACTTATATTTACAAAAAAATAACAATAACAATTCGATTTAAAACCAAAAAAAAAGACTTAAGGATAAAAATATAAAAATAATTCTACGTTTTATTTATTTACTAAAAAGAAAACAAATCTTCGTACTTCTACATAATTGGAACCGAACTGTTCTTTTTTTTTTGGGGGGGGGGGGGTTGAGTTGGGCAAATGTCTGTTTGGTTCCGTTCGGTTGCACCAACGTTTATTATATTTTCTGAAGTTACAACATAGTACATAGATTTTCCACAATTCACAAGCGACATTTCTTTCTTTACATTAAAACTGTCTGTTGTGACTGACTTGCGTTCAGTCGGCAGTTTACACATTTTATTTCATTGTTTTACATTTCTCCTGGGCAGCGCCGGGTATCCGCTAGTGATATTTATAGCTGCAATCCCTGTCTGTTTGTTAATGAACTCTTAGGGTTACTGAGAGAGACCCCATAACCATATATTTTCTAAAACTACCGTACCCAAGGTATTTTGATGAAATTTGAATATACTTATCCAAGAAGATACAACCTTATCTTTGGGTTGTGCTTAACATCCATTAAAATATGTTTTAATTTATAAGTTGAAAATTATAGAAATTTAAAAAAGAATAGGAATATTAATAAGGAGTCCTCATTGATTCCCGGGAAATGCCAAGTGTGCCTCAAGGGGGTTAAAGACTAAAGATTTACTGAAATTTATTTCTATTAATGTCACTTTACTACTTTACTTAGATCCCTTCTCACCCAATCAATGCTGAGTCTATCCTTTTAACTCCACCGCTAAAATTGAATGTTGTAAAATGTGACAAAAAAAAGTTATATAGTTTTATGGGTTGAGCACAAATGGACAGAAGTTTCCTCATTCAATCCTGGGCAACGCTGGGTCGTCTTCCTAGTAAAACAAGAACAAAAATAGTGCTTTTATGGGATAGTGGGAGTTGCGAGAACAAAGGCGCTGAAAAAAAAATATTACAAACACAGCATTAATTGCTTGAAAGAACAGAGCCATGGAAAAGTCATAAAAAGCATAGTAATCCTTATTCATGGAAGCTACTTGCCTGGTTAGATATGGAGTATTCTGATTGGTTGAGGCTGGAGAGGTCAGGTCAATATAGGAGGTTGAAGTTTTTTGCACTTGAAAATTTTATTATGGTGTAGCACTTTGCTTTCAAGGACGCGACTTGAATCTGCCAGTCTCAGGTCTGGGTAGCTGTTTGAACTGATATGATACGAAAGTATCTGAAATCGGCAATGAGGGCAGTGTATCACTGACGATCTCTGTTGATACATTTAGAAAATATATTTTTTTGATTATGTAACACATCACTCAGTAAGTCCTGGGTCTGGCATAGATGGCGTCACTAATAAAACATCCATATGATTTTTTATAAAGTACTAATCTTCAAATGGCACGTGTCAAAATTTTAAGCCAATCGGATTATTAGGCTACTGTTGCAAATTTTCAAAACAATGGAAAAATCTGAATTTCGTGTGTTGACAAAACAGTGATTTCTGATGGGGGAAGAACTATTTTTTAAAAAATGGCCACAAATGAAGAAAAAAGTGTTCTTACACCAAGACAATGCACCATGTCACAAGTCGATTGCAATGATGACAAAACTACATGAATTGCACTTCGAATTACTTCCGCACCCACCTCATTCTCCAAACACAAATCGTTCAATAAAGCAGAGCATTGAATTGTTAGAGAATCGTTGGAATCTGTGTAGCATCTTAGGAGACTGTTGATAAATAAAGTTGATTTTTTTTTAAATTTTTTATATCTATAAATTATTGTTTCATTAGGTAGGCCCAGGACTTATTAAGTGATGTGTTATATCTTTTTGGCATTCTCAGTATGATGGTTGCATAACGTGTCCATAATAAACAATAATGGAAAAAAAATTCATATCTCGGCTAAAGATTATCACCTGCGAGTGGTTGAGTGTTTGTTTGAATCTTCCAATTTTGATCAAAATCCATTAAATAATTTTGTTTCTAGAAAATGTCTAAAATTTAAGGCTTTAGCTTAAGGGGTCTTAAGAAGAAATTGAAATTCAGGGAATCTTGCTTAATTGTTGTCTAATAACTATGAATCAAATTCAATGCAAATCTGAAATATTTGAATTTTCAAATGGAGGTTGTGCCCATATTAAGAACCTCCTTATAATACTCCAAAGAAACTGGAATTTGGGGAATATTTATTGACATCTAATACCCATTGTTAAAATTTCACAAAAATTGTCGGTATCTGAATTTTCAAAACTTGCTTCCACTCCCTTTTTACCTCTTTTGCAGGAAACTTAAACAAAATATAGCCCACATTATGACCCCTTACACTAAGCAGCTGTATTCCAAAATTCAAAACGGTCGGTTAACCAGTTTAGGAATGAATCCTTTACATAGACATATATAAACATATCTAATTTTCTAAAACTTGAAAGATCCCATGTTCTCTGTATATTACTCAACCTGTGAGATGCAAAGAAGTTCTTTTTCCATGAGAAACTTTCCCCACTCCGAACTTTAATAATTATTTTACATCTTCCATCCAAATTTTTACTTTTTAATGTTTTATACTCTTCCTCAGCAGACAAGATTTATTTGTATGAACAAAGATTAAAAAGCAATTGATTACTTTGCAATCAGATTTCTACTTTCATTTTCATTTTCACTTTCAAATCTTATACTTTTGCTCCATACAACACACAGTAGTTCTGTAGATTATTAATTCAGTAATTGTTTTTAAATATTAGCTACTAGTTGTACCGACATTGTCTGGGAGTCTTGACATTAATTAAATTTTGAAAGCTAAACTTAATTATCGTTTGGTCATTAAATTATTGAACCAAATTGTTATAAAACTAATGTTGTTGAGGTCTATAACATTTTTTCGATGTAAATAACTTCCAACATTTTCAATCTTTTAATATTTGCTAAGAAATTTCTATTTGACAGATTAAATGCTTCTAAATTCCTTTCAAATTTTGTAAAGTCACACAGTAATTCATTTTCTATTTTTATTTTTTTAACTATCAAAAGATGACTAACTTGTTTAATAAAACTAGAATGCATTCTGATGGATTTAAGTTTGTAATTTTTAAAAATTTTGTTTTATTTTTTATTGGTTCCGATAAAAAGGTGAACGTGTAATTATCAATGTTACATTGATACATGAAATACACACGTTAAGTTATCTCATAATTAATGCAATGATAAATTTGATAACATTTATACAGAGGTTATTTCTGATTATCAGCTAACATTTATTGCTTTTGTCATTTTTATGTGAATTTCAATCACTCTGTAAAAGAAATGAAAAAAGATACAAAGTGTTTTTTTGTTTTAAAGTACTTGTGTGGAACCCCTGTTCAATCAGTAGTAACAAGCCGCGCATGCGTGGTCCCCCTTTGTATGTGACGAGTGTAAAATGCAATAAATTTGGGCAATTTGGGGCATTTTTGACCCCTTGGGGGCGCGAACCAGAATTTTTCTGATGTCAAGGATGCTCATTTTATATCCAGAACAATTGCCTCTAGATTTTGGCCAAGTTTCAGAAAAATTCAATGGATGGATCAAACGTTATGGGAGAAAAGGGTGATTTTTTTGCCATTTATGGGGGCTTTTGACCCCCTGGGGGCGTGAACCAGATTTTTTCCATGGTCAGCGTTACTTAGTTTCTATTAGGAACAATTGCCTCCACATTTTGGCCAAGTTTCAGAGAAATTGAATGGATGGATGAAAAGTTATGGGGCAAAAAATGTCATTTTTTGCCATTTCGGGGCCTTTTGACCCCCTGGGGGGATAACCAGATTTAAAAAAAAAAATCAGAATGTCACTTTCTGACCTGACCAAAGTTACAACTTCGTGCAAAATTTCAGAGAAATTCAATGGATGGTTGCGAAGAAAAATCTGGACGAACGGACGGACAGCCTCAAAACATAGGTCTCCCAATTTTTTAAATCGGGGGACCAACAACAACAGTGCCATAGAAACGATCTCCGTAAGATATTCAATGTTTATTAGTGGAAATACTTAATGCGGATTGATCAATTCTATCAAAATACTCAATCTCGATTGGTTGCCGATTCTGAACTTCAACCAATCAGAAAGAGTTGCCTCTGGAAGCAGAGCACTTGTTGGAGTTGATTACATAAGCAACAGCCCAGGCTTGGTCAGCAGCACTGAGACTCAACTAGCCAAACGAACCCTTGTCAGTCATAACACTAATAGATAGACTTCTTGCGTGCAAACAAACTCTACCTGTGACCGCTTGACGACTGACATCTCAGCAAACAACACAAGTAACAGCCACGGACTCTTAAATGTAGAGACTGTTTATAAACTGTCTCGTAAACTCACTTGCACAAGTCCGCACATATACCGTCTGGTGCTACCAGATCAGGCTGTCTGCAGATACCGGCTTCCCGACTTAAAATGCATCAAATAATAATAATATTGTTTTTTTTCCTTTCCCTTTTCAAAACTCAATCATTTTCTGCAAAGCTAAAAACAAAAACATTTTTCCTCTACAAAACAACCAAACTAAACACCATGAATAAATACTTGAAGATATAAAGAACTTGAAGCATAAAAACTTTTACCAAAATGATGGGATTCGGCATAAAATAATCCGAAAAAGGTTGATATGCCGTAAAACAAAATAACCGCACATATATGGACAAAACACTTTATTCGTCTCGACCCTTTGAATTAACTTTTTTTTCTTTTGGTTGTTCTATCAAGTTGTAGATGAAGTTGATATATTATGTATGGATAGACATTTCCATTACTTTTGATGATGCCATATCTTTTGTGTGCGTGCGTGCTTTTGTATCTTTTACAAGTGTGTGTGCGTGCGTGCTTTTGTATCTTTTACAAGTGTATGTGTGTGTGTGTGTGCACGCCTTTGTATCTTTTACAAGTGTGTGTGTGCGTGCGTGCCTTTGTATCTTTTGCTTAAGACATACTGGGTAAGTTTATTTCCGGACGAAAGAAGCTACGCAGTTTTAAGAGCCGATTTTATCATTTTCGTAAATGTCCGTGAGTAATTTAGATTGTAATTTGCCCACTTTGCTTGCAAGTGCTTTTTTTTTTTTTTTTTTGTTGCTTTTTTTTGTCTTTTACATTGTTAAGATAAAGCTGAGGAGGGGGGGGGGTTAAAAGCTAGCTGTTTCCAACTGTAAATAAAATCAACATGCAAATGTAATTTAATTTTTTCTCCATCCGAATATTCATGTTAAAAATAGAATTAATGTTTTTATGGGCGCAACCGCAAGAATGAGATAACCGTTAAGTTCGTGTGACGTCGAAACCTTTTAATTGATTTGTTCAACTCTCTAAAAGAGTTTAAATGAATTAAGCCAAATGCACAGGTTCCGTAAAATGGTCGGCCTATTTTAGTCTCTACTGGTTAAGCACCCTTTATCAACGGACGGTGCTCTTTTAGATATTGTTGGAGACCCTTTAATGGGAGCCACGGGTGTTTTACCTCTCTAGGCTTGAGGTGATTATTTTCTCTGAGTCACTTTCTTTCAGACAAGTGATTGGAGCATGTTCATACTGTTTTTTTAGTGGATAACTTCGTTTGTGATGTCATCCAGTGTGTGAATAGACAAACATACAAGATTCTCAGAATTTTAGTAGTATACTATAGTATACTAATATAGTAGTATACTACTATAGTAGTATACTATATTATGCTATAGTAGTATACTACTATAGTAGTATACTATATTATGCTATAGTAGTATACTACTATAGTAGTATACTATATTATGCTATAGTAGTATACTACTATAGTAGTATACTATATTATGCTATAGTAGTATACTACTATAGTAGTATACTATATTATGCTATAGTAGTATACTACTATAGTAGTATACTATATTATGCTATAGTAGTATACTATATTATGCTATAGTAGTATACTACTATAGTAGTATACTATATTATGCTATAGTAGTATACTATATTATGCTATAGTAGTATACTACTATAGTAGTATACTACTATAGTAGTATACTATATTATGCTATAGTAGTATACTACTATAGTAGTATACTATATTATGCTATAGTAGTATACTACTATAGTAGTATACTATATTATGCTATAGTAGTATACTACTATAGTAGTATACTATATTATGCTATAGTAGTATACTACTATAGTAGTATACTATATTATGCTATAGTAGTATACTACTATAGTAGTATACTATATTATGCTATAGTAGTATACTACTATAGTAGTATACTATATTATGCTATAGTAGTATACTACTATAGTAGTATACTATATTATGCTATAGTAGTATACTACTATAGTAGTATACTATATTATGCTATAGTAGTATACTACTATAGTAGTATACTAGACCCTTTGAGTCTAGACAGTTGGTCTGGTATATAATATATATTTAGTTAGGGGATAATTGATTGTTTCCGATTTAAGTAAAAAAAAAAAAAAAAAGCAGCTAATTTTTACTTTTTTAAAATCCTTATTTACTTTATTAACCACAATTTCTTCGAAATAATAATAATACGTATGAATGATAGTTTGTTTTGAATAAAATTTGTCTCAAGCTTGACATAAACAGCTCTTTGGGAAGGGGTTAGTTTTTACTAGTAGCCTGAGGCGTCCCTACCGGGAAATATCGACAGGGGCTGCTCAGGCATTTTTTTGGTCGGTCGGAGTTCTCTTCCTCAAGGGCACTAGCTTTTCAAATCTCACTTTCCTCCTGACCCTGTGTCTAATCTTCCTGCCATGGGAGGTAGATAAAATTTAAAAAAAAACAGCAGTATTGATATAAAAAATAAGTACAACTTTTCAATGTCTCAAAATCAAATTAAAAAAAAAAAAAATTTAAAAATTCTTTGAGAAATGTAACATGTTTTCAGTTAGACGGATACCAAATTTCCATAAAAATTACTAATTATTTTGTCGAAACTAGATTCTGACAATTTCAGATGTAAAAAAAAAAAGATTTGGGAAGAATTATTAATTTGAACTTTATGTACTCAAAATCACTGAACATGTCATTTAGAAAGAGGAAATGTGGTCAAGCTTGCACAGTTCGACAATACTAATAGAATTTTTGTTCTCTTATTGCAATAGACTTGATCTTCTTTTTGTGAAATCTATTACTGAAATTAGTCTTGTTGATCAAATTAAATGTCTCTCAAAGGGTGTGAGAATGAGTACACATTTAAATTGCTTTTACGCTTTTATAGATTTGGTCATTTAATCTCTTCTCAAACACAAAAATCAATGGAGATCATTTGTTTTTCTGAAAGTGTCACACTTGTAGCGGTTAATTTGTTCGCTTGTTTCAAAATTTATCAGTTTTTTTATCAATCTATTATTTACAAGATTTCATTTTTGTTTGATTTTATTTAATTAAAAGAAAAAGATAAGACTCGTTCACGTAACATTTCTGATAATTTATACCATTTTATTATTTAGACTATCAGCTGTCTGTAGCAATTCATGTTCTAACATAACCGTTTCTATATTTAGAATATTCGAGCTACTATTCTCATCTTGGTTTTTATTTTCACTATATATATTTATATATATATATATATATATATATAAAAGAAATGGTAGTTTGCTTGAAGCATTGCTAGTAAACAAGTAAATATGAAGGTGAGAATTCCGAGGCAGGGGCAATGCAATGTTGAGAACCGGAAGGTGGAATATGGGATGAACAAAAATAAATGACAAGAGACGGTAAATCTCAGATCAATTCGTTTAAATTAAAAAAATTTAAAGACAGTAAATTGTAAAATTGGTGGGCTTACTGCTAAATATTTACAGGTCCGGAATGGTAGAAACTTTAATCATTTCGAGAGTAACAACCTCTCTTTTTCAGAAAAAAAAAACAAAAATTGGACCGTCTGTGTTAGTTGAGGAAAGTCAGGGGACGCTGCTATTCAAAAAACAAGATTTACAGAAAGACGAGGCTTGCAGAAAATGCAATTGTTAAGATATGTAATAAATTATCAAGATTAATTGATTTAGTTAATCTTAAATATTAATATTTAGATTTAATTTATTTTATCTTTTTTGGTAGGTATCTTTTATCTTATATATATATATAAGATACTTTTTGACACCTCATAATATATCTGGGATTCATTATTACAAAGACATTTTACTCCTTCCCACATAAACTTATTTTTTCAGGATTCATAAACGATTGATTATCTTTTTCAAACTTTTTCAAATAATTAATAATGTGAACCAATGCTTGTTAAATAATTGTTTTTTTTTTACCTTCTGAAGAGAGGACTTATTTCTTTGAAAAAACTAGATTTAAAGGACTTCTTTTTTTTTATAAACTATTCTTTGTGATACTGTTTGAATATAATAAACTTGTAAAGTATGTAACTTTACATTTGTTTTATTATTACCTTTTTCTATAATAATGCCCTTGAGCATGTTTTTACCATATTAGGAATTAATAGATAATAATTAGGTTATAATACTTGAAAAAAAAAACATAAGTTAATGTTTTGTATGTTATAGAAATGGACATGTTAACAGAACATTCAAATAAATTTCAATAGAAATCTAAAGAGACTCTTGAAATTTTCCTTCGATTCCATCTGGGAACATTAAGGGCAATTATCGGTTAGGTTCATAAAATAACTGAAATGTATTAGAACGTAAAGAAACGAAATTCATTTTTTTGTTTGTTTTTAAATAGATTTTTTCCTTTCATAGAAATAATGTATTAAAAAAAAATGTTTAAATATTTAAATAATTTTTTATTGGTATTTTTAAGATTTAAAATAATTAAATTAATTTTGATCCGTTTACAGCTGTTTGTAAGAAACGCAGCATTAACAAGTAACTTTTTATTTTTAAAATTTTATATTTTTAATAAAAAACCGCTGTGCTAAGTTTTTTTTTTATTACTTGACCTCATATTGCAAATGTTATTAACTTTTCTTAAAATTTGTAAACATGACTATATTTAAAATTATATTTGACCAGCAATATATCTCCACATGGTCAATGCTAAGTTAATACCGCTAATATATATATATATATTTATATATACACACACACAGAAATTGGTTCAAATATTTTAAATTCTATTAAATGTTTTGAATATATTACATATTTCCCTATATATATATATTTAGTAATACTGTACATCTAAAACAGATTAGGTTGCAAGCTTCCCAAATTCATACTAGAATTGTCTATATGGACTTGTGACGCAACGGATAATGGAGTTGAGTAACAATCGGTTCTAAGTAAGTCTCCTGGAGGTTGAACGTTCAATCATTACTACAAGCGATAATAACTAAGAATAAAATGAAAATTGCTTAACATTTCTACCTGGTTCTGACTGAGGGAACGAGAACAATCTAACCCCGTGGATTAAATAAAAGGTTCAGTTCGAGATTCAGCTTTTGTTCCCAAGTTTGAAAAGATGCACATCGACCAAAATTGTCTTGGCCTTCGGGGCTTGATTTACGCCGGTCTATGGATCTGTCCTGTGCAGTTCTAGGTCCACCCTCCCAGGCTTCGCCTCCCCTCTTTGGGGAGGAGTAAGTTTATTGCTTACTGCCTGAGGCGCCCCTACCGGGGAATGCCGGCGGGGCTGCCCAGGCAATTTTTGATGGTCAGAGTGCTCACCTCTCGGGCGCTGGCTTTTCAACCCCACTTTCAGACCCGACCTTGGGTCACATCTTACTTGTGGGAGTAGGATAAAACTGGTCTTGTGCCTAACTCCTGGAGAGGAGTAAATAATACATCGACCAAAATGTGAAAATAATCAAGATGAGAATAGTATTCCGAATGATCCTCGTCTAAAAAATTTCGAAACTTAATGTTTAACTATATCGTAATAATTAAATTTAAGTTTCAAAATCTTAAAAAAAAATTTTTTTTTTAAAGTTTATTTCTTACCAGAATTTTGTAAACAGACATAATGAGTGAGTAGATACTATATAACAAAAAGAGCTAGGTTAGGAGTTTGATTTTCGTGTGTGTACAAGCGAAGAGATGGGGAGATTTTGACGATGTAAAATGCTAAGTCTAAACGTTTTACATAGTGAGGAGTAATTTGCCATATAAGGAGAGAGAGAGAGAGAGACTGGTTTTCTATTTAGTTTTTCGTAATTAAATTGACATTTAATAATTAAATTTAGTAATGCTGACTTGATATTTTTTTACTTCAATTATAACCTCCCAAAATATTTTGCTAATGACGATGCGGCCTAAAACATAACATTTAGATTTATTAAATATTTTAATATTGAATTATCATGACGATGTTGTCATTGATGTTAATTTTTAAAAAATTTAATAGAATGTTATTACATTTAAACTTTTTTTGTGTAAATATTTGAAAATGGAAGAAAGTGATTTCTGAAAATTATTGGTTTATATATATATATATTTAACATATTTCCCCCCAAACAAGGCAGTCCGCCACTGTAGACGTAAGGGGTTACTGAGAATTAGGTTTTGGGTGTCATCCTAAGTTGGGAGCTGTTTAGCAAGATGTCTGTTTACATTAGTTTTAAACCTCTGCATGTCGGTACAGTCGGGGAAACAGGGAGTAGGGAGGGAGTTCCAGGGGCCGGCAGCACGAGGAAAAAAGCTATTAGAGTAGAAGGCTCTCCGGCATCTGGGGACCTCCACAGTGAATGGATGGGATTTTGCTGATTGACGAGTTGGTCTAGTGTATTTACGTCTAGGGGGCACCAGAGCAGCCAGTTCATCGGAGCACAATCCATTAAAGTATTTTTCAAACAAGCACAAGGATGCATCATTGTGGCGATGGGACAGGGGCTGGAGCTTGGTGGATAGTGAGGGACCTATTAAGTTGCAGACTCTTTTTTGGACCTCTAAGAGGGAGAGACTAGCGGATATATTGATTATTCTGGCAAAATTTTCAGTCTTTTTAATATGGCAATGCACATTATCATCAGCCAGTAGTGTAACGGATCTTCCTAACTCTCTCACACCATCTCGCTCGATCCTCCATCGCACAAAGTAGGTCTTCATAAATGCATGGTGTGTCTTCTGCGCGTTGCTTGGTGTAAGTTCTGTGCAGTTCAGCTACTGGAGTACATTCCTGTTTTGGCATCCATAAAACACCATTGATGACGATTTCATCTTTACTCCTTCGACAGTGACAAGCAAATCTTGTTATTCTCTCTATGATCAAGGTTGAAATCTCATGCAGGTGTCCGTAGAGTTGCTCTCTCGTCGGGTGTTGTCTCCATGAGACTGGTACCACCAGATCAGACGGTTTGAAGATACCAGCTTTCTGACTTAAAATCTACCAAACATTGATGTTTATTGTTTTTTTTCTCTTTTCCCTTTGCATAACTCAATCATGTTCTGCAAAGCTGAAGACAAAAAACATTTTTCCTCTACAAATCAACCAAACGAAACACCATGAATAAATATTTGAAGATGTAAAGAACTTGTAGCATAAAAAACTTTTACCGAAATAATCGGATTCGGCATTAAATAACCCGAAAAGGGTTGATATGCTGTAAACCAAAACAACCCACTCTCCATGAGATGCTAAGAGCAGCTCTTAACATGGGATAATTTACGAACATATATCAACATATTCGGTCAAAGATGCAAGCATTAGAGAGACGGGTACTTATTTTGAGGATGGTCAATCTTGATGTAGATGGGGGAGGGTTAATAACGAACGTTTATATACTTGGCCATTTAAGTAAACAACAAAAACACGTAATAGTGCATAATAATCACTTAACGTGTTAATAAGTTGACATGAAATATTCATCTCTTGATTAAAACATTGTCTATTGGAGTTAATATCATCAACAATATCTAACATAACGGCAGGCAGACATGGAATAGAAATTATAAAGATTTTTCGTTATTCTGTAATTTACTTGATGATGAATTCGAAAACATGTCATTATTAACCCCAACATTTATTGAGCCCCAGTAGAGGCGCCTTAGGTGGTTAGCCATAAACTAACTCCTTCCCAAAGAGAGAAGGCAAGACCTGGGAGGGTGGACCTCCTAGGTCTATCCAGAACTAATATCATAGCCAAACAAATAAAAGTCCACTGCAATGGCCTTGTTTCTGTTGGATTGATTGTCGAGGACTAGTATGGTAGGTGTAAGAAAGGCAGCGTCTTTCTTCACCAACTAGCTATCTATTCATCAATCTATCCATCTCATTAACCCTTATCCTCGAGTGGCTTTTAGTATTGATAAGTGGTGACTCATTAATAAAAAATAAAATTAAAAAAATGCATAGTACCAGTAAAAATACAAAGGACCTGGTATGCAAAAAAAACATGCAGAAATTGGGCCTTAGGTGGTTAGCCATAAACTAACTACTTCCCAAAGAGAGAAGGCAAGACCTGGGAGGGTGGACCTCCTAGGTCTATCCAGAACTAATATCACAGCCAAACAAATAAACGTCCACTGCAATGGCCTTGTCTCTGTTGGATTGATTGTCGAGGACTAGTATGGTAGGTGTAAGAAAGGCAGCGTCTTTCTTCACCAACTAGCTATCTATTCATCAATCTATCCATCTCATTAACCCTTATCCTCGAGTGGCTTTTAGTATTGATAAGTGGTGACTCATTAGTAAAAAAAAAAAAAAAAAAAAAAAAATGTATAGTACCAGTAAAAATACAAAGGACCTGGTATGCAAAAAAACATGCAGAAATTGGGCCGTTATAAGAGCATTAGCGAATTGTGTATGGATGCATAGATAATATGCATGTATGTTAATTAAAAAAACACAGGTGCATTTTCCTTCTTGTAGTTGTTTACTATCACCTGTTCTCACATTGACCTTGATCAGTTAGTTCACTGACCGTAAATGGTTTGTTTAGCTGAATTGGAGCAGATGGTTCTATTTTCAAATATTCAAAATGTTAGACAAATTTTAGGGTCGTTGGTAAGAACTGATGTGCTTGGAATTTTCATGTATACCACAAATGCAAACAAATTTCTTTTCTTCCTCTGTGTGCCTGACATCAAACGGAATTTCCATGAACAGTTTCTTTCTAAGAACTTCCTATTCGTGGAACGTGTTGCCACATGACTGCTTTCCTGCAGGTGACAACATGGTCGTCTTCAAATCTAATGTTAACAAATACTTGTCATAACCGTCCTCATAAGTTATCAAATTTTATTCCTTTAACTCATCATGAAGATCAGAAATAATAACGGTCCAAGGATCGCCCCCCCCCCCCCTGGAATACCCGCATTAATGTCATGTTTGGATCTACGGCCATTGAAAACAAGCTGGATCTTTCTTTCGTTTAGGAAGGATCTGATTATATTAAATGTTCGTCCACTCATACCGTACGAATAAATGTTCATGAAGGTCTTCATGCCAGACTGTCAAAGACATTGGACATATAAAGCGCTACCACCTTAGCTTCAACTACCTTGTCCAGTGTATGGTATATGCATTCAGAGATGACCGTTAGGATATCCGCAGTAACGGGCTTACCTAAATCCATACTTATGGGCAGAAAAAAGTTTAGCATTAACGAGGTGGTGGACTATCATTAGATCGATTAGTGATTCAAAGATTTTAGTGAAGAGTGGGCAGAGACTGATGGGGCGATAATTAGCAGGTTCTTTCAGCAGTATTCTTGAAAACTAGTGTTTTATAGAAAATTTTAAATGCTTATAATCGATGTGTCCCTCTTTTCAGGGATGGGACTATTCCATTTTTTTTTTTTTAAGTGAAATTTCGCTTCTTTTTTTTTCTTCTTTTTTACCCAGAAAAAGCGATTTCCGATTAAATCACTGAAGCCTCCTATGGATATGAGTTTTCTTTTTTGTTGAAATCCGCTTTTTTCTTAATAACAGGAGGCTGATTCTTGCAGAAAATTGATAGAGCCTCACCAGGTTTTTCATCGCTATTTGATTGGATTTTATTTTTTTTCTTCCTCTCTTTCATTTTATCTTTCTTTCTCTATTCCTGTTTTTTCTATCTTCCTCTCCCCATCTTGTCTTGCTATGCCTTCCTTTTCCTTATGACGGTTTTCTCTGAAAACTGAAACTGTTAATTTTGCTGTGAAGGCTAAGACTTCAAACGAGTTGTGATGAGGGGGGGGGGAGTGTTAGATGACTTTTGCTTCATCAAAGAATGACTTCCTGTCCCCCCCCCCCCTCATGCACACCACTGTCTTTCTCTTAATTTTGAGTCGGTTGAAACTGGTTGGAGTTGTTTAGGAAAATGCCGAAAATAATTAATTTGGATATAAATTAAGCTAACTTGCAGCAAATATATGACCCCCCCCCCCGGGGGGATATACCCCCCCCCCGGGGGGATATACCCCCCCCCCCCCCATTTTGGGAAATTCATCTAGATTTCGGAGGCGGGGGGTTACATTGCCTACTCACATCTCTGAATAATTCAATTTTAATAAATCTCCAATAATTTATTGCAGAATACTATTTAGCCTTAAATAATGATTATGGAAAAAGAATAAATGCATGTTTTTTTTGTTTGTTTTTGTTTTGCATGCGTGTAAACCTGGTTACGATGCTTCCCAAACATCTGCTAATATGGGACAAGAGTCCACAAGTAATCAGACAGTACAAAGGTAGTTTCAGGAATTCCGTAGGTTTTTTTTTTTTTTTTTTTCATTTAAAAAAAATTTTATCCTAAGGAGCCATCACTTATCAAGGCTAAAAGCCACTCAATGATAAGGGGTAATGAGATGGTTGAATTATGAATAATATTATTTGAGGAATGAAAATGAATCGAACAAAATTTGATTCTTTATAAGGACGGTTTATGACTAGTGTTTGTTGACGTTGGATTTGAAGACTACCATGTTGTAGCCTGCAGGGAAGCAGTCCCACAGTAATGTGTGACGTAGATGGGAAGTAATGAACGCCTTAAAAATGAACAAGGTGGAGAATGGCTATGTGCTCTTTTTGATGAATGCATGAAAGCAATTGTTGAATAAAACTTGTGTCAGAAATGTTTAAGGCACTTGATGTCGGTATTTCAAGTGTCCAACCATCTGAAGCAAAAAGGTGAAAAAGCTTAATAAATGGGTCCTTCATAAGTTTGATGAAGAAATGTTTGTTTCTAAGAAAATCGGTCATTATTTTCCGAACAATCTAATCGTTGTAGTTGGCTTTTAAAACCTTATTTATTTTTTGTTATCTAATTTCCTTTTACAGAGTAAAACACTTATTCTTGGTAAATATAAGATACCTAATACAAAGCAAATACACTCTTCAAAATAAAAATAAATCTGAACTTTAAGAAAAAAAAATTTTCATTTTTTTTTTTTCATTTTTTTTTTTTTCATTTTTTTTTTTCATTTTTTTTTTTCATTTTTTTTTTTCATTTTTTTTTTTTCATTTTTTTTTTTTCATTTTTTTTTTTCATTTTTTTTTTTTCATTTTTTTTTTTTCATTTTTTTTTTTTCATTTTTTTTTTTTCATTTTTTTTTCATTTTAAAAAATGAAAAAAATTTTTTCATTTAAAATTTTTTTCATTTTTTCATTTTTTTTTTTTTTTTTTTTTTAGACCATATATGCAAATACCTCATGTATTCCTAAACCGAACGACCGAATATATAATATGAGAATCAACCTTTCCCTGAAATGTGACGACATACAAAGTTTGGATATCGCCAGTTAACAAACTTTTCATATTTCGTTGATCATCTTATGAAGCTGTTGCTTTAGTTCGTTCATAATTGTTATCGTTATTTATTTGCCTTTCTGCAAAGGTTGGATGTGACACAAGGTCAGGCTTAATGTGCGTTCTTCTTGGGCGTTCAAGACTAGTAACAAATTAACTGTAAAAATGTTCTCAGTCCTCTTAGTTTTCCCACACAAGTGAGCGCCTGAGGCGACAGATGATGAACCTGCCCCTCCCTCTTTTGTGCAAGTATTGCATGGGAAGATGGCCTCCTCCTAGGACGGAGGATATAACCGCCACCATATTTACTTTCACTCAAATATTATTTATCGAGTTTTGTTGTCACTTCTATTTAAAGTGTTCTTCATGAAAAAAATGCTCTGCTATCTTGCATCTTTTGCTAAGTATGAATCTTTTGATGCAATATTTACTTCAACCATTTTATTTATTCTCCGGTGAAGAAACTTCTCAGAAGACCCCCCCACCCACACCTTTTAGTTTTCTAATAACATTGTATCTACATTTGGCTGGACACTGTAATCCAGACCCCACCCCACCCCAACAGCACATTTACACACATAATACACATCAAGTTTGTGTGTACACACACATACATACCAATCAGTTTCTCAAAATCGGTCATTTAGATATGAATTCCGAATTAGGACAGATTTTGTACATAAAGAGCTCAATATCTTTTCAGATAGAGCTTTATAACAATAATAAATTTAACATTTTCAAGTTTTATCAATTCTTCAGAATAAAATTTGAAAAGAAAATTTTTATTAAAAAGTATAAAATCGTTCAAGAATATATTAAAATCTATTCTTGAACGATTTTATACTTTTGAATAAAAAATTGATTTTATTTTTATAAAAAAAATAATTAAAAAAATTGTTTTTTTTTAAAATTCAAATATGAGATAAAAACATATATATGTGAGACATGACAGAAGTAAACATACCCTACAAAATAATTCATATATGTTAAAGTTTGAAACATTGGTGTTTATCCTGCGAAGCAGGTCTGCATTGGAATTTTTTTCTCACCACCAGATATGGTCAAAGGTTTGGTCAGTATAATTTCAGAGTATCCAAGTGTATATGTTTGTTTCGGCCGTCCTCTCAGACTTTTCCAAGGGGCTTTCATCCTTAATCTCATTTCCGCAATGGTGTCACAGTTTGTGTGCAATACATGTCTGTACCAGCGTAGACAATTTTTCCCTACATTATGTCTCGGATCAGCGTAACTTCGAACATGATTGAGTTTGGTTAGATTAGGAGTCCAACACAACATCCTTGCCTCCATGACTAATAGTCTTCTGCTTTCCTTTCGTCTGAAGCATCTATATTTTATACTAATTGTCATATGTGTTGTTTCACATATCAATATATTCTATCACATATCGATATATTCTGTCACATATCGATATATTCTATCACATATCGATATATTCTATCACATATCGATACATTCTATCACATATCGATACATTCTATCACATATCGATACATTCTATCACATATCGATACATTCTATCACATATCGATACATTCTATCACATATCGATACATTCTATCACATATCGATACATTCTATCACATATCGATACATTCTATCACATATCGATATATTCTATCACATATCGATATATTCTATCACATATCGATATATTCTATCACATATCGATATATTCTATCACATATCGATATATTCTATCACATATCGATATGTTCTATCACATATCGATATGTTCTATCACATATCGATATGTTCTATCACATTATCACATATCGATACGTTCTATCACATATCGATACGTTCTATCACATATCGATACGTTCTATCACATATCGATACGTTCTATCACATATCGATACGTTCTATCACATATCGATACATTCTATCACATATCGATACATTCTATCACATATCGATACATTCTATCACATATCGATACATTCTATCACATATCGATACATTCTATCACAAATCGATACATTCTATCACATATCGATACATTCTATCACATATCGATACATTCTATCACATATCGATATATTCTATCACAAATCGATACATTCTATCACAAATCGATACATTCTATCACAAATCGATACATTCTATCACAAATCGATACATTCTATCACAAATCGATACATTCTATCACAAATCGATACATTCTATCACAAATCGATACATTCTATCACAAATCGATACATTCTATCACAAATCGATACATTCTATCACATATCGATATATTCTATCACAAATCGATATATTCTATCATATATCACTATTTAAGTAGGACACAGACCAAAGAAGCATTAGAATTCTAAGAGTTTCATAGGTTAATCTAAAGGTGGACTTAATCAGCATTGAATCGTCGCAAACCTCAAAATTCCTCTTTCCACTGTTAACCGGGTGATTATCCAATTCATCAGAGAGGGAAAGTAATCAATATCATCTAACCTAGGTCGATCAGGACACCCTGTTTACACTTTTTGTTATTAATAACAAGGGTGTTTATTTACTTCTGGCACATGTGTGTATATATATATATATATATATATATATATATTAGTGCAATTATGAAGGGAAGACGTGTTGAATTTTTCATAATTAAAAGATTTAGGGGATGAAAAAAAAAAAAAAAAAATTGCCAGTCGACTAGTTTCGCCCACACTTTACAAGACTGATATCGTGGGATTTTAAATATGGGTGAGAATGTAGGATAGAATTGAAACCTTTTATATTTAAAATGAAATTAGCGTTATGTTATGAAGGGAAAAAAAAAAAGTTCGAATTTAGAATAAAATAATCGTGATGTCATATGGAATGGAGGGCCTCTTGAGGCGTACGTGGATAGTCTCTAAGATTTTCAAATGATAAGAAGAGGCCCTCCCTTTGCAAACAGAAGGAGTGTCTCTTGGGGTTGAGTGTGATTAGTCTCTAAGACACAACCTCCATTCCATACAATATCACGCTTATTTTATTCTAAATTCGAACTTTTTTTCCCCCTTCATAACATAACGCTAATTTCATTTTAAATATAAAAGGTTTTAATGCTATCCTACATTCTCACCCATATTTAAAATCCCACGATATCAGTCTTGTAAAGTGTGGGCGAAACTAGTCGACTGGCAATTTTTTTTTTTTTCATCCCTTAAATCTTTTAATTATGAAAAATTCAACACGTCTTCCCTTCATTATTGCACTAATAAAGTTTTGTACCCCCCAAAAAATAATGAAATATATATATAAATTACATAAACAATATTATAGTCTATGCCAATCAACCAGTGTTTCGATGTTCTAACATCTCTTCAGACTTGGCGGAGACTATAATAGTGTTTATGTAATTTTATAAATACTCTACTTGTTATTGAGCACTTTTGAAAATATTGGTTTTATGTTAATTTTATTTATATATTTTAACTTGATTAATATATATATCTAAGAACTGCTACACTCTATAATAAAGACCAATGTGTTTTTATTTGTAGATAAATAAATGTCTGTCTCATCACAAAAGTTACCAAAACCATTTAACGCGTTATGGGGAAAGGAGAAAGCAAATAGCAAGTCAGACCCTCCTCCACCATCTGAAGTGAATTCTGAAAGAAATCTTTCACTCTATTTCCATGATGAGGTTTTCTTTTTTTCTTTCTATATCGATTTATACGTTTTTTTAAAAACTTTCCAGTTTGAGTAGTTTTCTTTTTGTTAACTTCACCAATTTAGATATTATTTTATATGAATATTTAATGCAAACATTGGCAAAGCATAATTTTCTTCCATCACTTCTGACGAAGGATGTTCACGTGTGTGTGTGTGTGTGTGTATATATATATATATATATATATAGACAAAACAATGTCTTTTTTGGTATGTAGAGTATTGATTTACTCCTCTCCAGGAGTTAGGCACAAGGCCAGTTTTTATCTTACTCCCACAAGTAAGATGTGACCCAAGGTCGGGTCAGGAAAGTGGGGTTTAAAAATTGCCTGGGCAGCCCCGTCGGCATTCCCCGGTAGGGGCACCTCAGGTAGTAAGCAATAAATTTACTCCTCCCCAAAGAGGGGAGGCGAAGCCTGGGAGGGTGGACCTCCTAGAACTGCAGACAGGCCGGCGTAAATCAAGCCCCGAAGGCCAAGACAATACCAGTCTATGGGGTGCAGTATCCATCGGAACAGATACTACACTTTGATCTTAGCCAAAAGGCCAAAGTAGCCTAAAAGTTATTTATTTATCTACCGCCCACAAGGTAAGATGTGACACAAGGTCGGGAAAGTGGGATTAGATAAGCCAGCGCTCGAGAAGTGAGCACTCTGGCCATTTAAAAATTGCCTGGGCAGCCCCGTCGGCATTCCACGGTAGGGGCGCCTCAGACAGTAAGCAATAAATTTACTCCTCCCCAAAGAGGGGAGGTGAAGCCTGGGAGGGTGGACCTCCTAGAACTGCACAGGACAGACCCATAGACCGGCGTAAATCAAGACCCGAAGGCCAAGACAATACCAGTTTATGCGGTACAGTATCCATCGGAACAGATACTACACTTTGATCTTAGCCAAAAGGCCAAAGTAGTCTAAAAGTTATTGTACTCAAATATTGTTAAGCATTAAATAAATAAAGTATTGATGGAACGCTTAACTTCTCAAATCAGATCAGCAAATAATTTATGAAATAAAATATTTACCCCCCCCCCCCCCCTCTTCTCCTAGTTGCCCATACAAATCTGAACTGTTTGAAACCGAGTAACCCATTTTTATTCTCAACTCTTGATCAATTTCCAACTGTTCAAACTCTGCAATAATTCCTCTCTTTGGCTATCATCAATCACTCTTCCTGTTCCATTAAATGTGTTGGCTAGTTTGTACATTGCTTGACGACTCAAAGTGAATTTCTGTTAGGAAATGCTTGTTTGAATTTTGATTTTACTTTTTTTTTTCTCTTTTTTTATTTTACCTGTTCCAAACTTGCTGATAAAAATTCTTTGTTCCAAATTAAATTTATGTTTAACAGTTGCCATGTCTGCGAATCAATGAATATCACCGATATTAAGTGAATCAATAAAAAATCAATATAATTTCAGCATTAAATAATTTTAAATAAATATGCAAAGATATTTCAGATAGCCCTATATATTTCGGTCAGGTAACTTTGAGCCACCTTGCTGTGTGGGAATGATATAAAATTATCTTGTTGGATTTTCAAAGTCAGACCCAAATAGCATTTAAGCTGACAAATCAAACTTTTCTTCTGAATAGCCAATTTGCATTTGTTATTGTTGTACTATGTTATTATTATAATAACATACTTAGCAAAAAAATTTTAATTGCTTAGTGAACTAGTCTAGGCAACTAAACATTTTAAATAATCACCTAGAAATGAAAATCAGTATGGGATAACTCATTTTAAATTGAATAATATAATAGGATGGTGCCTGCTTTAAGTTAAAAAAATATGCTGACAAATAAGAATTACAAACTTAAATGACTTTACTGCATCCCAGCCAATGATGGGTAGGTAGAGCTAGTGTGTGTATGTATGTATATATATATATATATATATATATATATATATATATATATATATATATATAAAAATATATTTAATTATTTGTCATTAAATATTATGGCCACTTTGTATTTGCATATCTTTTCTTTGGTCCTTTATAAGTGACTTATTAATTTTTAAGTTTCAGGCTGTAATTGGCCGATGTATTTGCCGTACTCGCTGAGTACTTTCAAATCCCTAACCTAACTTCGGGGGGGGGGGGTACCAAGTAGAGAACATGTATTTTAAAATGTTTAGTGATGGTTTTAGTAGGAACCGTGTGATTGGTTGAAGTATTGATAGAGTGTTAGTATTAAAAGCATTTTAGGATGTTTTCACTGATCGAAATTAAGTTGTCCATAATATTTAATGAAATATGTCTTAAAAAAAAAAACTCTGTCCAGATATATAATTTGTTGCCGCTTTGTGTATTTTGTAGGGCGCAAACGAAAATTTTGTCTGAAGACTAATTATTTACAAGATAATGAAACTCCTATAATAATAATAATAATAATAAAGCTATGTTAGTTTTACTACAACTAACCTTTCATGTAGGTTCATCATGCACCTGGTAAATTCAAGTTCGATTTTTCCAGCATTTAGAAGAACATAACTGTCCCACCCTCTCTAATTTAAGACAAATTTTAGTCAACAACACAAAGATATTACATTCTGAAACGAATTAAAAAAAAAATAATACTTAAAGCTATCTTTATTAAAACCTAGCAACCTACAATAAATAACATTACATGTGAAACTGGTAACAATATTTTAAAATGTTGAACATATAATTTATCATGTAACGCTAATTCTAGTGGCCCTGAATTGGAATTGTAAAACGCTTTTCTGAAACTACACCGGTTTGCTGTTTTGACGTTTAACTTCACATACAGTGTTCTCGGCTGTTTTTTAAAATCCTTTTTTCTCCAGCTTTTTATTCATTTTTTTTTTTTTTGTCACCCAAAGATGATTTGATGAGGAAACGAAAGTGCTCGTGATAATTATGAAACGTTAATTATCTTTTTGATTTTGACACAAAAAAGGTTATTAGGAAAATCGAAAAAATAAAAAAAATGTATAATCAAGCGAAAGGTTTGTTATATTTAACAATGTTTGCTTAAATGAAAAAATGCTACCTAAATCCAATATATATATATATATGTATGTATGTATGTGAGATCCAGTGTTATAGAAGAAATAACAAGAGTGCTCAGAGCATATCTATTTTTTTAATGGACGCTATACCTTATTATGATCATCCTTTTATGTCACGGAAACACTCCCACAGGGTTAAAGATACCATGGATGTTAGAAAAGTAAATATGGCTTACTTTGATTATATTTGGAAACGATAGCTGCAAAGCATACATTAAACGTCCGACTGGAAACCATGTTAAGATAGAGCGCTGGTCAGATACGTCTAACCAGCCTTGAGCCCAAAACGAGAAAGACGAAAAATCTTTTTGAAATCTCGCACATGTGTGGTGTGAGATTTTTTTTTCTATTTCCAAATAGAAGAGTGCATTTTCAGGTTGGCAAGCGATTATTCAGGGGCGATAACTTGAATGTGGTTCAAGGGAAATAACTCCTGAATATTCTAAGAAAACAACACAAATCTGGTATAATTCGTGGATTTGGCATCAAATAACATGAAAAGGGTTGATATGCCTGAAAACAATCCCCCCCCCCCCCAAATATTTCTTATTCTCTCTTTAAATTTTGATTATTCGGGCTACTGTTCTCATCTTGAGTGTTATTCTCGCAACGTCTTGGCTGATTTAACCGACCTTGTTGAACTCTGGAATCTGTATAGAATTTTGAATGGAACCTTTTATTTAATCCAAGGGCGGGGGGGGGGGGCTTGCTTTCGTTCTCTCAGCCATGATTGGGTAGAAGTCTTACGTAATTCGTAATTGTATTCTTAGTATCGCCCACGCTGAGGATTGAACCTTCAACCTCCAGAAGACTGTCACTTAAAATTGATTATTACTTCGCACTTATATTCGTAACACCACAATTCTAGTATGAATTTTAAGGAACCTTAAACCTATTCTTGTGTTAGATGTGTAGTCTTACTACATATCACTGTATATTACTACTAATTACTACATATGACTATATATATATATATATTTTATTTTTAAAAAAATCTCTCTTTAAATATCTGTCAAATGCCAAGTTGATCCTGGTGTCTCTTTGTCATTGCTTGTTTCTTTGCTGCTGACAATGAACTTGTCCACATTTACTGCCGGTATCCTGTCTTCAGGAATTGTTCCGTCCATTAGCTCGTAATACCCATACAAGTGCTTCCTGTTTATATCCTTTTATGGCGCAATTTTCTCTTTATTGCTCCGATCGTGTTTGCACTCATATCAGTTTTCAGTGTCAAACGGAAGTCGAGGATTGCGTTCATGTAATGCAACCCTTCGTCTTTGCATTATGTAAGTTTGCTTTCCTTGTGTTAAGGATACAATAGGCTATCTTCTGTTTTTTTTTAGTATTGGGTCATAACTTATCAAGGTCAAGAGTCACTTAAGACTAAAGGTTAATGAGACGGAAATGATTGCCACCCGACAGATGAGGAACACTATGAGAGTATTAACATCGATCAATGGTATAAACTGAAAATTATCTATGGGACAAGAACTTATTGGATTTGGAGATGATATTTAACTTGTAATCAGAAGGGGAGCAATCCCACGGTAATGTGTTCCAGTCGGGAAGCCCTTGCAAAGAAGCTCTGTCCATGGAAATTCCGCGAGACACAGAGGGAGAAAGGAGTTGTTATTGTGAATGTCTTACAAGGAGAGAACTAAGCTTGGAGCTCAGTCGAGCACCTTCCATGGAAATAACTATAGAATAGAGAGAAACTAGAAATGTCTTTTGTGAGAAAGGGGTTATAAGAAAGAAATTAGACCCCCACACACACACACACACACACACACTGGAGTCATATTGCCATTACTCCCAGGTTTACTCTCGCCCGAAGTAATAATATCTGTCAGGATCCAATGTATGAATTAAATGGAATCTATCTTCGGTATATGAAACTGCATCTGGTGACATACACAAATTTATACCATGAATAAATATTTAAAGATACTAAGGAATTGTTTGAACTATTATTCTCATTTTGTTTCTGAATCTTTGAGATGAGGATTGATTCTATGTATTATTTGGATTGTTCAGACTACTGTTCTAATCTTGGGTGTTATTCTCACAACGTTTCGGCCGATGTAACCTCCGACTTTCTTCTGATGTATCTTTACAATGGCTTTGAGAAACATATCAAAGGTTGAAGGTTACATCGACCGAAACGTTGTGAGAATAACGCCCAAGATGAGAACAGTAGTCTGAACGATCCAAATAATACATATTCTCATCTTGGTTGTTATTTCTATAACACTTAGCCCGATATAACCCCTAACCTTCTTCAGGTGCATCTTTTCAAACCCTGGAACCTAGTATAAGAGTTTGAAAAGATGCCCCTTTTAAACTGAAGAAGGTCGAAACATTGAAAATAAAACCAAAACAAGAATAGTATTCTGAATAACCCATTAATAAGTTGTATTATTGATAATTCAAATTATCAATTCTCATTTTGAAAAAATTCTGAAACATAAGAAATTCAACTTCTACCAAAGTGAGTGGATTCAGTATATAATTTAAAAAGGGTTGGTATGCCGTAACAAAAGAAGGTTACTTAAGTATGATTGACAAGATTTGACCATAGCTTCACCAGTCGTCAGTTTTAATCATGTGATGTAGGATTTTAAGTTAAAACAGTTGAAGGTTAAAAGTTGTTGAGGAAACGCAATTAATGTATGGTTATGCGAGATAGGGGTGCTCAATACACAGTGTAAGTGATCCGGCCAGAAGCAATTCCTACATATGGAAATTGATCCATAGTTAAGTAAATATATATTAATGTGTATGTATGTATGTATGTGTGTGTATATATATATATATATATATATATAATTATATATGTATATGAAACTCAATGTCTGTGTGTTCTCTATAGAAAAAACTTAGAGAATCTACATAAAATCAAAAAGTCTATTATGTAAAATTTACCAGGGAAGACAATGGAAGTGTACCTTAATCTCTACATTATCCTACATGTCCCCGAATCTAAGTGATTCATGAGGATAAAACCACCCTTAAGACTTCAAATACGTGTATATCCGATTTTAATGAAATTTAAACCATATGTATAAGACACTAATTCAGAGTTTTCTGACATTTCAGCTTCTTTCGACTATATTAGGGGGCGAAATGGGAGAAGGAGGGGGCCAGTAAAAGCAAAGAAAGTAATATGGTGTTATGAGCATAGTGGAAAAGTACATAGGGATTCTCATTCAATTCCTAGCAACGGTGGGTCTTCCTGCTAGTGTGTGTGTGTGTATATATATATATATATATACACACACACACACACATACACACTGATGAGTATCAGCTTATAAAACCGGCTCAACATTTTTGATTTACATTTCTATGCAGTGCCTGATGCCTTCTCAGGCAGAGCGTTGTAATAATTGAATAAAGTGTTCTTTTTAAATAAGTTATGACCATAGGTTTCACTCTGTGCACGATTCATCAGATGATTCTACAAAGCGTAATGCTCTTAAATGTTAGTCATTTGATGAATTGCGCACAGCATGAAACCTATGGTTATGACTGATTAAACATACTTTATTCAATTGTGTATGTATAAAGACGATAATAAAATAATACTGTTGAGTTTTTTAGATTAAAAAAAGTGAGCTTTTTAGATAAAATAATTTGGTTCTAACATTATAAAATGTTAAATATATTTAAAATGTTCTTTGGTTGGAGATGATAAATCAAAAAAATGGCTACAACTGTTTATTAAAAGCGAAGATGGGCAGTCTGCTGGAAAAACAAAACAATTTGACCCCAGGAATCTGTTTTTAAACCCCAATTTGAACTTCTTCAAAAAAAATTTCCAACCCAACCTCTGATTAAAAGTATTCAGCTTTGTTGGCTGAAGAATAAAATACTTTCTAAATATACTTGAACAATGTGAAAATATCTTAAACATAATTACGGCTCGACGTTTTGGCAAACAATTTTTTTGTTCTTACCTAGTAACAAAAATCAATAATTACCATTGATCTTTCTTTCTCGTCTGCTTAATGAAGGAAAAGAATCTTGATAAATAATTAAATCTAACAAATATTTTTTTATTTCATGTATGTTTGGAATTTGTTTTTTACAAAAAAAAATGTTTAGCACTGAATGGCATATGTTTGCGAAAGATACTTAAAATAGATTGGATGAGATTGTAGTCTTAACATTTGAGAAATATATATTACTAGCGGAACCCGTCACCCCGGCGTTGCACGGGAGAAATTAGTACCTATTGCATGACGTCGAATTAAAAAAAACGGCCTATAGTTCTTTCTCCACCCCCACCCCCTATACCGTGTTGGCGAATGTTGTAAATTAAAAAAAAAAAAAAAGTGGCAGTCAAATGGGATCGAACGCCGAAACTGTCGATCATTAAACCCCCCTTCTTACCCATGGGGCCACACTTACAATTTAAAAATAAATGTGTAAATAGGCTAATAACGCTATGGTTGTTTATTGACATGCGTGTTATGTTAACATTTACATTCTGCCGACCAAATGGAAATTTCAACAATGACGCGGTGTAGGTCATTTTTTGTAAATTCATTTGGGCAATTTTTCTATAATATGCGTGTTTAATGTGTATGTTTTTGTAAATGTAAATGTATCCGCGTCTACCAGTATCTTAGTGCGTAATGAATTAAATAGGAAGTCGATTCGATCAAGAAATGTTATCCGCCATGTTGAATCATTGAATGTTGCAGGAACTGTGTTCGTTAATTTCATTCGCTTAATTCCGGAATGAATTTAAATGTAGAAGGTAGAATTAGATAGAACGTAATCTGATATTCGCGAATAATCATCGGAGTGTAAGGGAGCGGTTGTTAATTTTTTGCGTATTGCTTAATATTATGTAGTAAAATAATGTCAGACAAATACGAAATAACAATGGGTGCTTTATGAAAATTATACTGTGTTTATTAGTTCCCGGTGTCGATGAGTGTAGTCACAGTACAGAATTGTTAGGGAGAAAAGTTTTTACTACCACTTATATGGAGTTGGTATTTCGGAGAGTCGTGGCGGCCGGGCCGAATGTAATATTCAGTGTTAGTTTGGAAAGAAGAATAACAGATATACTAAAACACGCTCGAGTGAATAAGTGCAATGTAATTGTGAGTTCAGTAGCCCGTGATGCATGTGGTTATTTTCCTATTCTCCGAGAAGGTACAGGGGAAAAAACGTCTCTACTTTATATATTAGATAATGTATGTCTACCAATACTTCTGTTGTAAGGAAATAAATAGCAAAAGCAAATTAATTACAGATCACTGTAACTCACCATTTTCTTTATTAAACCTGGTAATTTTAGTAAATGCACACACGCACACACACACATCTATCTATATATATATATATATATATATATATAAAGCTACCCAACATTTATTATTTTAAAAAAAAATGTTATTTAATACTTGACTTTTTTTTCTTTAAGTTTGGTGTTTAAATTTCTATAACTCGTGTTTCGAGCATGTTTGGCTCTCTTCATATTGTTTTGAAAAAAAAAATTGTAGTTTTTTTAGTTATATATATATATTTTTTTTTTCTTGTATTAGTTTGACCTTTTTAAAAATCAATTTTTGTGTAAAATATATTTTCCATAAAAACATTTTCTTCTCTCTATTCAGTCTTTTATTAATATTTAATTTATATTTGTTCATAAATTTTGAAACTAGACAAATTTCGGCTTTTGAAGTCTTAACGTCTCGTTTATTTGATTGAATCTAATTTCTGAAATGTTATAAATGTTTTCACCCTCGACAGTGTGAACAAATACTTGAACAAGTGCATGTGTTGCCTTCTTTACACATTCCATTAAACTTGTTCGGTGATTCGCTTCTGCTTATTCAAGCAAGAAAATAAAGCTGATTTAGAACCGGATGAAAATGAACTAGATTCAAAGAAGAAAGTGTTATTTGACGAGCGCATCTCGAAAGGATGTGTAAAATGATCTGAGGTGAGGGAAACGAATAACACCTTTGTTTTTTGTTGTTTTGTTGTTTTCTTTTTTTTTTTTTTTTAGTTGACTGCAAAATATGCTTTCAACATATCTTGGCAAATATTGTAGATCTATTGACCTTAATCATGGAATATTTTCCATTTTCAGTATCATCCACGGTAACTGCCGATGTCATTAAAGGAAAATCGCTGTTGTCTCGACTTATTTGCAAGATCAGAAACTTTGAACGTGGTTTAAAATTTATATCATCCAGTTCATTTGTTTTTATTTGACAGCTGAAAGTGTGAACCGGCGTTCACTGCACAGGCCGTGATCGTCCGCTTGTTGTTTTTCTCCGAATTCGATGCTTGATTTCTGTAATGCACAAAGCTGACCTTCCCCGAAGTAAACAACAAAAAAATCGCCTCTTACAAAAAAGTAAGATGCAGTGAGGCTGATTCGAACGGTCAACCTAAGGGTTACAAATGATTTGTCATTGGTAGCTCTATTTTAAGTGGATGATTCACCTTTTCAGGATAGGAAAAAAAAACAAAAAAAAACAAAAAAAAACAAAAAACAAACAAACAAACAACTCTGAACATCTTTAGCTTCCAGGGATTTGGTTGAGAGAGAGAGAGAGATTGATTGCTTGCTTGCTTGCTTGCTTGCTTTGGTCGCTTGCTTGCTTGCTTGCTTGCTTGCTTTGGTCGCTTGCTTGCTTTGGTCGCTTTGGTCGTTGGATAACTAAACATTTCACTTGGGTACCGTTAAGTAAAATTCCCCAAAACAGAATACAAGCAGTATCCTGTTCAAATTTTCTCGCGACAATTTCGACATTGGCCGTCGTGTCAATCATGTGATCTTGGTCACTGCTGTTACAAGAGGATTTTCCTTCCGAACAAAATCACAACTCAAGTTTAAGACAAGCAACAATGTTTTATTTTGAGACTACAATGACACTCGGCTTCTCCACAGAATGACAGACTTGCAAAATGGACAAACATCTCTTCCAACCAAACATCAACAGTCTATCTGTCCAAGGGCCCCTCTGTCTCTCAAACCAAGCAGAGACCAACTGACACCCTCTTCCCGTTTTGTTGGAATATATATATAGATACTAGTAGAGCTGCCCGGTGTTGCCCAGGTTAGAGTGTGGGATAGCATCATATGCAACATAATGGTAGGGAGAGTTTACTTAACAGCAACCTTGATGCTGTCAGCTAGATATCTTACTCACCGAGCTATTCAGATATATGTTAATAATCTTAAACTAACGCTAATAAATAGATTAATTTCATTGTGTAAAACGTTTGAAAATTGTCATTAGCTTCTGTAAGGGGCAGCCAGAGACACAAAAATACTTCCATGATATTCACATGCAAATTCTGCATGTGAATACAATTATAGTGAAAGTACACTTCCTAGAATGTCTTCGTTTTTAGGGACAGACATGCACAGACAGAGGGGTGTTTTCCTTGATTATATATATGTGTGTGTTTCATTTGAATCAAAGAGAAAACAGTTTTCAGTGGAGGGGTTGTGCCCCCGGGGACCCTCTTAATATCAAAATTTGCTGAAATTTTGAGAATAGACATCATTTTTGGTCATTTTTACCTATGGTTTAAATTTCATTTGAATCAAAGGGAAAACAGTTTTCAGGGGTGGGGGGCAGGGACCTCTAGTGTTGAAGTGATATATTTCTTATATAGCCTATGACATTCACTGAGAGGTCAGCTTTGTTAGGAATACTGTATGTTTGTAGATATAGCTAAATGTATGGGTATGCATCTATGGAAATATTTTGACCCCCCCCCCCATATGAATCAGTATGGTATGATTTTTGTCGGCTTGATTCTGTTATTGGCATTAGTTTCCCCCAGTTTTTTCTAGAACCAGGTACTTTCAAGAGGGACCACGTGATAGTTGCCAACGTCCATCATGAAAGTGGGGCCATGGAACTGACAAGATTAGAACTCGAAACATCCAGGACGTCAGTCCACTTCATCACAGCCACCTCCCAATATTTTGATAAAACATACCTATTCAAAAAGATTTTCACACTAATATTTCTTTCACTGATGTTTCCTGTTATTGTTTTTCTCTTGCTTTAAGAAGTAAGAGTTGCAAAAAAATATAACACATTTGTGTCATGGAAATTGCTTTTTAATTCCTCTTATTATTATTATTGCATTTTATGCAAGAAATTGAAGCCGCTGACGTTGGCAGCTGTAATCACCCAATTGGCTCCGCATATTGGACAATATGCTTCATGGATCATCAGGAGAGAATGTGTGATTGTTTTAGGGCCTACCTCTTGCCGACATATTACACCCCCCCCTCCTCTTGACTGACATAAGGTCTAATCCATTTGGATTGGGTGGTACAGATTTGTTCACTCCAACTGGCTCTCGTCATTCTTCTTCAACCAAATCGAATAACTGACTTTCTCTACAGTTGATTCAACTCTTTTTATGACATCATTAACACAACAGTGTTTTAATCCAATTCAGACTATAACTTCCTTAATCTTCTTCCAATAAATCCTCAGCATCCAAATTCAACCGGGAAATGCTTCGTCCTCTATCCAGCATCTTCACACACAGTCGATAGGTGATCGTAGCGCTTATCTTTACGAATCATTGCAGCATCAATGTTGGTCCTCATGGGAGACTTTTAGTTTGATTAGGTGGATAATTACTAGAAAGAAAGAAAAAAGATTTGATCTCATGATTTTATTAGTGATAAACATTCAAATACCTTGCAAGGAGCAAAAAAGGCCACAATGTTGTGCATGTTTGATCTGCCATTTGCGATTTGGCAAAAGTACATATGCGGGCTGCCGTGCCTCGTGACTAGCAAGAGAAAGCTATACAAATTTAATGCCTATATAAAGGCTATAAATTTGTCATTGGCTGACAGTAACTTCGGCTGGTGTTGACGTAAGAATGAGCGCAGGCAGATTGACGAGAGTGAGAGATATCAGAAGAGAGGCTCATTGCATTTTAGTTTTCATCAGAGAGAAAGAAGGAAAAAGTTATGAAGTGAATTCCCGGTGTTAAATATGTGTAACATGTGATGTGTAAAGTTAGTTAGTTTCGTACTAAGCCTAAAGGCTCACAAAACCGGTGTGTATCCCCGATTGTATAGCGTTAAGTGAAATGAATGGATTGTACTGCTAGTCTGTCTCCGATTATACTATTAACAAACCTGGTACTCATTTATACGTCTGGGCGGAGTATTTTGCTTACAGCACCTCATATTTGCAAATGGTCACCCATCTAAGTACTAACCAGGCTCAATGTCGCTTAACTTTGGTAAGCTGATGAGAATCGGTGTGTCGGTAAGGTCGGTAGTCGGTTGAAAAAAAAATCTGAGTTGGGAGGCTCCTGATACCCCCATTTAGCTGTAAACATAAACAAGGTGCCACATGTGCCAAATGATTTAAATTTTTATTTAAATTCAAAACGCTTTTACTCATGGTACGTAGTTTTTTTTTTTGTTGTCTTTTCTTCATACATTTATATCCTTTTCCATTAAAGATATTTTTATTGCTTTTACTTCTGTAGCTTAACGGCAAATCACCCGACTGCAACATCTGTGGTCGTGGGTTTGAATCTCACCAAAGTCAGCTACGCTGATGAACCACAGTAAGTGTGAAACATGTGCCCGTGGATAACGATATTTTATAAATAAATAAATAAATATATATGCCCTAAAATGTAGAGGGGGACTTAGTGTAAGGCAAATAACTCCCTCAGACATATAGGATATGCATCACTGTAAAGACAACCAATATTAAGCTGTCAATATCGCCCCCCCCCCAACAAAAAACATGACGTGTGTGTGTATGTGTATGTATATATATATATATATATATATATATATATGCAATCACCAATAAAAATAATTACATAAAAATACATTAAATATTTTTAGGTGATAAAAATCGTACATATTTCTAGACGGAGCGTCTTGGTCTAGTACGCTGGCCTACAGACATCAATATCGAAGGTTCGATCTCTGTCTAAGTTAGCCATGCTGATGACGGCTGTGAGCCAGAAACACGTGTCCATGGATTACTTTTATGTATGTATAAAATTAATAAAAATATGTATATTAACGAAAAATATGTCCTATAAAGTTACGGGCGACTAATAATGCAATTTTCTGCATCTTAGTCACTTAGGAAGTGAAAGAATCTAAATAGTGGTAAGCAAAAACAACAACAAACGCTGCAATCACCAATAAAAATAATTACATAAAAATACATATATAATGTATTTAATAATAATAAATGAGGCTAAAAGCCTTGAAAGCATGTTTAGATGCAATATTTATTAATAAAAAATAAAATCAGAACAGATTTTTTTTTTCATTTTTACTTTGGTCCTTTGGCTAATCATTTCGCTAGTATACCTAGCTACCTCAGAGTATGAGATTGTAACAATTCCGTTGCGATTGGTAGTTATCCGTCAGAATAGAAAATGGACTCGGTGTTATTATCAACGGCTTTCTCACTTTAAAAAAAAATATGAAGTGACGCGCATGCACGCTAATTATTTATTGTTCAGATAACAATTAATGTAGAAATGTCTATTGTGTCGTGCACATGGCCATCCCTACTACAGGCCAGGCAATCGTGCAACTGGGGTCTTTTACTGGAGGCCATGTGAATTTTCTTAAATATTCGATATAGAAGTTGCAAACAAAGGTAAAATTCCTCTGTGAGATTAGTTTGATGTTTTTATGTGTTTTACATACCAAATAATAAGAACCACAATGAGCTAATTGATAAATTTTATAATTGACAAATTCCTATAAATGAAGAAACAGGTAGTTTTGAATAAACAAAGGCAAATGCATATTTCAATGAAGAATTTTTATTTCAATGTTGGATTTTTTTAGAGATTTTGTACTTATGTCAAAAGATCATTACTTGTATATTGTGGTTAAAAAGAAAAAAAGGATCTGCACCAGTTGATGATATAGTTTGCAACTTCTATATCGAATATTTAAGAAAATTCACATGGCCCCCAGTAAAAGACCCCAGTTGCACGATTGCCTGGCCTGTAGTAGGGATGGCCATGGTCGTGCAATAAAGAGGAAACGGTTATAGAAAATAATGACATTAAACTTTTATCTTTTCAGGAAACTGAAAACGTTAAAAGGTTGTTAAAAAGGCAGTAGTTTTTAAGAAATTTTCATGGACACACACGTCCTTTGCCCCTAATTATGCCATTGCCTGACATGGATATTGTGTATGGCTTAGTTTTAAAACCTGTAAATATGCTTTTTATTGTTTACTTGCAAGGTTACTCAGCATTGCCCGGGAACATGGATTACAAAATAACTTAAAAAAAAGAGTGTAACATCTTTCTTTCAAAACTTTTCTCTCTACATCTTTCTCCGACTGCCCCAATTTGTACTAGGAATTGTCACTTGTTTATGCCAAGTGTAAAGTTCCCTTTAATGTGTTTTTGTCCGAAAAATTGGTTTAATTACTTTTAGTAGTCAAATTTGATAAGAACCCCTTTCTTTGTGTTTCTTTCCTTCCCACTTATTCTGATTAAGCGCTGTCTTTACCAAGGGGTTCTAATTGTCAGAAACTGTTTCAGTTGCAAAAAAAAAAAACGTTTATCTCACATTTTTTTCATTCAAGAGAAAAAACTAATAGAAATATGTTATGACTGGAAGGTAAAGGTAATGAAGAGTCAATGGTTGGGATTTGGAGGGGGGGGGGGGGTTCTTTTTTTTCCAGTCAATTTTCCTACCTTGAGTTAATCAACCGTTTTTGCATAAGTCAGTCAGTGTTGAGTCCAGAGTAGAATTCTTTATTTATTATTTTTTTTTTTTTTTGTCAATTTCTCACATCAATTTTTGTAAGAGTTGAGTCGGAAGTAACCCCCCCCCCCCAACTGACTCTGGAAATTTTAATCATTCAATGAAAAGATATTCGCGATATATAGAAAACGGTTTGAAATGGTAGAAGATATTTTACATAGACTAGAAAATGTGTATCCCCTCTTGGTGTAAATCTTTAATAGTCTTAATAAAAAATAAATTTAGGAAAAGAATGCTTAAAATAACTAATTGCGATTGTTAAATTAATATTTAAATCTTGATAAGATTTTCTTTTGAATAAGCAGGGTCATTTTTGAATAAAGTTTATCTAATAAAAATACCTAAAATATAGATTTCTTTTTTCTATTTCATTCCTGTAGTTGTTTAAATTTTAGCTTTCACCACAGAAAAATAAATCATAAAATTCTGTTCAATATATATTGAACAGAATTTTATGATTTATTTTTCATTTTTGTTCAATCTTTTATACAAAATCTATGAATGCAGATTTAATTTTGTTTATTTACAATTTTTTAAAAACATTTATTTGATATAGTTTAAATTATATCATATAAAGTAAAGTCAACCCCTCATACTTTAGTGATCAATAGCCTTTTTCTTTCTTTTTTTTTATTACAAGCTATATTAAAAAATCGGTTTTGTCAGTCATATAAGATCTGTGTTGTTAAAAACAAAAATTTCATTTCCACATCAAACTTCATATTTAGTCCGATCAATAGTTTTTGTTTTGATTACTAATATCATAGAGGGAGTAGGAGGAGCTAACCCTAGCATAGTCCCAAGTCTGCTACTCAAATCAACAGATAATTTCTTCGATATTTACCAGTGAAAAAAAGGGAATTTTCTTTCTCCTTTCTTTTGTTGCCTTTGACTGACCGACTTTTGACTCTAGAGAGAGGATGGTAAAAAGAAGAAAAAACTGTTTGTGTTATGTATTTAATAGCATCGTGATTTTGTACCTGCTGCTGTGGGTCAATCAGTTAGCTTGCCATATTTAGAGACATTTTGTGAGTTCAAACCTCACTAAGGGCATAAGTTTTTTTTGTTTTTTTTACTTTGAATTTGTGTCCAAATGAATTTAAACGTTTTAAGCTACAATATAAGGAGATTGTCTAGTTTTACTTTTTTTTCTTCTGTGATTTACGGAAATAAGGACCCCAAGAAATGTCAGCTCATCAATTAAAAAAAGAACAAAAGAAAAAAAAATCTTTGCATAACGAATTTCATGAAATGTTTCTTTTGTTTTTTATTTGCATTGAGATCAAAACATTGTTTTAAAGAAATTCTGATTTGCGACATAGTTTTCATTAGACACTACATCACTATATATATATATATACTAAAAGACTACCCATCTCAGGAACGGTAAAATGAATTCCTCAAACAAAACAGTTTTACACTACTTTTATGTTGCTTCGATTCTCCTAAGACAACTTCAATCAGAATGCGTATCCAGAAAAAGGCCGAATCAATGTGATTTTTGCCTGAGCCACGGATGCAACAATCAAATCTTCACCCTAAGATGAATCCTCGAACATTGTTGGTGATTCCACAAAGGACAATCATTTGTTTCATTGATTTTGCTGCTGCATTCGACCGCAGTACTCTCTGGAAGGTTAGGCAAGCAGATGGTATCATGCCCAAACTTTTCAATCTTCTTAAATCATACTATTGCTCAACGCGATATTGCATGCGCATGTACGGTGAGGTTTCGAATTACGGTCTGGCGTTCGGCGAAGATGCCAACACTTTTAAATTACACTATTGACTGTTTCACCTCGAATGTCTTAAGAGTTTCCCAGTGCCAATGTTGGATGCAACTTTGCTGTCAAGGACTTGGATTGCGCAGAAGATATCTTACTACCGTTGAAGCATTTGCTGATGTCCATTCTGCTATTAATGAGTTTACGCATGTTGCATCGCAGATTCGGATGAAAATAAATGCCTCGAAGACAAAAATACTCAATGGTGATGTTCTTGAAGAGGTTGAGAGTTTTAAATATCTTGGCGCCATCATCACAGCCACAAGTTATGGTGGAGCTGACATCAAAATGCAAATTGACCTTGCACATCGTGCCTTTTGCCGACTCAATTTCCAGCTTCAGTCAAGATCTGAGATAAGGCGTAACACCAAAGTTAGGATCTACCAAGCACTGGTATGAACGACCCTCTTTTATGGCAGTGAGTCCTGGCCGATGAGAGTGGAAAATGTTGAGCGGTTGGAAACTTTCGATCACGATTGCCTGCGTCGCATCCTCCATGTATGATGACAGCACTTCCTTTCAAACAACGCAGTCTGTTTTTGATGCAAAATTAACTCTCTCTCAAAAGTCATCCTCACGAAACATCTATGCTGACTTGGTCGTGCCCTTCGCCGTCAACCAGCAATTGCTCCAGCTCCCCTACAGGTTTGGAAAAGGCGATGTGGCGGACAAAGAAAAACCTGGCTGATGACGGTTAAAGCTAATCTGGAACCCAACCTGGTCTCCCGAATCTACGGAGTTCGCCATTCGAACACTAGATCATTGACTTCAAATCGCCAGGTTTGGTCAGTCTTCATGAGGGTTGCAGTAGCAAGGATGGATTGAACCGGCTCAACCCACTCTAGGTTAAGGCTGTTTCAAGTAGTAATACTTTTATGCCTCCCCCCCCCTATTAAGATTAAAATCTAGATATAATGCTACTAAACTTTTTGTCTAGAATTTTTTGTCACATTTTGATCAAAATCCATTACATGATTGATTCTAGAAAATGTCTAAAATGTAAGGCTTAAGATTAAGGGGTCTTAATCAGAAATTGAAATTCAGGGAATCTTGCTTAATTGGTGTCTAGTGAATATGGATCAAATTCAATACAAATCTGAAATATTTGAATTTTCAAATCGGAGGCTGTGCCCATAATATGCTCCCTAAAAACGCTTTAAAATACTCCAAAGAATCTCCAATTTTGAGAATATTTTTTAATTGATGTCTAATATTAAAGTTTCACACAAATTGGAGATATCTCAATTTTCATGAAGGGCTTCCACCCCATTTTTGCCCCCTTTGTATAAAACTAAAATAGTCCATATTACGCGCCCTTAAGCCTAGCAGCTGTCTTCCAAAATTCATAATGATCAGCTAATTAGTTTAAGAGTTTATATTGTACAACAAAATAATATATATATATATATATATATATATATATATACACACACACATGCCGAGCTTCATATAGATGCACTCCATAAATGTTAGTTTACCAAAAAAATGTGTCCATGTTACTCACTGTGTTGCCTAGAATATATATTCTAAAGTTCATAGGGGGCAAACCTTTGCTGCCTTCGAAAGATGGTAATGTTTTGGAGAATGACCTCCTGATAACAAGACAGATACTACACACTGATCCTTTCCATTTATTTGCCATGAAAAAAAAGCCATGTTGCACAAATCTTCCACTTGCAGATGACTGACAAGGAAATTAACAAGATTAATTAAGATAAATCTATTCAGTCTGCGCAGTTAATGATAAAAATGCTGTTTCAAACTTGAATGTGACAGATTAATTGTTCGAAGGAGTCTTGTTATAGAGGTGCCTGGACGCATCTGGAATCTGCATATTGTAGAATTCGGCATAAAGAGCTCCAATAGTTGATCGGAAAATTCTTGTATGAATGAAGTAATATTTATATATTAGATTATCCACTCATGGGCTAGCAGCCAATCAGAGATCAGAGAATTGACTTTGCCATGGAACATTCCAGTCTTTTTATAAACCAACTTTCTAGTCTTCTTTTTCAGTTTAATTAGAGCCCAACTGGCCAGACAGCTGAACACCGACTACTAAATTCAATAAATGTTTGTAAAATTACCAAATTAAAATGGTTCAAACTGGAGGTGTTGCGTAGGCTGGCAAAAAATTCAATAAATGTTTGTAAAATTACCAAATTCAAATGGTTCAAACTGGAGGTGTTGCGTAGGCTGGAAAAAAATTGGACTCTAAACTCTTTCGACAGTTGCCAACTCTAAACTCTGCTCTGATTACCCACCTCCTGGGGTAGGCTTGGCTAAAAAAAGAAATCTGACCCTGGAGTCTGTTTTTAAAAAAAACAAAAAAACAACTCTTGCAAAAATTCCTGTCTCTGGTTGAATTTCTAAGAAATAAAGAAATTCTCCCAGAAAGCTCAGTGAATAAATTATCAAGACCTTTTGATCGACCAGAAACGTTCAGATGGCGCTTAAAATTGCTTAAATTCATTTGAGTTAAGATAGCAAAAGTTTAATGCTATTAATCAAATGCATTTGGACCCTGATTGTATTTAAATAATGACTTATTAGCATTGCCTTTCAAGATGAACACCTGGTGATACCAGATCAGGCTGCCCTGTGGCTCCCTGAGACGAAATTCACCTACATTGACGTTTTTTTTTTTTTTTTTTTTTTTTTTGTAAAACTTAATTATGTTCTACAAAACCAAAAACAAAAACAACAGCCCCTCTCCCTTTCTCCCTCCCCTTTTTTATTTTATTTTTAGAATTTGAAGCATAAATCTTTTACTATAATGACCAGATTCGGCATTAAATAACCCAAAAAGGGTTGATATGCCGTAAAACAAAACTACCAAACCAAACCTCAAGATGAACAGAAAAGGTAGTTTGGTAATTGATAGGATTGGGACCAATCTCTAATGAACCAACAACCTCTGGTGATATTTATACATAATTATCTCTGATAGTTCACTTAAAGGGATTCGGATTAGAAGCTTTTATTGCCTAACAGTACTTGGTGACTTGTCGTTTGGAAAAGTGTGATTAAAGTCAGTGATTTTATTGTATGTAGACAATTTTTCAGTCAAACATGTAGGTGATAATTACAATGCAAATATCATATTCATGCGCGGGTAAAAAAAAAAGGGATTATTTCTTGATTAGGATCTTTATATAATAATACGCTAAAGTATTTCATGTTTTTTTGTGCCTTATAACTTTTCACACATTTAAAAACAATGAGATGGTCCGATTAGCAAAAACGTTGATGGGTGCTTAATCTGGTGTAGCTAAGGTAAAAGAATTCCGACTTTACCCATTTTCAAATAAATTGTTCCAAAATCAAATTGTCATTCCATCGACAAACAATACAATTTTAAATAAATAAATTAAAAAAAAAAAAAAATGACATTTGTTTTATTGATTTGAAGAATATTTAGCTGACAATTATTTTTATGCTAAGATAGAATATTGTTTTAAAAAAGAATTAAATTGCTACAATTTTAAGTAAATAAAGAAGACATATTCGTTTTATTTATTTAATGAATGTTTAGCTAGCAACAACGATTACTTTTATGGAAGAAGAAAGTTTTTTTTGTTTTTTTTTCTTCGTGGTATTAACCCTGACAGACATTTATTATTTCAAAAGGAATATTATTTGGATTATTCGGACTACTGTTCTCGTCTTGGATATTATTCTCACAACTAATTATCTAAAAACGGTTAAAAACCAGTATAGAGTTCGGAACATGATGCGATACAAAAATTGTGTATAAGCGATAAATATTGTTTCCTGTTGTTGTTTTTGTTAAATATTAGTAAATTTGGAATAATTTTGAGTTAAAAGCTAATTAGTTTTACGTGGTAAGCTTACGAAAAACATGCTTGAAATCTGTAAATAGTCGATAATGGAGTCCTTGAAGAAATGGAAGTTGAAGAATTCTTTGTATGTATGTATATGTGTGTGTGTGTGTGTGTATATATATATATATATATATATATATATATATATATATTTATTTATTTAAATTCACACAAGTTGGGTTAATAATTCAATAGTGTGTACATTACTAGAGCTCAAAATATAATTTAATGTTTGCAATTTTTTTATTAAAATTATAAAATTTTAATATCAGAAAATGTAGAGAACAAATTTTCATAAATTCATTAAGAAGACAGTTTTTATTTGCATACAATTGTTTCGGCCTACCTCAATCACATACATCTTTAAGACATACAGAATGCTTAAAATGTACAAAACATCAATTTTTCTGGAGGAGGGCTTCATCAGTGCCTATAAAAAGTTCACCTTGTTTTTCTCTATTATTTTTCTATTCAGATATACAATGGGGAAAATCTGTTGACGTCAAGTTTACATCTGAATGTTCGAATCGTAGTATATTCGTACCATGTGCATGAATCCTCCATCCAGGGTAATTATACTTAATTGTTAACCATCGATAAACATCCGTTCAAAATTCATACAAATAAATAATGAATATTTTTACTAACCGTCGGTTCATAGGTTGAGACCTTTCTTTTTCTTCTTATAGGCTTTAGTCCTTCATTTTAACATTTTTTTTTTTTTCATGATTTTCCTTTTATAACAGATTGGATTGACCCATCGAGAAAAAAAGAAATTCGTCGATGAAAACACTAGTCAATACACGAGACTAAAACATCTATTTTTAAAAAAGATACATTAATAAATAAATAAATAAATAAATAAATAAATTCACATAACTTTATTATTATATATTTTAGTTGCACAAAAGTAAGCTTAGAATAATAGTTAGAATATAAATCAAGGAATAGATCGTATTTATGTGAAATGTTTGTTTACGATTCCTGACCGAAATTGGCTAGGCACTTAACAATTATAAACATGAGGTAACAAAAAACCCTAGACGTACTTTAGAGAAAAAAAAAAGGAGTTAAAATGAAAGACTAAAGCCTAAAACGAGAGAAAAAAAAAATGGTCTCAACTGATGAACCGACGGTTAGTGAAAATATCATTCATTTGTATGAATTTTGAACGGATGTTTATCGATGGTTAACGATTAAGTATACTTACTCTGGATGGAGGATGCACATGGTACGAATATATCACGATTCGGATATTCAGATGTAAACTTGACATTAACAGATTTTTCCCATTGTATAACATTATTAGAAAAATATAAAATATAATATAGAAAAACAAAAATATTCTTTTTAAATAAAAATCAAAACAAATGAATACTGAATGCATTTCAGTTTTAACCAGCCTGAGGGTGAACTTTTTATGGGCACTGATGAAGACCTCCTCCAGAAAAATTGATGTTTTGTACATTTTGAGCATTCTGTATGTCTTAAAGATGTATGTGATTGAGGTAGGCCAAAACAATTGTATGCAAATAAAAACGGTCTTTTTAATGAATTTATGAACATTTGTTCCCTACATTTTCTGATATTAAAATTTTATAAGACCTAGTTCTTCACTATTGAGCTATTACAAAAATCTTTGTTATAAAATATATATATATATATATATATATATATATATATGATAATTTTATTTACACAGACATGTACAAAATCTGCAACACTGGCATGTCGATGTTATCGATCAACAGTTACTATAAACTGAGATCTCATCAGGCAGTTAGAATCCGATCTTAACCTCAGATCATATTTGGTTCTCTCCAAATATGATCTGAGGTTAAGATCGGATTCTAACTCTGCCTGATGAGATCTCAGTTTATAGTAACTGTTGATCGATAACATCGACATGCCAGTGTCGCAGATTTTGTACACGTCTATGTAAATAAAATTATCATATATAAAGCTCTATTTTGATATTGAGCATTTTTTATAAACCCGGTTAAAATTCTCTGGATTACCACCCTGTGGATATTTTTTACCTGGATTATTACCATTATTATATATATATATATATATATATACACAAAACTGCCCCCCCCCCTTCTAATAAACCCCTCTGATTATTCTTTCTAGCAGCTGCTGCTTTTTAAGTTTTATTTCCTTTTGTTTTTGCAATTCATTGTTAATCTTGAACGTTTAGATAATGTCATTAGTGAAAATAGAATCCTGAAATCCATATTAATCTTGTTATTCTTTGGAAAGTAGACGCATATTTTCCAATTCATATTTAATTTTCATCTCATCTGCTATTCTTTTTTAAATCAAAAAAAAAATTTTTTTTTTCTTTTGTGCATTACACACAATTAGTTTAATTATAAATTCGGATTGATTTCAACTGATAATGTTGATTTAAAAAAAAAAAAATATTTTTTTATTTTTTATTTTTTATTTTTTTTACACTTTTATTATCAGTTCATCTACTATATCCAGTATACACTTAATAATGAAAGGTCTTTAGTACTGAGGTTTTGTTTATAAAATGTATGATGAGTTGTCCGGAAGAGATGCTGTATGCTGATGATTTAGTACCTTCCTGTGAAACAATGGATGACCAACTTGTTAAATTAAAGACTTGGAAAAATGCTGTGAAAAGTAAAGGTCTGAGAGTGAATGTTACCAAGACGTAAGTGATGATCAGTAGTTGTAGTGTTGGAAAGCTACAGAAAAGAACAAAGTTGCCCTGCTCAGTTGGTGTGAAAGGGAGTCAATTGTTTGTGGTACCTAAGCATTGGGTACACAAGAAGTGCAGTGGAATTATTGGTAAGTTGAGAGAGAATAACCAATTTGTGTGTAAGACAATGGAAATGGATGAGAACTCAGATATGGTTAAAGAATATCTGGATGGCGAAGCTATTGAGGTTGTTAAGTTTTCACCTTGGTGATACCATTGGAGCACAGAGTGGAGCAGGTGATAGTTTAATTGCAAGAATTAAATGGTGTAAGTTCCGAGAAATTCTGCCATTACTAACCAGCAGAGTGTTACCACTGTCGACCAAGGGAAGAGTCTATCAGGCATGTGTACACAGTGTGATGATGTATGGAAGTGAAACCTGGCCAGTGATGGTTACAGACATGCGTTATGTTATTCTTATGGATAACATCGAAGTTAAAGAGATTTATTTTGTTATCTAATTTACATACGTGTTTACGAACACACTATGTAAATTAGGTGGCAAAATAAAACAATTAAGAAGCAATGCTGAAAAAGGGTCACTATTTCTCTAAATGTAGATATATTAAAAATATTAGTGATTGAATCAAAATCCAGTGAGAGGGTGAGAGAAATACATAGAAAGCGAAATGAGAGATAGGCGACTTTTTCAGTTAATTACAAATTACGGCTATTTAGAAGAATTAAAACGAAATGTTATTTTTTATTTTTTATTCTTTTTCAAACTTAACTACATCCTAGAACTAAGGAATATATTGTGTCATCTATTATATAAAGGAAAGTTGTCTGTGACCAGCTAAAAGTAAAAAACTACACAAGCACCCCTCCTCTCCCCTCTTACACACAAAGCTTATATATTCTTTTTTTTTTAGCATTATATATAAAATATAGACTTTTTTTTTTTTTTTTGTTAATATTCATTCTTTTTGGAGTCAACAGTAACAGAATTAGTCAGGGAGGGTCAACATTTAGAGCGATTTTTAAAATGTTATGTAGTAACTCGTCAACGATGTTTTTCTTTTTTCAGTTGCTAGAGAAAGCGAACAAGATAGAGGGGCGGTACAGAAAAAGCGAACGAGATAGAGGGGGGGGCGGTACAGAAAAAGCGAACGAGATAGAGGGGGGGGGGCGGTACAGAAAAACCGAACGAGATAGAGGGGGGGGCGGTACAGAAAAACCGAACGAGATAGGGGGGGGGCGGTACAGAAAAAGCGAACGAGATAGAGGGGGGGGGGCGGTACAGAAAAAGCGAACAAGATAGTGGGGGGGGGGCGGTACAGAAAAAGAGAGAAGTTTTAAACGAAAGATGTTACACGCTTTCTAACTCTTCTATTTTGTTGTCCATGTGCCCGGGCAACGTGGGGTAACCATGCTAGTCAAATTATATAGGGAAAAAAGCCTTTAGGAAACAAACGTTGATTGACTCAGGTTTAGTATAAAAATAGATGTCAAACTTAGAGGTAGATTGAAAGCTTGTATTTATTTATTTATTTGTTTTAAAAAAAAAATATTTTTCAATAAAATTAAAGATTAAAGAAATGCCCAAATAGGCATACTAATGTGATTAGATACACAAATATAATTATATTGTGCATTATTCAGCAAGGAAAAACAATTCAAAATATTTATGTTGGCTCAGATGCCATACGATTAATGTTATTTTTTAATATTTCTATGCGCCGTTACTTGGGCGATTGTTAAAAATTTCCAACAGAGAAAAAAAAGGGTGAAAAAAAAAATAAAACAAATAGTCAACAAATAACTGTTGCCAAAAGCAAGAAAAGTTACTTTTCTACTTACCTGCCTATTTTTTGTTTTGTTTTAAAGCGCTTATAATTAAATTTTCTTTTGAGTCTTGTAAACCAGACGTATTCAAAATGGCACCTGATCTTACTCAATGTGAAACCTCGATGTTGTAGATTTAACAACACAAAACTGGAAAATTACACAAAAATACAGCTAATAACTGTCGCCAATCGGTCGAAAATTAAATTTTTAACAGGTCTTTTTATTCCTTGTATTTTTGTTTTTGAGTTGTTCTACAACATCGATGTTTCACTTCGAGTAAAATCGGGTGCCATTTTAAATACGTCGGGTTTTCAAGACTCAGACGGCATCGATAAAAAATGTAAATAAAAGCGCTTTAAAACACACAAAAATGCAGGTAAGTAGAAAAGTAACTTTTCTTGCCTTTGGTAACAGTTATTGTTTTTTTTTGTATTTTTTTTTTCCACACCATTTTTTTTCTCTTGTTGAAATTGTTAACAATTGTAACTCCTGTATTTGCTGAACGAATTCCACTTTATTCCAGTTCTACCTTTTTATGAAGCTCATTTTTGTCTTGATTATGACCGATTAATATTATTTTTACTTTCTGTAGTTTCATGCTTATATTTAAAATACAGGTAACCGTCATTTTCCACTAACTGAAGTACCTGCCGACCTCTGGTAATAGATAACTAATGTTAAAAAATCCTTCTCTTTATAAAACCGTGTATTAACCATCATTAATAGCTTGATTACTCATTTCAAAATGGACTTCTTGGCCTTTTGGCTAAGATCAAAGTGTAGTATCTGTTCCGATGGATACTGCACCCCATAGACTGGTATTGTCTTGGCCTTCGGGGATTGATTTACGCCGGTCTATGGGTCTGTCCTGTGCAGTTCTAGGAGGTCCACCCTCCCAGACTTCGCCTCCCCTCTTTGGGGAGGAGTAAGTTTATTGCTTACTGTCTGAGGCGCCCCTACCGGGGAATGCCGACAGGGCTGCCCAGGCAATTTTTAAACCCCACTTTCCCGACCCGACCTTGGGTCACATCTTACTTGTGGGAGTAAGATAAAAACTGGCCTTGTGCCTAACTCCTGGAGAGGAGTAAATCAATACTCATTTTAAGATGGCTTCATGATGCTGATGCACCCTTGGACCCTTAAATGTAAAAGGTGGTTCTGGGCCGAAAATAATTAAAAGCAATCAAAAATTTATCACGGTGAAAATGGAGCTCGAACGCGTTATTTATTTACTTCAAAAATTAAAATAACTCTTTCAAATGGTTCTGTAGAATCCTGGTTATTATGGGTTATAAATACCACATTAAAATTACTATTTACTACTAAGTTAAACATTTGTTATAATAAACACAGACTGTTTTTATCGATTAAAAACAGATTGGGAGTCAGGATGTTTTTCAGGGCCTGTATTGAAGTCTGGTTTGTTAAAACCGGCTACAAGATAGTCAGTCTGGTGTCAGCTATTTTTTTTTTTTTTTTTTTTTTTTTTTTTGACAGGAGTCCGAGTCTTCAAATCTATTTTGGAGTTCACTTTGTCAGCAGATTCCTTATTTTTTATTTATTTTTTTTTTTTAACATAAGTCACCCCAAACAAGGCAGGCCGCCACTGTAAGGGGCTACTGAGAAAAAAAGAAATGGGGAGATGGTGGTGGTGATGGGGGTTGTCAACCTAAATTGGGATCTGCGCAGCGAGATGTCTGTTTTCATTAGTTCTAAATTTCTGCATGTCTGTACTGTCGGGGAAACAGGGGACAGGGAGGGAGTTCCAGAGGCCAGCAGCATGAGGAAAGAAGCTATTTGAGTAGAAGGCTCTCCGACATCTGGGGACCTCCACAGTGAATGAATGAGATTTAGTTGATTGTCGAGTTAGTCTAGTGAATTTACGTCGAGGGGGCACCAGAGTAGCCAATTCATCGGATCCACGCACATACCGTAAGCTCTTCTTTCACAACTGCTTTTATCATTATTGTTGGACCAGCATCAATTAAAGCTGCAGGTTTTCTTATATTCATCTGATCTACGGGTTCGGAAATTTTGTGTGCATGTGTAAAAGATACACATTGAGATTTCGGCATTTTAAGATAAAATTGATGACTTTTTTAAACAAGCATTTTATTGAGAGAGACTGACTCAGACTAGCTTTAAAAATACACTGTTTTTTAAAAAAAAATGTCCCCTCGCATTTTAAGGCCATATTTGAGATCTGCAGTTATTTTGTTCCGTAACTGGTGAAATTTGTAGATTTTGAATTAAGTCGTTATAGATATCTTTTTTTAAATTTTCTTATTAATGACACACTATTAATATTAGAAACTAGTTGAACCCACAGCAGCGTTGCCCGAGAGTCTTTTTACTTTAATTATTTTTCAAAAGATTCAAATGGTTGAATAAACAGAAATGCATTCTGATCGATTTAATTTTGTAATTAAATTTTTTTTTAATTATGTATTTTATGCTAATGTATTTATTTCAATAAATATTCGATTAATAGTAAATAAATAATTTATTGAATGTAAGTTACGTAGTCACGAGAAAAGACATAAAGTTGTCTTATCAATTTATTAATATATGGATAAAAAAAATTTTTTCTTCTACAAAAAGCAATTCTTTTTATGTTTAAAGAAAAAATATGAATTGCTGAAAATCATTTTAAAACCTGCTTATTTTGACTTGAGTAACATTGGTAAATCTTATTTGCAAATGGAAAAACGTAAATTTGAATTAATTCATAAAATAATGTAGACAACAATTTTATAGATTGCTTGTAAAAAAAAAAAAAATCCTGTACAATTGAAAAGCACTTAAAGAAGATAAAAGTATTGGACTTTATTGATTCATTTACAGCTTAAATAGATCTACATACCAACCATTTTTGAAAAACTAATGCATACATAAAAGAATAGTAATAATAGATTGCAAGAAAACCAATTCTACATAAAATACATATTGATTTTTATAAAAGACAAGAAAGTTTACTATAACCAGCACTATTGTGTCGGGAATCGGAGCATATTCATTATTGTTGGAGTCTGTGAAATTACCGACTCTAACTAAAGAAAAAAAAATGGATGATGAAAAATGTTTAAAACAAAAAATAATTATCATATCTCTATCTACCAGGAAAAGTTTGTAACTGTTTGTGTCCAGCCTAGTGTCCACACCACTTAACCAATTGTCACCAAACTTGGTCAAAATATATGTCATGGTCTAACTTAGAACTGATTTACTTTGGGGATCTCTCGATCAAAGGTCAAAAGCACGGAAACTTTTGGTGATAACTTCAGTTCTGTTCACCATAGAGACTAACTATTTGGTCCATATTTTAGCCAATAAAGTCTAGCATCTTATAAGACCTTGAAAAGTTTGGTCATGGTCGACTGACTTATGTTCGTGTATGTTTTTTTACTTATAAAATTCAATAGTTCTGTTTCATTCAATTTCCAATAATTATGTTTATTTTCGATTCTGTAGCAAAAACGGCATCTGCCTTTTTCTTTTTTTCGCCTTCCTTCCTTCCGCCTTTCTCCCCCTACTTTCTCCCCCTACTTTCTCCCCCTACTTTCTCCCCCTACTTTCTCCCCCTACTTTCTCCCCCTACTTTCTCCCCCTTCTCCCCTCCATTTCTCCCCCTTCTCCCCTTCATTTCTTCCCCTCCTTCCTTCGCCCTCCTTCTTTCGCCCTTCTTCCTTTCTCCCCCCTCTTCCTTTTGTTTTCTTATTTTTATTCTATATTTGAATACTTATTACAAAGTTAATGAAATAATCAGTTATTAGTTTTCAAACATGTACATTTTGTATTTACTAATTATTTTAGATGTATTTGGCTTGATAGCATTTATAGGCAGATGACACCCGTGCAACATAACCACCTCCTAATGGAAAGGCCCCATCACTTCAGAAAAGGAGCCAAAACTGCGAAGTGGTTCCTCTTTATGATGGTGTAGTGCTGGATCCGGTAACGAAGCTGTCACCTGCGAAGCACAAAAAGATTGTCATTCAAATCCTTAGATTACATTTTTCCATATAACCTGCGATAGAATTAGAATAATTATTAAGTTTTTAATTTGATAAAATTTTGAAAGTGTTCTTTAGAAGGTAGGATTAAGAAATAGATCATCTCGTTAGGAAATAAAAAAAATAAAAAAGTTTAAAAATAAATATTGAAAAATCACTCAATTTTCATTTGAAGTCATTCTGTTTTGGAATTCTTTAGATGAGGATTGATAATTTGGATTATTGGATCTACTGTTCTCATCTTGGATGTTATTCTCATAACGTTTTGGCCGATGTAACCTCTGACATTCTTCAGGTGTATCTCGTCAAATTCGGGGAATCTGTACGGAATTTTGAACAGAGCCCTTTATTTAATCTACGGAGTAGCTTGGCTTTGCTCTGTCAGCCATGACCGGGTAGAAGTCTTAAGAAATTCGTAATTGTATTCTTTGCATCGCCCGTACTGCGGATTGAACCTTCAACCTCCAAGAGACTGTCAGATAGAACTGATTATTACTTAGCACTTATATCCGTTGCGCGACAGGTCCTTGATGAGAACAGTCGTCCGAACGATCCAAATAATACAATTCTGTTAATGTTTGGAATGACTGCTTTTTCTATTGACATGTTTCTAACCGCCGTCCTGCTCATCTTGGGTGCTGTCCTTTTCACTACGTTTCGGCCGCTGTATGCTCCAGCCTTCATGTACCTTTTGTCATCATCTGTAACGTTGTAGAAATTTCAAATTGAACCATATATTTAATCCACACAAAGTTACATTGCTCTCAGTCCATATTCTATGCCGTTTAGATATTTAATATCTGAAATTCATTTTTTTTTAGTTCTTTCATCTGGGATTGAACTCAAAATCTCATGGTAGAATTAACTCAATAATATCTCTTGACCAATTGAGTAAGTTCAGGGAACTTCTGCAATTACTCACCAGCAGAGCATCAAATGAGTGTCTATCAGGCGTGTGTACAAAGTGTGATGTGTGGAAGTGAAACCTGGCCAGCGAGGGTCGTGGAGAGAACAGATAGGATGGTTGTATAATGTGTGTCTTAAAGACAGGCTTAGATTTTATGACCTCAGAGGAAGATTAAATGTGTTCAGAACAGGAGACTTCGTTGGTTTGGTCACATTGAAAGAATGGCTGAAAATGCTTGGGTTAGATGTAGAACAGTTAAGGTGGCAAGGTCAGTTGACAGGGGAAGTCCAAGAAAAACGTGGTAGGAAGTGATAAGGATGGATTTGAGAGAAAAAGGGGTAAAGACCTGGTCAGAGATAAGATAGTTTGGAAGTCAATTTGTAAAAGCTAACACATGTCAGCATGTAAAACTGACATTGAACTGAATATGATGATGATGATGAATGCCGATATCATTTGACCATGTGTCCATCTTGGTTTCTTTATGGAGATTTATAAACTATGTTCGATTATTTTTTTTTTTTTTTTTTTAATTTATTTAAAAAAAATTTTTTTTTTTTTTTAAGATATATATATATATATATATGAGTGTCAGGTTGTATATGAAAAGAAATCAAATAAAGTGCTCGATCATATAAGAGAGCTAATATAATTTATTTAGATACTGTATATTACATATTTCAGCAATGTACCACGGTTTCATCCAAAAGGGCAGATTTAGACATCTTCGTGCCCAGTGGAATCATCGGCAAGCTGAAAGGATTGTAGGCATGCCTGACAGGGAATGGCGTCAACAATGACAGAAAAAACGGTGCATCTCTGAGGGGGGATTGAATATATAAAATGTAAAAAAATAATAAAAAGGTAATATATATAAATGAATAAATGCGAAAGTTTTTATCATTTCTCACTCCTATATTATAATTAAAACGGGTTACAGCATAGAATCTTGATATTCTGTATATATAGTGAATATAAAAGATTAAGAGAGAACCTTTTGACTGACTAATTAAGCATAACTATTTTTTAAACCGTTCATAATTAATTAATGTTTAGTATTATTATTTTGAAATTGCATTAGCTTTTGTTGGCTATCTATATGCAATAGTTTCGTCTATATTAACAGTAATTAATTAAAGTTATTTAATAAATAAATCGGGGAAAACTATTTAAACACCTTAAGTTTTAACTCCATGCACTCACTGACGACCTTACCGGCGAGGCAGAAGGGAAAGAGGGATTGGGAGGGAGAGGGTGGTTGTCTTGGCTTGCTAACGAAGTAGAAGCGAGAAGAGAAAGGAGGAGTGGGAGGAAGAGTGCGGTTGTCTCACTTAATCCGCCACTGAATCCTCCCCCCCCCCCCCAAAAAAAAAATACTACCTTTTTTTAATTTAATAGAAAGAAGAAAAGAAAAAAAAAAGCAATTATTTTATCATTTAAAGTGGGGAAAATTTTCAAATATAAATTCAATTTTTGGGACCAGTTTTAGGGCAGTTCAGTCAAACTTAGGGTTAGTGTTAAAACATGTTAACTGCCCTAACCATATAGACCCTAAAAGGAAGAAGCTCATTTTTAAGACGGAGGGGGGGGGGCAATTTAGCTGAGGATGTTAATCTATAAATTTATCAAAGTTTATTAAAATTATGTAATTCTCTGAGAAAAAATTCATTGCTGCCCAGTGGACGGGTAGGTTTTGCTAGTATAATAATAATAAAAGGTAATATAATTGAAGTCTTGTTATCTTGCTAATACCATTGGAGCACAGGGTGGAGCAGGTGCTAGTGTGATTGCAAGAATTAAGAGTGGATGGAGTGAGTTCAGAGAACTTCTGCCATTACTAAGCAGAGTGTTACCACTGACGACCAAGGGAAGAGTCTATCAGGCTTGTGTATGCAGTGTGATGATGTATGGGAGTGAAACTTGGCTATTGAGGTTTGAGGACATGCGTTGCATGGGGAGAAATGATATGAGAATGAGACAATGGATGTTTAATGTGAGATTTAAAGATCAGCTTAGTTCTGATGACCTCAGAGGAAGATTACATCTGGACAGTATATAACAGGAGACTTCGATGGTATGGCCATATTAGAAGAATGGATGAGTTTTGTAAATTGTTGAATGAGCAAGAAAACAGTTACAAACAAAATAAAAACAGCAGTTAACAAAAAAAAATACACTCCAACTGTGAATATATAATCTCATTCTCATTAACCCTGATCCTTGAGTGGCATTTGAGCCTTAATAAGTTGTGCCTTATATGTATAAAAATAAAGTATTTGTATGGTAAGAAGAGAGAAAAGACTGTAGGTAAGCAACTGTGGAATTTCCACTCAGTCTTGCTAGTTATATATAGTTATATTAAAGTTAAAAAATAAAATAATTTCTTTTTATTTGATCATTTCGATAAAGTTTTACCAATACTGGAATGATATCGTTTTATTGTGTGGGTGTGGGGTAGGTAACATTTTATTGTGTGGGTGTGGGGTAGGTAACATTGTATTGTGTGGGTGTGGGGTAGGTAACATTTTATTGTGTGGGGGTGGGTAACATTTTATTGTGTGGGTAACATTTTATTGTGTGGGGGTGGGTAACATTTTATTGTGTGGGTGTGGGTAACATTTTATTGTGTGGGTGTGGGTAACATTTTATTGTGTGGGTGTGGGTAACATTTTATTGTGTGGGGGTGGGTAACATTTTATTGTGTGGGGGTGGGTAACATTTTATTGTGTGGGGGTGGGTAACATTTTATTGTGTGGGGTGGGTAACATTTTATTGTGTGGGGGTGGGTAACATTTTATTGTGTGGGGGTGGGTAACATTTTATTGTGTGGGGTGGGTAACATTTTATTGTGTGGGGGTGGGTAACATTTTATTGTGTGGGGTGGGTAACATTTTATGTATCACTTTAGAAAAATTTTCTAAAGAAACTTTGGAATCGTTCCCAAACTGAAAAATGGTTTAAATCGATAAAATTGATTTCAATATGTTTTAGCATTGGCAACAAACCAAAAATACTTTTTATTTTTTTCATTTTTTTATTTATTTTTAAATCTGATGAGCAAAATAGAATTGTTTGAAAGAGTGTGACAATGAAATATATTATTGGAATTTAGAAAGTATATTTTTGGTGACTGCTTCATAACTTGAATTTTTTCTGATAATTCTTCACAAATCCTTGTTCAGAGAAAATATGCCGAATTTCTATTCATCTTGTTTAGTAAGAACAAGTTAAAAAAATGTTTTGAATTTATTTAATTAAAAGAAAAATAACTGGTTTTGTTAATTTAAATAATTGGGGATGGGGGGGGGTGATAATAAGAAAAATTTAAAAAAAACTTAGTCTGGGGTTCTGCAGTTTAAAACTACAATTGAGAATGTGTACTAATCCTCTTCAAAAATGTTTATTTAATATTCTTGAAGAAAAAAAATCTTCAGATTACTATCTAATTTTCGTATTTATTCATTTAGAATTTGCAATTTATCAAATCGACACCGAAGTTGTGAATTCAAATATATTTTTAGATTTTAATATATTTTGGAGAATCTTTACAGGCAGTTAATATATTTAGATAAGGTGGACTAGAATTGCTAAAAACTTGATTTATCTTAGTTGGTTTAAAGATAATTTTTTTTGTAATCATTTCTTTTTTTAATTTTTTTTTTTTTTTAACTAAGAAGTTCCCTCCCAATTTTTTTTTTGGGGGGGGGGGCATCTTTTAAAATATAAAAAGCGTTTCCTGATAATAGTTACTTTTTTGGTATGAAAAATATCCGTGCGTGGGGTATCTAATATTTATGAATTCGATCTGTATACGTTATAATCTTCTACATCCATTTTCTTTATGGAAACATCGGATCGCTAAAGATGAAAAGTAATTGAGAAATATCTGTTGTTGCCGAGTGGCAAGAATAAGGATTTTTACCCATTGAATTGTTTCAAAATCGAATAAGACATCATAATTAGAATTCTGTCGTCATCAACTTAAATGTGACATCCGTTTTATTTATTTAAAGTTCATTTAGCTGATAATTATTTGTATGGTAAATCATGCATGGAAGTGAAACTTTGCCGGTGAGGTTTTAGGACATGCGTTGCCTGGAGAGAAATGATATGCGAATGATACGATGGATGTGTCATGTGAGTCTTACAGACAGGCTTAAATCTGGTAACCTTAGAGGAAGATTAAATCTGGACAATATAGGGAGATGTGTGCAGAACAGGAGGCTTGACTCTTCAATTTATTGCCTCTGGACATGCGTGAGAAGATGACTTTAAAGATGGTGATCTGACCACAGAAACCTCATTGACACTCGGATTAAATCAATGTGAATCATTTAAATCGCTGGTAAATGCAAGTAAATAAACTGTTTGTTTTTTTCCTGTTAGATGTTCAACATTGACGTTTGTGATTTATTTCGTCTGCAATTCTTATTCCCGTTATAAACATACAGATACTCGACTGCAAGTGATCTAATAAATATCCTCAGACATTTTCTAATTGTTATGACTATAATCGAAGATAGTTTACATAGTATCAGCTTTGGTCATAACACACCTTTTTACATTTCTTGTAAATTCAACATTAAAAAATATTTTTGGTCATAACAAACCTTTTTACATTTCTTGTAAATTCAACATTAAAAAATATTTTTGGTCATAACAAACCTTTTTACATTTCTTGTAAATTCAACATTAAAAAATATTTTTGGTCATAACAAACCTTTTTACATTTCTTGTAAATTCAACATTAAAAAATATTTTTGGTCATAACAAACCTTTTTACATTTCTTGTAAATTCAACATTGAAAAATATTCACTGTTCGCAAAGCATTTTCTCTTAAAGATTGAAATCTAACCTTAGTAAATACTTGCGGTATTCACGTAGCATCACCCGTGTGGAAATATATTGCTGGTCGGAAAATAATTTTACAAATGTAATGGTTACAATTTTTGCCGTGAAAGAAAAATTAAAAATAACATTTGTAATATTAGGTCAAGTAATAAAAATAAAAAAACAACAACCTGTTAACACATCGATTTCTATAATGCACAAACATTGACTTATATATATATATATATAATGTATATATAATGTATATAAATAAATTCTTTTATTTATACAAACATTATTAGCTACATATGTGCATACATGTTTTACCTGCCATTCTGTAGGAAGATGTTTGTTCACATTACATTTAAATTTCTGCATGTTGGTATGATTGGGGTCGAGGGGTGAGAGCAAATGATGATGGCAAGCGATCCGAAGAAAGAAGCTGTTAGAGTAGAAAATATTCAGACATCTAAGGATTTCTACAGAGAAGGGGTGTGATTTTGCTGTGAGTCGGGGGGGGGGGGTTATTTATGTTGAAGGGGTACAAGTGTCGTAATGTCATCGGAGCACAATCTGTAAAAGTACTTGTAAAACAAGCACAGGGATGCAACACTATTTCTGTAACACAGGTGTCAAAAAATAAAATTCTGCAGCAGGATTAAAAAAAAAGCCAGATTAGAACAGCTCGTCGATGAACTATTTCAGAAGTAGGCCCGCAATAACAGTGCTCGAACACGTTTACAGTCATCATACATATGTCTATGAACCGGACATCACATGGGATTCATTCCTTGAAATCGACTTGTTGGTAGCCAAATGGAAGAAATCAAACCAGTTTTACAACACCAGAAGCATCACTATTTCCATCCTGAAGTGCTGGATCTCTTGGATGAAGTGCTCGGAGATCAGGAATTGTACGACGAAATAACAGAAGACTGTCTATATATGTATTTTACTACTAATATATATATTTTTTTAAACTGTTGTGTGTGTGTGTGAAGGGAGTGGTGGATGTGTAACTTTTTTGGCATTGCCTTTTCAGTTATTATCAACTTGACTGACTGTGGGCGTACAACCTAGTTTTATCATCTGAGTAATAATTTTGGTTTCTCATCTTCGCAGTGCAATGCTTCATGCAAGTGAGACCTGGCATTTGGCCAAAGCAGGCTTGCAACATGGCAATGATTAGACAGATTTGCAATGTGAAGCCAAAAGATGTGGCAACTGTACGGTCACAAGATCTGCTGAAACGGCTTGGCCTCAGTGGTGCCATCAAGATAGCTCGAGATTTGGAACTCCCTGATAGGCAGGGGAGAGGCTGACCTAAATAGCCTTGAAAAGAACTTCTGCAGAGAGATCACATTGTATGGAAGGTCTCTGCAGTTGGTCCTCATGATAGTTTCTTGGAGGTGTGAGGTGAATTCTGCCATGCGTGCAGCTAGCCAGCTCCATGGACAGGGGTCCATTAGTATTGATGATGCTCCTCTACCTGCACATTAATAATAAAAATTAAAAATTAAAAAAACGATGATCATGATTCATTATAGCATTATAATTGATGGGCACTAAACAGAATTGAGAATTAAAAAAAAAATAGTAAAAAGTCTTTGTGTTTTAAGATAAAACTTTTTTTTGTTGTTTTTTCTGTGTTTTTTTTTCTGTGTTTTTTTTTCTGTTTTTTTTTTTCTGTTTCTGTTTTTTTTTTTCTGTTTTTTTTTCTGCGATTGAAGGGAGCATATTTTTGCTCGGCTGGGAGGATTATATAATTGTGAAAGAACTATATACAATACGTAGTTAAAGCGAAATAAATTGTTTGGGACAATTAAAATAATTATCAATGCTATTGATAAGGTTTACCCATTCATTAATTTTTTATCATCGCTTATGTTGTAATGTTTTTAAACATAATATAAATCGATTTTCATCAATCTTAGACTTAGTACTTAGAAAAAAAACTGTCAGCATAGAAAAAAAAATGCACAATTACATGGCTAAAATATTTTATTTTCTTACAAATATTTTTTTATTGTAAGGATTTATTCAATAAATAACAAATAATAGTTGATAAAATGTCCTTTTTCAAAACCAATATGCAAATAGGAAGTTTCATTGGATGTCCTGCTGGCTTGGCAGGCCGAGAGCAGGCTCAAGGTGTTTCCACAAATAGTGGCAATGGAAAGGCCTCGTAAAGCCAGATCAATTCAAGATGGTCCCTGGTATGGCGCATCCTTAACATACCAAGACTGTTGAGGATGTACTGCATGGCGGGTCGTATCGTTTCACTCGTCTCCACGGCGATTAGGTATTAAAATTGGAGATTTAAAAAAAAAATTAAAAAATTAGGGCAGAGAAATTTTATCTGAAATAATTTTTTCAATGAAATACTGCTATTACTCAGATCTCAATGGCTACCGAAAGGCATATCTATCAGGTGTGGACGACACTTCTCTAGGGTTGTAAAACGTGGCCAATGAAAGTAGTTGATCTGCACAAGCTGAAAGTCTTTGACACCGACTATCTTTGCTGCATTCCACGTTGCTGTTGTGTGGATTGAGTACCAACTCAAGATCTCCATCAACGACTGAATCTCCGACCCTTGCCATCTGTCCTTCTCTTAAATGGTTCGGGCATGCAGCTCAGTACTCGGAAGGAGAACACATCCATGAGCCCCCGACCCCGTTCTCTACCGTGTTGGTGCAGATGTACTTGTGGGCAGTTGAAAACCCGGCCAGCGACAATTAAAGGTGGCCTGGCAGCACTATCTGGCCCACAAAGTAGTTGGTCATCGGCTATGGAATCCGGATTGGCTAGCTATATAGCTTAAACTAGCTCAGGACCGGCTGCGATGGTCAGAGACGCTGTCATTCTTCGGGAGGAAGCCAACCCAACTTGATCAGGGTGATGGCTGTTAGAAATAAGATTACTCGGTATCTAGCTTAATTTAATATTTTTATTATATATATATATATATATATATATATAAAAATTATTAATAAATGTTTTTAATATCCATAGACATGTTTTGTGTTTTCTACATTCGTCAGTATGGAATTAGATAACCGTACTGCCAGTCAGACGATTCGAACCCCGGATTCAAGTATTATGAACCCCGACTTGATAACCATTCGGCCAATGTGACAATTATGCTTTGAAATGTGAGAAATACGCCTTGTATTTTTTAAATGTAAACACAAGAACTAAGATTCTAAAGAGAGTTCCGATCTAAGGGAGAGAACCTTGCAACATGGCTAATTTTTTAAATCTTCAATTTATTATCTTTATCGGAGCTTAATAATTAAATAAATATTTTTAATATCCAAAGATATGTTTTGTGTTTTCTACACTTGTCAGTATGGAATTGGATAACTGTACTGCCAGCACGCACGCACGCACCCCAAAATAGGACTTTTCATTTAACTTTTTAACTAGGCACATCTTTTTTTTAGTTTTATGGCTTTTTGGGTGAATTGGCTTATATTTTTAATCCATCTATAAATTGGTTAATCCATTATTTCCACTTGAATTTGGCAGAATGTTTGTAGTAGTTGTTTGTTAATTCAATTAATTTCTTCCTTTTTAAAAAAAAAAAAAAAAAGGATGAAAATAATTTTTCCTGTGGTCTGTTTTTGTCGTAAATGTTACTGCAGCTGTTATGCAATGTTTGCTTAGTTTTTATATATAAATCATTTATTTACGTTTTTTTTTTTCCTTTTTTCTTATATTCGAACATAGAAAAAGAATCAATCGACTCCATGAATGTTATTTCATTCTTTAAAATCTCTTGAAAAATTAGAATGATGCAAAATTTAAGGTACAATTGTTGCAATTGGTATTTTATGTTTCTGCTAAAATTGATCAGATTTTTCTGTCTTGATTTAAAGGTATTTCAAATTTCAAATTTGTTTTTCATTAATGTCATTTAGTTTAAATTTTTAAATAATAAAAAAATGATAATGCATACATGAAGAGATAGAGGGGGGGACCCATCAAAATGTAAGGAAGATAACTTATATTTTTACCTTTTAAGCTAAAATAGGAATTATCTCTTAGATTTTCAGCTTTTTAGGTCATTAAAGTTATCTTCATTGTAATAATTTTCTTTGCCGTAATAATTTTCTTTGGCAATGCAACTGAATTGCACTTCAGTGTAAATAACTTGCCGAAAAGATAAAAAGGAAGAAACTGCTAGTCAGAATCAAATATCGATTTGTCAGATCTATTGCTATTTAGGTCTAACATGGAAAATCCGACCAGATAATTTTTTATATTAGATGAAGTTAGTAATGGGCTAGGACGTCAGCACAATGTAAAACATTTTTATTGGAAAGCACACTCTTGACATTGTGGAGAACTTCATATACATTGGTTCTCTATTTAATATCTACATTGATACCAAATTAGATGCACAAATTGATAAAGCTTTGATTGCACTAGCCCGACTAACAAGGTACTCTGGCAGAGGAAGGTTGATTTTGACAAAGCTGCAAATTTACAAACAATGTATTAAATGTCTTACTTCAAAGCAGTGAAATGTGGACCCTTTAATCTGAACTCTTGGCCTTTTGGCTAAGATCAAAGTGTAGTATCTGTTCCGATGGATACTGCACCCCATAGACTGGTATTGTCTTGGCCTTCGGGGCTTGATTTACGCCGGTCTATGGGTCTGTCCTGTGCAGTTCTAGGAGGTCCACCCTCCCAGGCTTCGCCTCCCCTCTTTGGGGAGGAGTAAGTTTATTGCTTACTGCCTGAGGCGCCCCTACCGGGGAATGCTGACGGGGCTGCCCAGGCAATTTTTAATGGCCAGAGTGCTCACCTCTTGAGCACTGGCTTTTCAAACTGGCCTTGTGCCTAACTCCTGGAGAGGAGTAAATCAATACTCACCAAGAACACACTTGACATATCCCTTCTCTGCAACCTGAATGAAACGCATCTTGATGACCAACAAAGCAGATCTTTCAAGCATATATGTCTTGCTTTCAGCCATGTTCGATAAATGCTCAACGGTCATATGTCTATAGACTTGTCATATGACAAACTCACCCAAACATTCTTAACTTTGCTCTAGTTCATAGAGCTCTGCAAGATGGACTTTAAGACTTGTTGGGAAAAAATCTTAACAGATCTCTATAAGCTGTGTTATCAGTATTACTTTTTGAACAAATTACTTTTAAAACATTCCCATTTCTGTTGAATCTTTATTTAATAAAAAATATGTAGTTTTCATTAATTAGTAGCTTCTAATTAAGTTTACTTCAATATCCTGTTTTGGTAATAAAATCTTTTTAGTAATTTACTTGTGTTGAAAAAAAAATGTTACATGAACATGTGAGATGGTGTTAGCAAATTCCAGGACATAATCTAAGAACGAAAATGTACATCACTCATATGACAGAATTGATGGATTGTTGGGCAACGGTCTTCATGGATGAGCTCACCATATTTTTTTAATATATCATTTTCTAGTGTTCTGATGATTGATCATTCTGAATCTTCATCTTGAATCAACACCCAACGACCCTTGAAATGTGCATGCCAATCAAAAAGCTCTAATGTTTGCCCCAAGATCTGATGGTACAGGTCAGGCCATGTTAAGTCTTTGTTAAAGATTTATTAAGATTTTTTTTTTTCTGGAATTTGAGACATTTCAATATGGACTGTGAAGCTAGCTGATAAACCCTTTTATTTTTATTTATCGTATTTTCCATGCAAGCTTCTATGTTCATATACTAGCTGTACCTACCCGGCGTTGCTCGGAATGCAGGGAAGTAATTTCAGTTAATTCTTATTTGTTTGTACATTTTAAAAACTTATACAGAAAAAGAAATAGAATTTTAGTTGTAAGGAAGATAACTCCTATTATATTCTTTCAATTAAGAATTAACTATTCCTCTTGGTGATTGTGATGTTTTTCGATCTTAATTGAAAAAAAAAAATGTTTCCGTATTACCAGTTTTCTTGGTGGGTCTACCTCATTTTTTTTACATAAAGTATAGCAAAGCACTAATAACATGGTACAACAATAAAAACTGAAAATTTACTAGTCAGAATGAAAGTTTGATATGTCCACTTAAATGCTATTTAGGTCCAACTTTTAAAATCTCACAAGATAATTTAATGTTATATCGGTAAGCCAGACCCATGAAAATTCTACAGTTAAAGAATATAGATTTTACTTTTATGTTGATGTACTTACATACATAACATATATATATATATATATAAATATATATATATATATATATGTGTGTGTGTGTGTGTTTATCCATTTTTGTGTGGGGGTAAACTGTGATCATTTTGAATTTTGGAACACAACTGAGGCGTAAAGGTGGGTAATTTGGGCTAAATTTATTTTTATTTTTATGCGGCAGCTACACGTTGCAAGTGTGCCTGGAAAAAATTTAGAGAGCTGCTACCAATCCTGACAAACAAACACCTGCCAACAACTACGAGAGGGCGTGTATACTCCTCATGTGTCAGAAGTGTGCTGTTGTATGGCTCAGAAACTTGGGCTGTCTCTGCTGGTATACTAAAGAAGCTGCACCGTAATGACAGAGCAATGGTCAGATGGATCTGTTTGGTGAGGCCTGAACAGTACGTTTCTTTTGAATCCCTGCTCTCACAGGTCGACTTGAAAAGCCTTACGGACATCATGCGGAAGAACAGACTGCGTTGGTTGGGTCACATTGAGCGTAGCGATGGCTGGATTGCTAAAGTCCGAAAGTTGAATGTGCCAGCAGAGAACATCACCACTAGCAGACCCAAGTTGACTTGGGAGGACGTAGTCAAACGTGATAGGAAGGCCATGGGTATGGATTCCATCAAACCTTGCCAAAGACAGGAGTGGAGAGGAAGACTTAGATTTCGAGACTAGACAATCAGGCCCCACCCTCATCAGAGGATTAATTGTGGCCTGATTCAACAAATAAACCGGTTGATGATGATGATGATGATGATGAAGGTGGACCCTTTGTTAAAATTCAGACACATCTGTGATTTTGATGCAATTTTAGCAATAACACATCATTAAATACATCCTGGCCTGGCATATAGACGGCACCACTAATAAAAAAAAAGATTCTACATGATTTTGTTTCGAGTACTAACCTTCAAATGGCATGTGTTAAAATTTGAGCTCAATCGTATTATTAGTTTATAAATTAATTATTTAAGTTAAAACTACTGTTGCAAATTTTCAAAACAATGGTAAAATCTGAATTTCATGTGTTGCTTTCTGATTGGAAAAAATATTGACCAAGAAAAGCAATTGCTTGATAAGTGTTAACTAGATTCTGCACTGTCAGAAACAGTGATACAGTGGTGATATGCAGAAGAGTTGATGATATCAGAAGGCGAAGGTGTATCACCATTTTGCATGAACATTTGTCAATGAGAAAGCTGTGTTGAAAGTGGGTGCTGCATTTAATGACAGTCAATCAAAAACAATGTGTCGACGATTCAGATTTTGCACCTTTTTCAACACAAGAAACAGATTTTGCATCAATATGTGACAATGGATGAAACATGGATCCACCATTTCACTCCAGAGTCAAATTGGCAGTTAGCTGAATGAACAGCAGAAGGTGAATGCCATCCAAAGTGAGCAAATACACAAACATCAGCAGGCAAGGTTTTGGCCTCTGAATTTTGAGAGGTGCAAGATATTATGTTCATCGGTTACCTTGAGAAAGGAAGAAACATTAATAGCTAGTATTATATAGCATAATGCTTTTGATGCGTTTGAAGAAAGAAATCGCTAAAAGACGGCCACAAATAAAGAAGAAAAAAAGATTGCTCTTTCACCAAGACAATGCACCGTGTCACACGTTGATCGCAACGATGGAAAAACTACATGAATTACACTTTAAATAACTTCTGCAGCCACCCTATTCTCAAGATCTGGCCCCCAGCGACTACTGGCTGTTTGTAGACCTCAAAAGAATGCTTCAGGGATAGAAATTTGGTTCCAATGAAGAAGTGATATTGAAACTGAGGCAAATTTTTTTTAGGTCAGATAAATCGTTGTACAAAAAAGGCATCAAATTGTTAGAGAAGTGTTGAAATCACTGTATCTCCCCAGAAGGAGACTGTTGATGAATAAAGTCGAATTTTGCCCAAAAGTTTGTGTTTTATTAATTAAGCCCAAAACTTATTGAGGGATGTGTTAGGTTTTTAACATTAATTAATAAATATTCTCAAAATTTCACTTTCTATGGAGTATTTTGAAGAGTTGCTAGGTTAAGGGGGGGGGGCATAATATGGACATAACCTCCCATTTGAAAATTCATGATGTTATGATTATTTTTTTTCAATGGAAATCGCTCCAGACAAGGCATGAAGCCACTTGATATAAGAAGCTAACAAGAACAAATATGATTATTGCTAAGACAGGAGATGCCTATTGGCCTTAGTCTTGAAAAGACCAAGGTTATAGCTAGGAGGAAATCAGTCAGCAGGAAAGGGATTTCAACAAGCCTGCGGTTCTTGGAAAGAAGCTACTGGAATAGGAAGCTGTATTACAATGAGGTATCAAAACAGCGAATTGATGGAGACCACTAGACCAACGAGTCAAACGAGCTGGAACAAAAAAATCTTAATAGATAAGACAATTCTAAAAAACACATTCCATAATAGTTATTATAAAAAAGACAGACTAGAAACATCATGTCTTTAGGAAAGAGGGTGCAGAGAAGAAGAAAGGGTAGATCCAATCAAATTACAGACACGTTTCTGCACCTTATCAAGAACCCTCAAATGGGACAGATTCATCAGCCCAAATATGACAGCAGTGCACGAAATTTGATCCATAGTTATTTCTCTGTCTGTCTGTGTTAAATAGTATTACTACTCGTGATTATATTTCCTTTTGTTTATAATGGACTATCCAAATCTTGAAGTTTACAGTTAGTTGTATTATCTTTTAACTGTTACTAAACAGTGTGATGGAAGCAAGGGTGATAGACAGAAACTTAGTAAGGGATGGATCACTTGGTAAGTTAATTGCAAATTACGGCTAATTAGAACAAACATGATGCAATTCCAAAAACTATTTTGTGCAATTCAAAGATATAGGAAAAACATTGATTAACTCAGCGTTAGTATAATAGATATCTATATACTATAATATATATATATATATATATATATGTGGTTGGGGTTGGTATATTTTTACTTATAATCTTGGTAATTCAAGATTTACTTCTTGTTTCTGACTTCACAGCTCTCTCGTGCCAAGAAGATATCACAGAACTTAACTGAAAATATTGATATGAAACTTATTGAATGACTTGGTTTCAATAAGATTTTTTTTTTTTTTTTTGCTGTATCCACTTTTCTGTTGAATGATATGATTAGACTTTATGCAATCTCTGAAGTTTTATATAATCTAAAAAAATGTTCAAGTACAATTACAGATGCATCTTGAAATCTACTCCCGATGAGAATAATTTTTGTATGGGAGTTATGTGCAGAGCTAAGCCATCTTGAGCTGTTTTGATTGCTCTTGCAGTCCAACGTATTTGTGGTCAGCTTATAGCCATATTCAATTACTCTTTCATGTCTGCAACATGGACTCTATTTGTATCCTGTGCTGATATTGTTAACGATGGTTTCCTAAATAGTAAAATCAGTATATCTATCTTAGCATCAGGAGTTGAGTGGAGTACGCTTTTTATTTAAAAAAAAAAAAAAAAAAAAAACTGACGTTGGATTTTTTTCGGATTCGTATTTAAAAACCTAGCGTCAGATTCATTTTTTTCTTCTAATATATAAAATTAAGTTAGACGTTTTTTTTTTCCTTCTAATATATAAAATTAAGTTAGACGGTTTTCGACTTAAAACCTAAATAGCATTGCATCTGACAAATCAATATTTGATTCTATCTAGCCTTTATCTTTTTGAACGATGGTGCATGTTATTAACAATAAATTGTAATTAGATATAATTTTTTTGTAAATAAAACTTATAATCCTACTCAGAACATTTTTCATGGAGAGGCCATCTTTGTTTTCAGCAGCAAATGTCAATTACAGATGGAAGCCATTAATGCTATCAGAAGTAAATTTCTTTAATAATAGTAATTAGTAATAATATTGCATTTTTTTCTTTTATTGATGTTATTTAACATCAATAAAAGAAAAAAATGACAATCAATCCATCTCATTAATCCTTATCCTCAAATGGCTTGTGGCTTTGATAAGTAGTGGCTCATTAGTAAAACAAAAACAATGAAACAAAAAAATGAAATTGAATGGTCGTATATTACGGATGGAAAGAAAGATAGTAGTTTCAAATGTGAGGGTTTCCCCCCCTATCAACATTTAGGAAGAATTGTCACATGACATGAATAAAAATTTAAGTTTCAAGATACTCCTTATTTGTCAGCATGTCAACTTCTCTATCTGAATAAAAGATAACATTTTCTAAGAGTTATTTAACTCTTAGAAAATTTTATCTGAAGTTTAAAATGTTAATTTTATTGATTCCAGAGGTAGTATTTCTTGTAGGGGGTGTCACCCTATATTCAATTTTGGTATATAATGTCCATGACTCAACTTTTTTTTTCTTTCTTTTTATTTATAGATTTGTGTCTAGGATGCAAGTGTGAATTCTGAAAAAAAAAAGATTGAAATCTTCATCAGTTGAGCATTTTTATTAGACTGTAAAATTGTACTATTATAAAGGCAGTGACAATGGTGTTGGTATATCTATATATGACTAATTGGTGTAGATATAATACATAATAGAAACAATGTATCTTCAAATTATGAAGATTGTTTTTGCTTTTTATTGGCATTACAATCACTTTTTTTCTATTATATCACACTTTTATTACTCAAGATTGACTTGAACAATCATGACAATCTTGGTATCAAAATGACCCTTAGAATGAATCAAAGAAAGACCACCTATTTGAGAAGCTGTGATTTTTTTATACTGTTACTAGAATAATACTTGTCCCAGGACGGGTCAAATTAATTCCACTAACAGTAAAAGTTTTGCACCACTTTTATAGTTATAATGCTACTACACCTAATGTCTAGAATCCTTATTCCAATTGTAATCAAATCTGTTGCATGATTTTGATTTTAGAAAATGTCTAAAAATTTAAGGCTTAAGCTTAAAGAGTCTTAAGAAGAATTTGAAATTTAGGGAATCTTGCTTAATTGGTGTCTAATGACTATGGATCAAATTTAATACAAATCTGAAATATTTTCATTTTCAAACGAGAGGTTGTGCCTGTATAGAAAAAAAAAAACAAACAAAAAAACGACAACCCTGGTCAGAGATGGATTAGTTTAGAAATCAATTTCTAAAAGCCGTCCAATACATGCCAGCATGTAAAACGGACGTTAAACCAGATATGATTATGTTCACAAAAATCTTTACCTTTTGCATTAACTCGAGTTTAACTTTTCGTGTAGGTTCAGTTTACACTGGTAAACTTGGGGGGGGGGGGGGATTTTTGCTTACATTTTTTTGTTTTTGTTTTTTTGTTACTTAGATTGATTCAAAGATATTTCTGTCCCTTTCTTTGAGTTTCTTCTGGCTGTTCAATAAGTGAAAATGACGGTCTTGAAATGATTTCTCTTTTCAGACAAAAATGAGTTTTGCTAATGACAAGCAAATGGAAACTACAAAAGAAGAATGGATGGAAAAACTCCATAGTCTACATATAACCCGGGCTGATATGAACAGACTTATCATGAATTATCTCGTCACAGGTGAGTATAGGCACCTCCATTGTTTACTGATGACTTTTTTGAATAGAAGAAAATATTTTAAAGATCTTTACATGCACAGATGAACAAGAAAACAACTTTCTTATCTGTTTCTATCAGTCTATAGAGATGGATTTAATTAATTAGTTTATTGTCTGCCAGGAAAATTCATCTTGGTCAAAAAACTTTTTATTTTATTAACAAAAATGTTAAAAGCAAGTTTCTCTCCATCCTTTTTTTGTAAAACTATTTCTCGACAAAAAAATAGCTTTAAATGTAGATTAATTTTTATATTTTTTTTTGTAAAGCTCACATTAATAATTAATTTTATGCCAAATGTGATAATAATTTTATTTTTAAATTAGCTTGAAAACCCCTTTAAAATATTCCAAAGAAATTGAAGTTTTGGGAATATTTTATTGATGTCTAATACCTGTGATTCAATTTTTTTTAAAATCAAAAGTATCTGAATTTTTATGAAGGACTTCCACTCTCTTTGCTCTTTTTGCATAAAATGAAACTAAATATAACTCACATTACTCACCTTTACACCTAGCAGCTGCATTCCAAAATTCATAATGATCAGTTAATTAGTTTAGAAATGAATCCTATACATAGAAATATACAAACATATACACATACCTAACTTTATATAAAGAGATTTCTAGCCTCCCTAGTTTTTGCTTTTGAGTTTTTGTGATTGGAAATTTTACTTTCCCATATTAGATTCTTTGCATGCAAAACGACATTCTCATTTTGTGTAGACATAAAAGGAAATAGTGTATGCAAAAATATCACCCATCTACGTGTCAATGTCTTCAAAATAAAAAAAAAGAATCTAATAAAAAATGGGATGAAGCATAGAAGTTGGAAGCATTGGATTGCAAGACACCATCAACCAACACAAAGTAGAAATAGAAAAATAAATTGTAGTATTCTTCAATGTGTCTCCTAACAAAGAATTTATCTGATAGCACCGGTGCTTTTTATAGGAACTGATTGAAAGTGAAATTTTTTATTTTTTTTTATTTTTTATTTTTTATTATTTTTTTATTTTTTTTTTCATTTTTTATTTTTATTTTTTTCCATTTCTCTTTTTTAAAAATTATTTTTCTTTTATTTTTTTCTCTTTTCTTTTTTTTTCCTTTCTTTGCTTTTTATAGGAACTGATTGAAAGTGAAAAAAAATTTTTTTTTTTTTTTTTTTCTTTTTTCTTTTCATTTTCTTTTTTTCCGTTTCTCTTTTTTAAAAATTATTTTTCTTTTCTTTTTTTCTCTTCTTTTTTTCCTTTCGTTTGCCTCAAGTCAGTCTCACTTCATACTGATCTCTCTCTCTCAAAATTGATTTTTGTTTTCCTTCGTGCCGATATTTTTGGATTGTGATCCAATATTTATGGTGATTATGATATTGGAGCCTTTGATTCATCTCTGTTCAGTCTTTTCGGCTCTTACGTGGATCAAACTGAATCTAATTTAGTTTGATAATCTCGTATCTTACCAGCTTATGTTGCATTTTTTTTCTTATAAATTTTTAGGGATGGGTACTTATAAATATCAACATTGATGAGGAAAATAGTCTGAAGAAAAATATTATAAGTAACTCGCCCAGGAAAAATGAGTAAACCAAGAATTGCAACTCCCAGAAAAGAAAGGACCAGAAAGACTCTTTTCACCCAAAATGCTAAGCATTTATCCATGATATAGAAAATATTCATAAATAGAACTGTGGATAACGGTAAAATGAAAAAAAAAACATTGAATAAGAAAATGAATAGTTAATTAATGAGATTTCGTTTTGCATAACGATATGCAAATTAGATAACTTTTAAACATCGATCAGATAGACATGACTGAGTATATTAAAGCTGTTTTTTTAGTGTAAGTTGGCCTTTTAATCTCAATTTCCATGCGATAAATGGCTCAACTTTATAAACATAAATAATGGTATTTCTATCATGTTTTTGGTGACGTGCTTTCTGGCTTTTTTTTTTTTTTCTTCGGGCTTGGTTTGACTATTTTATGGCATATCAACCAAAGCTGTGGTGTTGGAGTCTGAGCAAATTCATTAGTCTAGGAGTCTCATTAAGGCCAAGAGCGACTCTAGGATAAGGGTTAATGCGACGGGAATGATTGCCAACCGAAACATGAGGAACACTATGAGAGTACTAACATTGATCAATGGTATGAACTGCATTTGATTGTTTATGGAACGGTTTGTGACAAGGATTTTTAATATTAGATTTGAAGATGATCGAGTTGTAACCAGCAGAGAAGCAGCCTCGCGGTAATATGTTCCACAGACTGGAAGCCCTTGCAAAGAATCTCTATCCATGGAAATTCCAGTTGACGCTAGGCATATTGAGAGAGAAAGGAAATACTTTTTATTGCGGCAATAAGACGAGTTTTTGCTGTGAATGACTTACAAGGAGGAACCAAAGATTTGAGTCCGCTGAGCACGTATAGAAATAATGATAGTCGAAAGAGAAACTAGCAACGTCTCTTCCGTGAGAAAGGGGTTGTAGAGAAGAGATCATCTTACGCTTTTGAAGTAAATTTTATACTCTGTCAAGACAGCGAAAAGTGCTCAGTGCGACACCTCCCCATATATGGTCGCAGTATTCCATCTTTGAACATATCTGACTCTTATATAGGTACGGATTGCATTTGGAGTCGGGTACTTTCTGGAAAGGCAGAATGATCCAACCTTTATTCCAAGTGATCTTAGCAACAAACTGGATATATAACTTCCATTTGAGATTTTGGGTGAAAGTACGCTGTAAGCGCTTATCAAAACAAAAAGCTTTTTCGATGGGAGAGCCATTAATTTTGATGGGGTAAAACAGGTATCTGAGCGTTGATGGTGAGAGAAGAAGCTTGGTATTAGAGGTGTTAAAAGTAACCTGCCACTTTTTTCCCCACTGCATCACATCCGAAGAGAAGGAATCAGCAAGAGCATGATCACCAGTGCTCTTTGAGGTGCAGCCATAGACAGTTGTGTCGTCAGCAAATGATCTCTGGATATTTAGCAGATCAATCATTAATGAAGATCAGGAAGAGTGTTGACCCCAGAATTGGTCCTTGGGTCACGCCGGCATTGATTCTGTGTGCTTTAGACCTCTGCCCATCAACAAATACAGTTATAAACCTATCCGAGAGAAAGGATTCAATGGTTGTGAAGCCGTTGCCCGATATTCCATAGCTGGCAAATTTGTGAAGCTACCATAGATAATATCTTTTGACTGAAAGAATGTTTTTTGAGAATAAGAATATATTGTTTTGGAATTTTACTCATTAAAGTCTCTTTCAGCTTCAATAAGAGCTTACATGCTAGAAATCAGGTGATTCTTGTTCATATTGGACATTACTCTAACGATGGACACTTTTAAGGATTATTTAGTGTTATAAGGGTGCTCATTAACTTTTTTTCTCAACTATGCTCCATACATAGTAGTCCAAAAGATTAAAAATAAATCTGGGGAACTAGGGATCATGTGATCATGTGATCATGAAAATGATCCTCCATCCATGTTTTGTGAGCCGATTAGCTCTGATTAAGCAACTTTCTTTTACCATTTCTGGTGCAATATGATCTTTACTCATCGTACTTGACGTTTTTGTGGACAACATTTCGAATTGTTTCTTCTGTCACAATATTGTTTTGCAATTAACCTCATGGATCTTCTATAGTTACCACCAACGGTGTGCTGTACTTGTGTTACGTCTTGATGTTTATACGTTATCGGTTCAATTATAACTAAAAAAAATGAAGGAAGTACGAGATAGAACTGTTAACAGATTTATTTAACAAACACACTGATTAAATTGAAATGTAGAAAACCGCTGAACGCGAGATGCTTGTTTATCGTAAGAGCCGTTCTGTTTACGTTTTCCTGTCCAGACAGACGACTTTTCTTTTATCCAAGGGCGATAACTCTTTTCTTTGGTCCAAGGGTAATAACTCTTTTCTTTGGTCCAAGGGTAATAACTCTATTTTGTTTTGTTAGGTTGCCCTAACAACTTGCTGAATAAATCCAGGTCTTCTGTGTCTAGAATGTCACCTATGTTTTGATAATGGTGATATATGTCGAACTTTGTAAACGGAAAATCAAGCGACTTTTAAAAATGTTTCTATTTCTAAATTGCTATATTTAGCCTTTATAGTCACGATAACCGTTTGCAATTCTGAAATATAGAAAATATCAAGCCAAATAATATTCCTTGCTGGAGTAAAAATAATATATGCCTTCAAATATAGTCACCCATAGACAGCTGTTTTGGCGTCTACAACTCATCAGTGTGACTAAACCTAGCAGGTATATCCAAGCCGAAATTCGAAACCCAAATGGTCAATTACATCCAAATGTGATCAGCAGCCAAGTACCTGTCTTTTGTGATATTAATATGCAAACACTCACTAATGCAACTAAACTTAAACTCATACCCCTTCACTGATACTTTCTCCCCCTACAAATTTATGAGTTTTATCGTCTACCCGGTGTTGCCTGGGGCCATAAAAAACAAAATAGAAAAATGTAAAAAGAGTGTAACATTTTTATATTAAAACTCCTGTCTCTCTACCTATCTCAATCTCTCTCTATCTTTCTCTCTTTCCCCCTTCCCCGTTTTTCCACAACCCTTTCCCCCCTCCAGCCCTCTTTCACCTCCGCCCAGCCCATTCCTCTTTTGTTTTAATCTATTGAAAATAATAATAATATTAGTCATTCACTTGAGCTTTCAGTTTTAAAGTTATGTCTCCCGGGCAACACCGAGTTTCTTCTCCCACTCACTTCCTCAAAAATATAATTAAATTTATATTTGTTTTAATTGCTGCACAACAGTTTTTTTCCCCCCCCTTAATAATATAATGAAACTTATATTTATTTTAGTGTATTCCCAAGCAACGCTGAGTTTCTTGTCTTCCCCTTCTCCATCAAGCATATGCCACATTGAAAATGTACTATTATATTATTGCACACATCTTCTCTATCTAGGATACTTAACACTGGTTGCTGAGCAACGCAGAGCACCTTTTCTTGTATACAATAGTATAACAAAATACAGTGAAAATCTTTCTCTTGGGCAAAGCAGCATTTAAAAACACCTGCTCTATGTAGGACTCCCAGGCAACGTCGTGTAAGCACATCGGCTCTATCTATGATATTGAGCACTTTTAATTAACTTATATCACTTACCAAATATAATACTATATTGTTGTTATTATTATTATGGTTCCCGGGCAACACAGTTAACAAAAGACAAAAGTTCTTTCTCCCAGGCAACCCTGCGTTTAAATACACCTGCTCTATCTAGGATGTTGAGCACTTTTGGATTACTATATACCACTTACCAAATGTAAAACTGTAATCTTACATTTATTGCTCACGTTTAGAGCGCTACTAAAACCATGCAAATAAAATTAAAGATGCCTCCAGAGCACTACTAAAACCACACTTTCAGAGTTTCTTGAAACCACCCACCCACTCCCATCCATAGTCCGAAGCTTAGGGGTGCACTTAGAGATTCGGAAATACTTCCATTATCTTCCCCAGTTAATTTTACATAAGAATACATTTTTAGATTTAATGTAGATTCTATAACCTTTTTTTTTCTATAGGGCATGGACACACAGACATTGAGTTTTATATATAGAGAGATTATGAAAGGTTACCTGAAATCAACTTCTTCCTTTTCTTTGTCTTGTCTGCCTTTTTTTTTTTTTTCTTTTACTCTCAGTATCTTTCTTGTTCACTTGAAATCTCTGATGTAAAAACGTCTTTTTCCCGTGGATTGTGTACCAAAACATGAACTAAATAAAGCCTATTTAATAAATAATGTTTTCTCGTTATGATTGAAATCTTGTGTGTATGATTTAAAACTGAAGAGGCTTCTTTGCATAAGATTACCTTGACTTGCTAATAATCTGTTTTTGACAGTTTGTATCTTCTTATAAAAATCTGAATGAAAGTAATGAAAGCAGAGGAGTGGGAAGATATTATTAGTTTCATAATTATATCACATGCTTAGATGTGAGTGATGCAAATTCCTTGAATATAAGCTTTTTAAAATAATATCTTATACAAACTCATGCAGATATATATGCAATGTTTTGTTTTTTTTCTTTCATTTTTTAATATGATGGCAGTTAATTTTTTTGGCATTGATAAGTTGGGGAAACCCCCCCCCCCCCCCCCGAACAAATACATGCTAATAATAGTAATACGCATAACTCTGAGACTGTTTGAAGTATTTTATCACATGATTTCTTTGGAGAACTTTGAAATCCTGATACTTAACATGTTGCTGGCTTGATTTAATCCACAGAGCCAAGTGTTCATACTATTAATTTTTTAAAGTCGGTTTGATGGTATGTGAAATAAAAAAAGATGGAGAGACATAGTTTTAGTAAGTGTGTTTTTTTTTTTTTTGGGGGGGGGGGGGTATGGAATCCAATAATGTAAAGTTTGTATATTTGGTAATTTTTTTTTTTAGTCTTAGCCGAACATATATGTGCAGCATACACACACACATGAAAACATGACGTTATTTTATGTAATAGGTACAGGTAAAAAGATCGATGTACACGAATGGGCAACAAATCATATTTGAGTAGAGGGGGAGCGTGACAGTCAATGCACAAAACATCCGAAGAATGCTAGGAAATGTAAATATCGTTGAGGACAATTGTGTGAAGAAAAAGGATATAAGTAACAAGAAAGTCTATAGGTGGCAGTGGTCTACAGGGAAGTAGTCTTGCAGTAATGTGTTTCACAACAGACGGCAGCCCTTACGAAGAAGCTCTGTGGAAATTCCGCCTGATGCTAGGCACACGAAGGAAGAAAGGAAAGTCCTTTTTCATTGTGGTAGAAAGATGAGTTCTTGCTATGAATGTCTTACAAGGAAGAATCAGAGATTTGAGCTCAGTCGAGCAACTTCCCTGAAAATAACAATAGAGTAGAGAGAAACTAGCAACCTCTCTTCTGTGAGAAAGGGGTTGTAGGGAAGAGATCACCCACTAGATTTCAAAGTCGATTCTGTACTCTGTTAAAGCAAGAAAAGTGTTCTCAACAGCATCTCCCCAGATGTGGCAGTAGTACTCCATCTTAGGATGTATCTGACTATGCTGTCATAAAAGACATTTGTGTGTGTGTGTGTGTGTGTGTGTGTCTCAGCTAAAAGTAAAATAACTACAAAACAAGCACCCACAAAGTTGGTATGTTCGTGATCAGCTTTGCCCTGGATGAATAATAATTTAAAAAAAAAAAAAAAAAAATTTTTATTCATTCTTTAGGGGTCAATTGGGCCATGTTTCGTCAGGAGGGGTTGGTTTTTCAGCCATTTTATATACTAATTTGAAAATAAATGCAGGCTCATTCCTTGAAGAAATCTATATAAAAGAAGTTATGTGTGTGTGTATGTCCAGAGTGAGGAATGAGCTGTGCGGAAGAGAAAGAAGGGGTTAGGGAGGGGGGAAAGAGAGAAAGATAGACAGAGGTAGAAGGGTTTTACCCTGGGCAACGCCACATAGCCCTGCTAGTCTGAATTAAAGACACTTTTATTAAAGGTTCCTTGAAGTCTGAATGCATGTTATATTATAACATTTAAACATGTGAATGAAAAGAAGTAATGAATTATTAAAAAAATAAAATAAAAAATAAAAAAAATGTTGAAAACATTTTTCCAAAGCAAAAGTATTATAAATGCATTTTCATTTTGTATAAGGAATAAACTAAAATGCATCTTCTGTTCTTTTTCTACATGATTTCCTGTTATTTGAAAGAACGTGATCAGATTGTAGGTCGGTTAACAGTTTTATTTTTAGATTTTATGAAAGTTTTTTTTTTTTTTTTTTATTTAATATTTTTATGCTAAATAAATTTAGATTTCGTTTTAGTTAACCTCAGTCAATTGTATTGATTTAATTCTACCTGCATTTCGACTGCTTCGTCTTGTAATTCTGGTAACAAGATGGGAATTGCAATTGTAATGGCCTCTTACTTCTTGAACTTCTTTCGAAATACCATTTTTATTTGCCAACATTGATTGGCTTCAGATAAAATACAATTAAATGTGATCAGAGTGAGAAATTGAGCTGAATTGTGAGCTGGTGTCACTGAGTACAAGTTGTTTCTGTTATTTATTTCATGTGTTGTGACGTTTTACAGCAAACAAAAGATTCGGCTTTTCCATCCTTCTCTCGGAGAACTAATGGAATTGGCTACTTGTATCAATCTTTTGACAGAAAACAATATCGAAAACAATATTTTATCATCTTCTCCCAGAATCCTGTCAGCCTCGAACAAGTGACATCATGTCTGCCCACGTTTCCTATTCTCACGATTCAACAGGGTCGATCCTTTGATCCCCTCGTGACCCTTTGTCTAAAACGTTTCCTGTTTTCCAACATAACTGGCATGTATTTCTCAGCAATAAGTACTAGCTAATAATAAACGTAGTACCTCTTCCATCAATATTTAAGTGTTATATTCCTGGTGGAACTTTTGTGGTCGGTCTTTCGTCAACCAAAACTTCCATGAGCAAAGTTTCTTTCTTAGAGCGTCTCATCTGTGGAAGAGGTTGATATGCCGTAAAACAAACCAAACTCATCTGCGAAATAAAATATCACGAAGCTGCTTCTCCAACCGACTACAACATGGTCGTCTTCAAGTCTAATGTAAACAAATACTTTTTGAACTGTCCTCTTGGATAAACAATTCCTCTCAAGAAATCTTATTCCCATTCCTCCGGTTGTCTCAAATCCTTGTGTGGTGGCACTCACCGTCCAACTGATGATCCCTTTAACCTGAATGACCTTACCTCCCACCCTACCCTGATTTTTATCTGTCGGGTTATCTCATAGATAATGTCTATCAATATCTCAGACTAGTTCTAAACTGATGAAGAGGGTCATCGCAGTCAAGATCAGGGTAGTGCCAAGAGGGAGCAGTGTGTCAGTTATTGACAATTTTGTACGTCGTATCAGAGACTGTTGTACATTCTTGACTGAAACTTGGTGGACAAGTCTGGCATAGATGACTGAAGTTTATTTATACCAAATATGGTTGGATTGCAGAAAGGATTGTGAATTTTATGAATTATTCCATGGATGGCATTTGTACTTCTCATATGGGAGCACAGCTAACCCCAAAGGCTATACCTTGTAAATCATACCGTAGAACTCCATGCACCTTGCAGATGATATCGACATTTTAAAAGTATTTTACTGTCAAGTAATATTTAACCAGAGTTTATAATACTTTTTGTATCAGGTATTTTCATTATTTGAATCTTTTTTTGTGTGGACTGTTTTTCTCAGTTATTTATTTTTCGACTACGTTTCGTCCGATGTGCCCTCAAGTATTCTTCAGGTTGTTTGCTTCGTCCATAGTCATCCTATATTCAAAATAAATCTTCATAAGAACGTTTGTGTCCTGCTCCACATTTTAGATGATGTGAGGGAGCGCTCGCCATTTGCCCTTCCACGATCAAGTCGGGAGAGGGTGACGTCATACCCGGATGTGAGTAGTCAAGTGACTTCAGTTTTCTGGTTTGCACCTCTCTTTTATCTGGATTTTGTAATAGCTGTATGCGTCTGCCGTCTAGGCCACTAGGGGCGCCCCCACCCTCTTTGGGGTACTTAAAACAATCACGATTCACCGTTTTCGGTTTTTCAGTGAGATTTAATAAACTAGTGAACCGTATCAACATGGTGTTATTTTATTTTTTGAGAGCAGTTTACTTCAGAATGGTCAGCGCAATTTGAATCCAAGATGGCAGACTAAGAGAAGCAGGATTACTCTTACCATCATCATTGCAGGGCAGGCATCGACGAGTCAAAACTTAGGGTCGGGTTACTGACACCCTCCACCTATTCATTCATTCTTTTCGTATGAATCAGATGATTCTATTGTTGGCATTGGTTTCCCCGATATATTTCTAGTGAGAATTATTTTTAGATAGAATTGGATACTTACAGGAGGGACCACGTGAAGGTTACTAGCAACCTAAGTGAAGGTATTTCTGTGGAACGAACTGGATTCGAACTTGGCACACTCAATTTGTCAATCCCCACTATCTACCTATGTGATACAGACAATCACTTATGTCATGTTATGCATTTAATATCAAAGTAATGAGTTCAGAGGAAACATCAGTGTTCACAAAAGGATCAAGGAAAACCCACACCGTGGATGAGCAATGCACCTGAAGACCAGAGGGTACATTGGCCGAAACGTAGTCAAAGAATGAATAGAAACAGTGTGGACAATCACCGGAAGAAAAGTCAAATAATTATATTTCTTCATCCCAAATTCAGAATGTTTACCATTTCTGTCATTGAAAAACAAAAACGGCCATATTGAATTAAAAAAAAAATTTTTTTTTAAATGTTATTTATTTTATTTTTTTTAAATGTTGTTTATTTTATTTTTTTTAAATGTTATTTATTTTATTTTTTTTAAATGTTATTTATTTTATTTTTTTCAAATGTTGTTTATTTTATTTTTTTAAATGTTATTTATTTTATTTTTTTTTAATGTTATTTATTTTATTTTTTTTTAATGTTATTTATTTTATTTTTTTTAAATGTTATTTATTTTTTTTTTTTTAAATGTTATTTATTTTTTTTTTTTTAAATGTTATTTATTTTATTTTTTTTAAATGTTATTTATTTTATTTTTTTTAAATGTTATTTATTTTATTTTTTTTAAATGTTATTTATTTTATTTTTTTTAAATGTTATTTATTTTTTTTTTAAATGTTATTTTTTTCATTTTTTTTTCATTTTTTTAAATGTTATTTTTCAACCAGCTTATTCTCTTCTGTTCTGCCTTGTAGCACTTAGGGTTTTTCTGCAGCAGTCCTTTTTCGTTGCATTTTCTTTTATCTTTGGCATCACTTTCTGTCTACTGTCATTGATTTTCTTGTCTTCGTTGCCAACACTCGCTTATATTCTAGTCAGTTATCATCAAACCTGCGCTTCCTCTTGAGACTTATATGACTAGCTGCCCCCCCTTCATCTCTCTCTCATAGAGATACATATATAGATCTCTCTCACTCTCTCTCATATATATATATATATATATATATGAGAGAGATAGATAGATATAGATATGTCTCCGACCATTCCATTAGCTCACCCTCCTCCTCTATTCTGATTTATCACTCTCCTTCTTTCTGCAATCGTTCAATCAGATTAAGTAGAAAAGTTTCCTTTGATTCTTGTCTTTTTACAAAATCAGTTTGTGTCAATATTTTTTTTCTCTCCCCCTTTTTTTTCATTCTCACTTAAGAAAAAAATAAAACTGAGACTTTTATGATTTCTAAGAAAAACAAGTAACATTTTTTTAAAGATATTTCCCAAAAGATGACTTTGAAATGGTAGTCGGAATAATCCATATTATCATTCCTCATCTACCAAAGTTCGAAACATAATTAACATTGTTTTTTTTTTTAAATATCTATTTTCAATACAGATGAGAAATTTTTCAATCAGAATCAAATTTAAAGCAAGAGTGAATATTCATAAATGCATCCATTTTAATTTGCAAACTAGACAGAGGCGATGGTCGCCGACCCAACGACATGACATTGTTTGCTTTTAGAGCTGAAAAGCCATTCATATGGGACGCCACTTTCTCTGGCCCTTTCATACAATCAAAAATTGCAGAATCTGCTGTCAATCCAAGCAGCGCAGCTCAGTTTGCCGAAACCAGTAAAAAAAAAAACGAGAAATACAACTCACCGTTTCATTGTCCAGCCTATCTCGGTTGTAACGTCGGGGGGTCCTCGGTCTCGATACTTCACGTTTCATACGAGACATTGAACTGATGATAGCCACGTGTAGAAATAAGCCTCGAAAGACTGTTTGGATGTTCCAGCGCAGCTCCATAGCTATCATTTGAGGCAATGCCATGTCTATTAGAATGTCATTCTGCAATATCTAAGACTTCTCGTAAAACAATTTCTTCTTTCCGAGTTTTATTTTTTATTTTATTTATATTTCTTTTTGCCAATATTGCAAGACAATTTTATCGCTATAAATTTCGACTTTTATCTGGTTAATTTCCAATTAAATAAATAAAAGTATTATTGGTTTAATTTGCATGTTTGACAAAGAAAATGCTTTTCAAACTTGAGCGTGACGATCGACCAATGGGCACTCCTGTAAGGTGCATCCCTTCAATCTATGCATTTAGCAATGAAAATGCAACTTCAAACTAAAACGTGACCAACTGACCGATCAGACAAAGCCTCTCTTATTATATGATGCATATAGGTTCTTTGCCCATGCATGGAGTATTGTTGTTACATCTGGGCTGGTGCATCAACCACTAGTCTCTCCCTCTTAGACAGGGTAAAAAAAAAAAAAAACCTCTAATAGGTCCCGCATTGTCTACCAAGCTCCAGCCCCTGTCCCATCGCCACAGTGTTGCATCCCTGTGCTTGTTTTACAAGTACTTCAATAGAATGTGCTCCAATGAACTTGCTACACAGGTGCCTCCGCGACGTAAATACCCCTGACCAACCCTTCACAGATGCCGGAAGACTTTCTATTCTAATAGTTTCTTTCCTCGAATGTTGGTGTTTGGAATCCCCTCCCTGCTCCCTGTTTCCAAGACTGTACAAACATGCAGAAATTTAAATGTAATGTAAACAAACATCTCGTTGCACAACTCTCAGCTTAGGATACCCCTTTAAATATGGCCCCTAATTCACAGTAGCCATTTACGTCTCGGTTGTAATATGCCATGTTTGGGATGAATTAAAATAGAAAATAGATTGAAACATGAATTCTTCCTAAATTATTTTTAATTTTAGCTTTACCATGTTTTTTTTTCGTCAAACTGTTTTTGTTTATTTCACTTTTTAATTTTTTTTTTCTGAATTCTATTTTTGATTTTCTTTTTTTTTTTTTCTTTCTGAATTCTATTTTTGATTTTTTCTTTTTCTTTGTTTCTTTCTAAATCCTATTTTTGATTTTTTTCTGTTTTTTGTTTTTTAATTCTATTTTTGATTTTTTCTTTTTCTTTTTTTCTTTCTGAATTCTATTTTTGATTTTTTCTTTTTCTGTTTTTCTTTCTGAATTCTATTTTAGATTTTTTTTTGTTTTTTTCTTTCTGAATTCTATTTTTAATTTTTTCTTTTTCTTTGTTTCTTTTTTAATTCTATTTTTGATTTTTTTTCTTTTTGTTTCTTTCTGAATTCTATTTTTGATTTTTTTTTGTTTCTTTCTGAATTCTATTTTTGATTTTTTTTTTGTTTCTTTTTTAATTCTATTTTTGATTTTTTTCATTTTCTTTCTGAATTCTATTTTTGATTTTTTCTTTTTCTGTTTTTTTTTCTGAATTCTATTTTTTTTGTTTTTATTTCTGAATTCAATTTTTGATTTTTTTCTTTTTTCTTTTAGAATTCTATTTTTAATTTTTTCTTTTTTGTTTCTTTCTAAATTCTATTTTTGATTTTTTTTTCTTTTTTGTTTCTTTCTGAATTCTATTTTTTCTTTTTTTTTTTCTTTTTTTTTTCTTTTTCTTTTTTTCATTCTGAATTCTATTTTTTTTCTTTTTTTCTTTCTAAATTCTATTTTTAGAAGGCTTTAAAGAAGCTGCTGAAAAATTCAGAATCGAATCAGGAATTCAACCTTCCATGGATTTGGATCAACTCGATGAACGGATAAAAATCAGAGATGCCATCCAAAATGGTCGGATCCAGGAGGCCATTTCTCTTGTCAACAGTTTGCACCCAGAATTGCTTGACAATGACCGTTATCTCTACTTCCATCTACAGGTATTTATGGAAATAACTTTCCGGGGTTTTTTTTGGGGGGGGGGGGGGATCATTATAAATTTGAGAAGTTGTGATTGAAAGGAAACAGATGAAGATAGCTTTAAGCAAATTTATCCGTTGCGCCACGTGGTCACGTGATGCGGGGATAAAGTTGCTAAGTAATAATCAGTTCTAAGTGACAGTCTTCTGGAGGTTGAAGGTTCAATCCTCACTAGTAATAAAATAAAAATTACTGAAGATTTCTACCCGGTTATGACTGACGGAACGAGAACAATCTACCGCGTGGATTAAATAAAGGGTCCAATTCGAAATTCCATAATAGATTCCCAGAGTTCAGCATAAAGATTCTAGAGTTCTATAAGACATGCTCAAAGAAGATTGGAGGTTACATCGGCTGAAACGTTGTGAGAATAACATCCAAGATGAAAATAATAGTCCAAATAATATCCAATCGGTTTCTGCAAAAATGGTTGGATCATTCTACTGCTCCAGAAAATAGCTGATTCCTGATCTCTCCCTATATGAGAGTCAGATACGTCCTAAGATGGAGTACTACTGCCACATCTGGGGAGGTGCCATTCAGGGCATTCTTTCTTGCCTTGACACAGTTCAGAATCAACAATCACATCTGGTCTCATTGCTGGGATGAGTTTGTCCATTTTTTTTTTTTTTTTTTTACATGGTTGACCCCAAACAAGGCAGGACGCCACTGTAAACGTAAGGGGCTACTGAGAAAAAGGAAAAAAGGGGGGAAGGATTGGTGGTTCAGCTTAAATTGGGATCTGAGCAGCGATATGTCTGTTAACATTAGTTTTAAATTTCTGCATGTCAGTACTGTCGGGGAAACAGGGGGCAGGGAGGGAGTTCCAGAGGCCAGCAGCACGAGGAAAGAAGCTATTTGAGTAGAATGCTCTCCGGCATCTGGGGACCTCCACAGTGAATGAATGAGATTTAGTAGAATGTCGAGTTAGTCTAGTGAATTTACGTCGAGGGGACCAGAGGATTTTATGATTTTCATTTTCTACTATTGGCTCCGGTTAATGTCTGCATAGTTCTCGGTGGATTTCCTTCCCAATGCAGTCATGTTTGCTTTTGTATTCTTTGTGGGCTCGTTTGTTGTATTCAATGATCTGCAACTACGTCTCTTCGGCCACAGTCTATATTTGCTGTTTTCCTGATTCTTGTCTCTTTGGTTTTTATGTAGTTCGTTCTGGTGGTTATGTGGATGTTTTGGATTATTTGGACTACTGATCTCATCTTGGTTGTTCCTATTTACTTGCCTCCCCACGAGGGCAAAGTTAGACACAAGGTCGTTTTTTAATGTGGGGAAAATCCAGCTCTCTATAAAGAGGCATTCTAGATTTGAACAAGAATTAAAAATTGCCTTAGTCTAGAAGGACTTCTCCTTTACTGACTGAGGACAAAATAGTCAAAGTGTAGCATCAGAACAGATACTACACTTTGTTTCTAGCCAAAAGGCCAATTGGTTGTTATATTCACGTTTCGATCGATGTAACCTCCGACCATCTTCAGGTGCATCTTTTCGATCTTGGGAACCGGGATGGAATTTTATCTAGTTTCTCCGAGTTTGACAAAAATTATCAAGTTTGTACAATCACGATGAGAATAGTAATCCGAATAATACAAATTGTCAACCCACATCTCAAAAAAATATACTAGTATGTGTTAAAGAAATAGTGGAAATAAAATAATAAGACTTATTTAATTTGATCATTTTTTTTTTTTAATCTGATCATTTTTTTTTTAATTTAATCCTTTTTATTTGATAATTTTTTTTTTTTTTTGATAATTTTTTTTTTATTTGATCATTTTTTTTTTTTAATCTGATCATTTTTTTTTTAATTTGATTCTTTTTATTTTTATCATTTTTTTTATTTGATCATTTTTTTTTATTTGATCATTTTTTTTTATTTGATCATTTTTTATTTGATCATTTTTTTATTTGATCATTTTTTTAATTTTTTTATTTGATCATATTTTTCATTTTTAATTTAATCACTTTAAAAAATTTTTTAAATTGATCATTATTAATATTGAAACAGAATTGTAAACACAACACCCACCCACTGGATTTATACTGTGATTCCCAGAGAGATAGATATACATAAATTAATATAAAATATCTATTTAATGTCATAAGAATTACATCTTTAGTCCTGACTTGATTGTCTCAGAATTTAAAAATAAAAATTAGTCAAAATAGATGGATTATTTCCTTCTTACGTACCTATGCAAGTGAAACATTGACTAGCAGAGCATGAGAGGAAGCTGAACGTCTTTGAAATTAAATGTTTAAGAACTATTCTCGCAGTAACGTCACAATAGACGAAGAAATGCAGATATCAGAAAGAGGCTTAATATTAACAGATCCATCCACTACATTATTTAAAAAAAAAAATTTTTTTTTAAAGAAAAGATTAACATGGTTTGGACATGTTTCCTGGCTACCAGACTCCAGCTATGTAAAGAAATCATATAAAGAAGGTTTTATTGAAGAAAGATCAAGAAGGCCGACCAGATAAGGTTTGAGACTAGCATGCCGTTCCTGACAGCTGAAAGACTGGTCCAAGACCATACGTAGAGGAATTTTGTTTTCATGCATGTGGCGAAGCTTTTCAAAGTAAGCACACAAGTCAAGTAAGTCACCTGCTTATAATTGGCCACAATAATTAAAAGAAAATGGTGGACGATTCCTTTTATGAGTGCGTTCACTGCACTGGCCTCGATCGTCCCACTAGTTGTGCCGGTCCAAAGTTTTTGTTTGATTCCGTCAGTTCTGCAACAAAGCAATTCTCGATCCAAACAAAAACTACAACTCCAGTTTAAAAACAATTAACAGAATTTTATTTTTCTTTCAAACTTAAAATGGTACTCGTTTTCTTAGGTTAAATAGCAAAGTTGCAAAATGAGATCTTTTATCCCAGCCAAATAAAAAACATAAGTCCAACTTGACACAACAAACCCTCTGTTCCCGACGACCACCAAAAACCAACTGCTACCTCTAACGTCCAACTCCAACTGACTGCCCACTTCCCTTCTTGTGGAATATTTTCACTCCTGACCAGAAATCTTAGATTCAGATCTTTCTCAGTGATCACCATTCGACCACCCAAGGACTGGCCACCTGAGATATCCACTAGAGATAATATCCAGCCAGTGTCCACTCAAAGGGGCCTATCTCTAACATATCTATGAACATACAACTATCTACCGTCCAGGGGGTTATGTATTTGGACAGCCATTAAATTTGACAGTCTCTGAATGAGCCATAATAACCACAGCACCGAACCTCAAACATTATTCTTTCAAGTATACAAATGGAATGCTGGGTGGTCCAAAATGCACAGAGATATTTTCAATTTCTTCTGTGCCCCCCCTTTTCCTCTGGCCGAACATCTATCACCTGCAACGTCTGTCATTCGTATGCACCACTAAAACATGCACCACTGAAACATGCACCACTGAAACATGCACCACTAAAACATGCACCACTGAAACATGCACCACTAAAACATGCACCACTAAAACATGCACCACTAAAACATGCACCACTGAAACATGCACCACTGAAACATGCACCACTGAAACATGCACCACTAAAACATGCACCACTGAAACATGCACCACTGAAACATGCACCACTGAAACATGCACCACTGAAACATGCACCACTGAAACATGCACCACTAAAACATGCACCACTAAAACATGCACCACTGAAACATGCACCACTGAAACATGCACCACTGAAACATGCACCACTGAAACATGCACCACTGAAACATGCACCACTGAAACATGCACCACTGAAACATGCACCACTAAAACATGCACCACTAAAACATGCACCACTGAAACATGCACCACTGAAACATGCACCACTTAAACATGCACCACTGAAACATGCACCACTGAAACATGCACCACTGAAACATGCACCACTGAAACATGCACCACTGAAACATGCACCACTGAAACATGCACCACTAAAACATGCACCACTAAAACATGCACCACTAAAACATGCACCACTGAAACATGCACCACTAAAACATGCACCACTGAAACATGCACCACTGAAACATGCACCACTGAAACATGCACCACTAAAACATGCACCACTAAAACATGCACCACTAAAACATGCACCACTAAAACATGCACCACTAAAACATGCACCACTGAAACATGCACCACTGAAACATGCACCACTGAAACATGCACCACTGAAACATGCACCACTGAAACATGCAACCTAGTGCATGTTTACACTGACATGCCACTCCTGACAGCTGAAAGACTGGCCCAAGACTGTAATAAGTGGCAGAATTTTGGGTACTTCTGTTTTGGTCCGACAGAAAAATATTTAAAGAAATGTATAAACTTTATGTATTTACGTGTTAGCTGAAAATAAGATTGTACGGAAAAAATTACGCAAATTCATCCAGTATTTATTAAATTATAAGAAAAAGAAAAAAAACACGATCTTATGTTTCATTAGACATTTTCATTATATTATATAGACAAGGGAGATAACTCAACTTTTGTTTACTGGTTTAACAAAAATGGCTACCGAAAGATAAAATCGTTTTTTATTTTTAATTTAATAAATACTGGATAAATTTGCGTAATTTTTGGTGTACACTCTTCTATTAAGCTACCACGTAAGTACATAACAAAGTTTATACATTTTTTTAGCTATTTTATTTTTAAGAGAGGCCTAAGATGTCGGATCTAAACAGCAGAAGTACCGAATTTTGTTTTTAAGCATATGGCGAAGCTCTCCGGAATAAGCACACAAATAAAGTGAGTCATCTTCCTATAATCGGTCACAATAATTGAAAGAAAGTCTTTTTTGGAACTGGTGGACGATTCCTTTATTTATTTTAAAAAATGTCCTTTTTCTCTCCTTGGAATTGTTGATTTGGCCTTCTTTGAAACCCCGTAATGTCTGCTGTTTAAAAATTCTGATCAGTTTGTTTCTAAGTGCCTATTTTTACGTTTGACTCTCGTCTTGTGTTTCAAGTCTACTAATAACGCCCCGTTTGTTTAGCACAGTGTTACTTCATTAATGTGCCATTGTCAAACGCGTGTCATCATTAGCTCAATAGAAAATAAATAACACAACGTTTACTGAAAAGTTTTAATTGTTGGACTCAAAGAATCACCATTGAGAAAACAATTCTCTTGTCTGTGTAGAGATAAAAAGTTTGAAGAGCTGACATCTGAATTCTTCTTTTCAGTTCCCGATTGTTCAACCAACTTTTTATACATTAAAAACAGATTGTTTATTCTTCTACACTTTCATGTGGGGAAAGAATGAACCCACAATTTTACAACAGTCGAAATGGTGGCCTTTTGAACTAATTCTAAGTATTCTTTTTAAATGTGTAATTTGCATTACATATCTATTGTACTTTTTAAAAAAAATAATACTTTTCATTTAAATTACCTCCCTTGAAAATTAATAAACATAATATTTTAAGAAGCGTTTTGGTAATTTATCCTTTTTTTTTTTTTTTATTAAATCACTTTAATTACGCTTGATATCGACAAAACGAGTGCATATATATAGGACAATAAAATTATAAATGACACCAAATATTTATTATAAACTGTTTAAAAAATAGTTCTGCAAATTAGGCATACAAATAGCTGTATTTGGGTCTTTGCTCGCAACTATATATACAGTGTTTTTAAAAAAACTTGTATTATTGATTTAAATTATGATGAGCTGTTTTGATGGTAATATAAATGTGATAAATGAAAAAAAAACTTCATTTATTCATTTAGATATAAAGGACAGTTGTCTGTGTGTCCGTCCACCTAAAAGCCCGAAACTACACAAGACACACCCACAAAACTGATATATTCTTTTTCAGCATTGCCTCGGATAGAATATGGACACATTTTTCTTATAATCATACTTTTGGAGTAGTCAACAGGAACAAAATTAGTCGGAGGATGTGAATATTTCAAGGGTTTGTTTTTTCCCTCGATCTTTTGGTGTGGAGTGGTACTTGTAATATACCAAGAAGTGAGTGAGATAGAGGTTTTAAAAAAAAGATGTTACACACACCTTAACTTTTCTATTTTGTTGTCCATGTCTCCGGGCAACCCAGGTAACCATTGCTAGTGTACCCTCTAACATTTGTGCTTTTGGTTTCTTTTTCCTTCATCTCCTTGTTCTGGCCGTGTTGTCTCTCGTATTGGCGATCGCCGAGGGCGTGTGCAGTGGTTTACAAGTTGTGTTCAAAGCAAAAGCAACACAGACTCCCATAACAAAAGTACAAACGCAGATGTATAAATTGTGTATTTGACTTGTCGGTAATGGATGTGTGTGTATGCTGTTGGGGTCCCGCCACTAGCATCCACATCTGAGCTAAGTTCTACTCTTTCAAATTCAGAATCTCAACTTAAGACTAACTTCGTTGTACAGCCCCTTCGAACTGGTCTGTGTTTCTACTTCGCCTCGAGGCCTCTACCTCCCCTCACTCCCCAGGTCTCCACCAATCTAATCAATCCAATCTGTCCGTCTCCTAAATATATTTAATTTCGCCTTGGAAATCCCAGATGTCTGGTCTTTCTCTCAGTTACCCCTAACTGATCAGCGGAACTAACTATATGCATCTGTTTTCTCAGCAAGTAACAAACAACTGCCAGGGTGCCATCCCATCTAGGGAGTAAAATAGATTCGACGACCCCCTCCATTGTTGCCGACATATCTTATTTTCTCATCATTTTTCCTTTTGTGAATTATTCCTCAAGATTCTTCAGGGTCTTGGCTAGCAGTCCATAGTATCACACTAGTTTTCAAATAATTATCTACTTTATTTTTTTAGTTTACCCTTTTCTATAATATTTAATTTGTTCTTGCTATAAGATTAACTTAGTAATGTTAAATAGAATTATTTTTTAATTTATTTCTTTATAACAGTTGAATTATTCAGATTTCTTTCTTGATAAAAATTATTCAGAAGGTGAGAGAGAAAGAGGGGAGGTGCTATTTAATAATATATATAATAAATATTGACCCAAAGTGTCATGGGGGGGTCTAGTGCAATTATAAGAGTCTTCTCACCGATTGGTTAAAAATTCTGTCTCTTTTACCTTCATTGACATTTCTTTGTTCTTTGTCCCTTTTTCTAGCAACAGCACCTGATAGAGTTGATCCGAGATAAAGATGTGGAGGCCGTACTAGAATATGCACAGAATCATCTTGCCGAACGCGGAGAAGAAAACCCAGAGATTCTTTCAGAACTTGAGAGAACTTTAGCCCTTTTAGCATTTGAAGATCCAGAGAATTCCCCTTTTGGTGAATTACTTCATCCATCACAAAGACAGAAGGTGAGTGTGTCAGAGATGAAATGGTCAATACATCATGAAACATTGGTTATGACTTAAGAAATCAAAGTAGAAAAAACTCCTTAATATTTCTTTTTCTTTCCCTATTTAGATGTTTGCAATTAAAATGTGTATTTCTATCTTTCCATTTTTTCTCTATCTTTCCATTTTTTCTGTCTTTTCACTTTTTTCTTTCTTTTCACTTTTTTCTTTCTTTCCACTTTTTGTTTCTTTCTTTCCACTTTTTGTTCCTTTCCCGTGTTTTTGTTTCTTTTTTTTCCCGTTTTTTTGTTCCTTTCTTACCCGGTTTTTTTTTTTGTTCCTTTCTTACCCGGTTTTTTTTTTTTTGTTCCTTTCTTTCCCATTTTTTTTTTTTTTTTTTTGTTCCTTTCTTTCCCGGTTTTTTTTTTGTTGTTCCTTTCTTTCCCGGGTTTTTTTTTTGTTGTTCCTTTCTTTCCCGGGTTTTTTTTTTTGTTGTTCCTTTCTTTCCCGTTTTTTTTTTGTTGTTCCTTTCTTTCCCGTTTTTTTTTTTTGTTCCTTTCTTTCCCGTTTTTTTTTTTTTTTTGTTCCTTTCTTTCCCGTTTTTTTTTTTTTTTTTGTTCCTTTCTTTCCTGTTCTTTTTTTTTTTGTTCCTTTCTTTCCCGTTTTTTTTTTTTGTTCCTTTCTTTCCCGTTTTTTTTTGTTGTTCCTTTCTTTCCCGTTTTTTTTTTGTTGTTTCTTTCTTTCCCGTTTTTTTTTGTTGTTCCTTTCTTTCCCGTTTTTTTTTTTGTTCCTTTCTTACCCGGTTTTTTTTTTTTTGTTCCTTTCTTTCCCATTTTTTTTTTTTTTTTTGTTCCTTTCTTTCCCATTTTTTTTTTTTTTTTGTTCCTTTCTTTCCCGGTTTTTTTTTTGTTGTTCCTTTCTTTCCCGGGTTTTTTTTTTGTTGTTCCTTTCTTTCCCGTTTTTTTTTTGTTGTTCCTTTCTTTCCCGTTTTTTTTTTTTGTTCCTTTCTTTCCCGTTTTTTTTTTTTTTTTGTTGTTCCTTTCTTTCCCGTTTTTTTTTTTTTTTTGTTCCTTTCTTTCCTGTTTTTTTTTTGTTCCTTTCTTTCCCGTTTTTTTTTTTTGTTCCTTTCTTTCCCGTTTTTTTTTGTTGTTCCTTTCTTTCCCGTTTTTTTTTGTTGTTCCTTTCTTTCCCGTTTTTTTTTTGTTCCTTTCTTACCCGGTTTTTTTTTTTTTGTTCCTTTCTTTCCCATTTTTTTTTTTTTTTTGTTCCTTTCTTTCCCGGTTTTTTTTTTTGTTGTTCCTTTCTTTCCCGGGTTTTTTTTTTGTTGTTCCTTTCTTTCCCGGGTTTTTTTTTTGTTGTTCCTTTCTTTCCCGTTTTTTTTTTGTTGTTCCTTTCTTTCCCGTTTTTTTTTTTTTGTTCCTTTCTTTCCCGTTTTTTTTTTTTTTTGTTGTTCCTTTCTTTCCCGTTTTTTTTTTTTTTTTTGTTCCTTTCTTTCCTGTTCTTTTTTTTTTTGTTCCTTTCTTTCCCGTTTTTTTTTTTGTTCCTTTCTTTCCCGTTTTTTTTTGTTGTTCCTTTCTTTCCCGTTTTTTTTTGTTGTTCCTTTCTTTCCCGTTTTTTTTCTTCATTTTTTTGTTCTTTTCCTAGCCCTTAAACAAAATGTAGTCTCTGTTCTGTCCTCATTCAGAGGAGGAGATCCTTCTCAACTGTGAAAATTTTAATTTTCGGTGCAATTCAGTTTTCCAATTTTGGGAGATCTGAATATTACCTACATTGAACCAACCTTGTGTCACCTCCAGCCCTTGTGAGGTGGTGGTAATTAAGAACAACATATTATGAATAAAAGAAAACCTACTTTGTTCATTTATAATGTTACATATTACTTAGCAATAATATTTTTCAAAGTTTGTTGCAGAATGATTGTAGAATACTCAAGGTTATTTATGTATTATTGATAAAGTTTGGCTGTAGCTTATCCTGTCTCTATGTGCAGAGGTAGATATCTTATTGGCTGAGTTTAATCATTTGACAGAGATTTGAAGTTAAGACAATTGTAGTTTGAAAGTTAATGAGGAAACACAGTGTAATGGTTCTGCTAACATTATTGGTGTATTGGAAAGAAGAAAATCGAAAAAAAAAAAAAATGTCCGCAAAAAAAAAAAATAATAAAAATGTATGAATATATTTTTTAACCCTTTTTAACTAAATACCATTTTATTTAGCATAATCCGGTGCATAAATGAGAAACCTGAATCTTAGGAAAATCTCCATCATACCAGTAATTATAGGAGCAACAGGACTAATGAAAAAGAATTTCAAAAGCTATCTGGCAAGTATACCCGGTGAACCAAGTGCAAGAGAAATACAAACAATTGCACTAAAAGGGATGGTTAGAATCTTAAAAAGATCTCTAGGCTGGAGTGTCTGAAATAGCCGGTGAATGTCTGGCATCCGGTAGGATGTCCCATCTCCAGCAAAAACGGAAAGATAAGAAAAATATAATAGTCGAAAGGAGACTAATTGTCTATTTTGTAGGCAAAAAACTATCGATGAGAAAAACGCAAAAAACAGACTGGCTATATTTTATATATAAGAAGATACTTTTTCTCCCCAGAATCCGTATTGCTCTTCTGTGATCCAAAGTTTACATTGTTCTCCGTTAGGTAGATGAAACGTTCATATAGGAAGCCGACAACCACTATGATAAGGAGACTGCTAAACAGTATTTTTTCCCATCCGAAAGCAATACTTTATCGACACGGAATTCAGATTTTTCGATTGTTTTGAAAATTGGAAACAATAGCTTCACTTAAACAACTGTAATTTGTGAACTAATAATTCGATTCGGTTCAAATTCTGACACATACCATTTGAAGGTTAGTAATTTATAAAACTCAAATGGATTGTTTTTATTAGTGGTGCCATCTATATGTCAGTATGTATTGAGTAATGTGTTAAATAGGTATATATAATGTTTTGGGGGAGGAGGTCATTAAGCGTTGAAATGGGATTAAGAGATGCCCAAAGAGACGTGACATAAAAATTACATTTTGTATTAATTTATTTATTAAGTACTCTAATAATAGTAATTTGGTAACGCAACATAACTATTACAATATATTTTAATATTTTCCGTAATTATCTTGTATTTTCTTTCCCAGTTTCACTAGCAGTTCCATAAGTGTTTCTTTTTCACCCACCCCCCCCCCCCCCCACCCACCCACCCCCCCACCCACCCACCCCCCCACAAAAAAAAAAAAGGCATATTGCCACTGAGAAGTGTTAGGGGCCTAAATTTATATAGGTGCAATCTACGTGAGGAGTTGGACAGAAAGATGTTTGTTCACTAGAAACTTTTCCGACATCGAGGGACTTCTACAGTGAAGGGGAGTGATTTTGCTGCTCGTCCGAGTAGGTCAGAGGTATTTTGGTTGAAAATTTTATTTTTCTATTTCGTTTGTGATCTTTAATTGTTAAAATCCTCAAATGATCGAATATACAGACGTTTCTCAGAAATGTGAGCTTTGGTTGTTGATTATTTGTTAACAAAACATAAAAGGTTATTTTATTATTAAAAATAGGTGTTAGCTTTGTTTATAGATAGTTATATTATCTATCTATCTATCTATCTATCTATCTATCTATCTATCTATCTATGTATATATATATATATATATATATATATATATATATATATATATAAAGTTTGTAATCCGAGGCAGGAGCAATGTGATATAGGTACCGGAAGGTGGAACAGATGAACAAAAATAAATGAGAAGAGAAAATAAGAATGGAATCTCAAATCAATTTATTAATATTTCACGTAAAACAGATTAAATACCAGAACAGTAAATAGAAAAAAGTTTACCGTCAAGCAATTTAAAAGTTCCGGAAGAGGTAAACTTTAATTTTCGAGAGTGGGACCTCTCATTATCAAAAGATCAAAAATATGACCGAGTGGTCGAAAAAGTGAGATGGAAACAACTGTTGAAGAAATAATACCTATTTGAAATTCCATTCTTATTTTCTCTTCTCATTTATTTTTGTTCATCTGTTCCACCTTCCGGTACCTATATCACATTGCTCCTGCCTCGGATTACAAACTTACATTTATATTTACCAGCAATGCTTCAAGCAAACTACAATTTTCTTTTATATATATGTGTGTGTGTGTATATATATATATTAGTCATGGTGTTTTGGCAGACAAATTCGATATTTTGAATAATCTAATTTTGCTTTTGAGAATCGGCCTTGAGTATCAAATTTAGAAAAATAGATATGTTTTGTAAAATAATACAGCTCATATATCCTCATCTTTATAATAAAGAGCTGTGTATGTATGTGTATGTATGTAATCATTATTATTTCATATACACGTATAATATTATGAGGTGATATAATATATCGTGTATAGATTTCAGTATTTACTTCAATACGTTAGTAGAGCTTAGTAGTAAAGTATGAAAATTATATTTATGGCAATTAAGCTACACAGAGAAACGTCAGGACAACTCTGTAGCTTAATTGCCATAAATATATTTTCATACTTAACTATATATATATATATATATATATATATATATATCCTCGTGACACAAAAATAACGATCAAAATGAAAATGCCGGACAAATCCATTTCAAGTATTTAAGGGAATTGAGAAAGCCAATCTATTTCCATTTTTTTTCTTTCTGCTTTCTATACCGATTTATACGTTTTTTTTTCTTTTTAAAAACATTCTAGTTTTCCTTCTCTCTTTATTATTTTTTTAATTTTTTTTTTTTAGCTTACATTATTTAACATAAATATTTGTGTGAATATTGGCAAAGAATAATTGTTTTCCATTTTTTACGGAGGGTGTACACTTGTGTGTGTATGTAATATATATGTATAATTTCAAGAGTTTTCTTTTACTGAAATTTTTCTATATATATATTTTAATTCCCAAAACAGTTTTTCATTGTAAACAACTGATGATCCCTTGAAATAGTGTTAGAAACAAACTAATATAATAACTGTAAAAAATAAATTGACTTACATGAGTGATTTTCCACTGAAAGACTTGGGACTATAAGTTGTTTTTTTTGTTTTTTTTGTTTTTTTTTAATATAGTTTTAATGGTTGAGAAACTTCCGAGGCTATATATATATAATTTATTATACTAAAGCTGAGTTAATCAATATTTGTTTCACTAAGATTTTTTTCTATACATTTTGTGTGACTAAAATATATGTCACAATATTTCTCAGTTTTGGAATTGAGTTATGTTTGAAAAAAAAAAACTTGCAAATAACTTAAATTTTTATTTTTTTAATTTTTTATCCATTTCAAAATGAATCATTTCAAAATCGACTAAACCATCATAAATAGTATTCTACTTAAAAAGATATTTATGGTAAGAAAGTCTATAAAAAGATTTAAATAAATAAATTAAAATGCTTAAATGTTCATATTACTTCGAAAGATATTTATCTGGCAGGTATTTTTATGGTCAGAAGAAAGAAAACAGTAGTTAGCAACCGTTTTCTTTCACAGGTGTTCTGTTTATTTTTGTTTTGTTATTTTTACATGTGAAGAGATTGCATCTCTATTTGTTCTGTTCGTCTGACTTTCCTTGTCCTTAATATTGCCATGAACCTTGACCTTGAAAATCAAGGAGATTGGTTGAGTTGCTACTTCTTTGTTTGTTCAGAGAGTCTGACCTCTGCATAAAGCTCACAAAGATCGTGCCTCAGGATTGTCTGGTCTGCATGAAGTCCTCCTCATTGGTTGCAGCTGTTCATTAAACTGCAGGATTTCAGGTTTTACCCTGAACACTGGGAGCAGCACGACTCAGCAGTTGCATGTAAAGTCAAGGAAGGTTTGGCCCAGAACACACAAAAGAATGGCGCAGAAGCAACGTTTCCACTAACTCCATTGATTTGTGGTTCTGAGGTAGGAATGACCAGAGGACACCTGATGCTGATGCCGACTCCTCTTGGATTTTCACCAGAGTCTTGTTAGCCAGGTTGTTGTCCTAATACTGTGAAATACCAAACCTGTCCACCATGGGAAATCCTGCTAGAAACTAGAGTTCAAGACGGCATAGCTCCGACAATACCACCCTTAACACAGTGAGGAAGGATTAAACTTTAAGGGGGAGCTGCTGCTTGTTTTCTGAAATCACGCAAGAGTATGACTGAAGTTGGTTATTTAAAAAATTTTTGGAAGGAAATTTTTGTTTCCGTCAATGTTCCTATATACTTGCCTACACACGAGGACAGAGTTAGACACAAGGTTGGTTTTAAATGTGGGAAAAATCCAGATCCAAAAAAAAAAGGCTCTGGATTGGAACAAAAATAGATATGCTTCGGTCTAGAAGGACCCCTCCTTAACTGACCAAGGACAGAAAAGACTCGAATGTAGTATCAGAATAGATACTACACCCTGTTCCCAGCGAAAAGGTCAAGAGAACCTTCCAGTTTTCATCAATATTATATATTTTTTTAATCCTATCTATAAAAAATAGTTACTTAATATTTATGAATTCCACCATTCTGGACTGACTTTTGAATTTCAAACATTTAAGATTATTCGGTTGTCGTATGTTTAAGAAAAAAACGTAAATACAGCAAATAACATAGTATGAACCCAGACAAGGACGGGGATTCATCTTGTTTGGTATACTTCTTTCTGTTTTACTTGATTGTATTTTTTTTTTTTTTTCGCAGGTGGCGAGTGAATTAAATGCTGCCATCTTAGATGTTGACTCCACCCCAAAACTAGCCAACCTTCTCAAATTGCTTCTTTGGGCGCAGGAAGAGCTGGACAAGAAAAAAGTGAAATATCCTAAGTTAGTCGATTTAGCCAAAGGAGAGATTGACTACCCGAAATGATAAATGTTTTTTATTGTACTTTTAACATGAAGAATAAAAAAAAAAAATTAAAAAAATAAAAAATAAACAAAACTGTGCTGGACTGTAAGTGAAAAAAAGGGGGGGAAAAAAGGAAGAAAATGAGGACCACGTATGAAAAATAAAATTATTTGGAATTATAGTAAGATTTTTTTTTCTTTCTCTTCTATTTCTAAATTCTAAAAAAAAAAAAAAAAAAAAAAAAAAATTCACGATGTTGTTATCATTTACTAATTTTCATGTTTCAGTTTTTTGAATATCTACGATATGCTCGTTCCGTACATCTACCTACCTATGCGTTGCATGGAGAGAAATAATATGTGAATGATACGATCGATGTGTAATGCGAGTCTTAAAGACAGGCTTAGATCTGATGACCTCAGAGGAAGATTAAATCTGGACAGTATCAGGTGATGTGTGTAGAAAAGTAGACTTCGATGATATGGCCACGTTGAAAGAATGGATGAGAGTTCTTAGGTTAGTAGGTGTAGAACATTGCTTAAGAAATTGTAAGCGGAACTAGCTCCTATCCTTACAAAGCTGTTCAATCGTTGCTTAAAAGAGAAATGCTTCCCATCACCTTGGAAGTCTTCATCAGTCTGCCCAATATTTAAAAAATACTGGAGATCGGTCTTCTGCATCTTAGTACAGACACATCAATCCCCTGTGTGTCATGAGTAAGTTGTTTGAATCTGTGATAAATCAAGAAGTTATCAATCACCTCAGCAAAAACAATCTACTTGATGACAAGCAATATGGATTTCTTCTTGCAAGATCAACAGCTGATGTGCTGACTGTAATATCACACAGGATCAGTGAATCTTTTGACGGAGGCTTTGTTTCTAGAGCAATAGCTCTTAACATATAAAAGGCCTTCGATAGAGTTTGGCACGAAGGTTTGCTTCACAAGAAAAGTAGTTATGGAATATCTGGAAATGTCTTCTCAACCAACAAATTCTTTCTCTCTGATTGGTTTATAAAAGTAATCATTGATGGGCGGCAGAAGTCTGACGCACATAGTATCAATGTCAGTGTGCCTCAAGGATCCATTCTGGGCCGAACTCTCTTCCTGATCTCACAAATCACATTTTAAGATCATTCATTGAAATTTATGCAGATGACACAACCATCTATGGCAACACTTTGAAGAGCATTAATGACCAAAATCTTTGTTTCTCTCTTTTCTGACCTGGAGCACATTATGCTATGGGGAAAAAAGGTGGCTGATTACTTTCTAAAACCAAGCTTCTCTCCTTTCACCACAAACGCTCAGATCTCCACTTTGTCCCAGTTGAAATGAATGGCTTTCTTCTTGTAGCTGCTAGACTGAGCTATGGTTCCCCCTGTAAAACATTCACAACAAAAACTCGTCTAGTTACAACCATTATAAATAATTTTTCTTTCTTCCTCTGTGTACCTAAAACTAAACGGAACTTCTATGAACAGTCTCTCTCCAAGAATTGCCTGTCTGTGGAATACAATACCACAGGGCTGCTTCCCAGTTGACTACAACATGATCGTCTTCAAGTCCAATGCTAACAAATTCTTGTTGAGCCATACTCTCACGTAATCAAATTCTGCTCAGTTTCAGCCATTGTTACCAATCCTCATGGAGTTGTCTCACCGTCCACCTGACAAACTCAGTAACCCCCATCCTCGAGTGGCCTTTGGGCCTTGATAAGTGATGACTCGTTAGTACATATAAGGAGGGGGGGCATTGGAAACAGTGATAAAGATGGATTTGAGAGACAAAGAGATAAAGACCTGGCCAGAGATAGTTTAGTTTGGAAGTCAATTTCTAAAAGCCGTCCAACACATGTCAGCATGTAAAAAAGACGTTAAACTGAATATGATAATGATTTTCGTATCAAGCTACACCAAAAATTAGGTAAAATTATCGAGTAGAATTTTAATTAAAAATATAAACTAGTTTTATCGTATTTTTCTGATTCTCCATTGATAAGAGCGCAAATACTTTTGAAGAGTTATGTAAAACAGGGGAGATAAGTCAATCTGTCATCTTGCCAAGTCATAATCAATGGAGAATCGGCAAAATATGATAAACTGATTTATATTTTTAATTAAAATTCTACTCAATAATTTTTGGTGTAGATACCTACTTTTGCCTTGATACGTAAGTATATCAATGAGTTTTCCTGTTAATTTATTTGTAACTTCCATATTTCACTTGTTTATTTTTATATAGTTGAATCTTTATTTCTTACTAACTGTACCTCGGCAGTGTTTTTACTTGCAATTTTTTTTTTCAAGGGATATAACTCTTTATTTATGTGCCTTTTTTTTTTTTTTTCTTTAAGATGGCATCCGTATGAAAATAATTTGGGCCCAGTCAAAGTATTTGCTAGAAGGAATTAAATACAAATTACATTTTATTGTTTTTTGCAACATGCTGCAATGATCCAGAAAAGAACTGACGAACCGGAATCAAATATTGATTTCAGTCAGAAGAAAACTATTGATGACGAAACTCACGAAAGAGACTGACTTTATTTTATATATTAGATTATATAACACTTTTTCCCTTCATAAAATTCCCCCAATTTTTTATTTTTTATTTTATTTATTTTTTTTTTTTTATTATTATTTTTTTTTTTTTTTTTTTAATTTTTTTTTTTTTTTGCAGGACATAATTCCATTTGCACTAGAAATTACATAATTTTTGTTTTCTTTAAAAATGAAATCTGACAAATGCGTTATATTTGATCTGGAACAGATAAAAATAGTTATTTCTGATAACTTAATTATTTTCACGCATGTGGAGAGGAAAAGTGTAACTGAATAATAAACACATTTCCGCAGATTCAATTTTTTTTTATTTACATGCGTTCGCACATCTCTACGTCTTTACATGCGTTCGCACATCTCTACGTCTTTTCATGCGTTCGCACATCTCTACGTCTTTACATGCGTTCGCACATCTCTACGTCTTTACATGCGTTCGCACATCTCTACGTCTTTACATGCGGTCGCACATCTCTACGTCTTTACATGCGGTCGCACATCTCTACGTCTTTACATGCGTTCGCACATCTCTACGTCTTTACATGCGTTCGCACATCTCTACGTCTTTACATGCGTTCGCACATCTCTACGTCTTTACATGCGGTCGCACATCTCTACGTCTTTACATGCGTTCACACCTCTGTACATCTTTACATGCGTTCGCACATCTCTACGTCTTTTCATGCGTTCGCACATCTCTACGTCTTTACATGCGTTCGCACATCTCTACGTCTTTACATGCGGTCGCACATCTCTACGTCTTTACATGCGGTCGCACATCTCTACGTCTTTACATGCGGTCGCACATCTCTACGTCTTTACATGCGTTCGCACATCTCTACGTCTTTACATGCGTTCGCACATCTCTACGTCTTTACATGCGTTCGCACATCTCTACGTCTTTACATGCGTTCGCACATCTCTACGTCTTTACATGCGTTCGCACATCTCTACGTCTTTACATGCGTTCGCACATCTCTACGTCTTTACATGCGTTCGCACATCTCTACGTCTTTACATGCGTTCGCACATCTCTACGTCTTTACATGCGTTCGCACATCTCTACGTCTTTACATGCGTTCGCCCATCTCTACGTCTTTACGTGCGTTCGCCCATCTCTACGTCTTTACGTGCGTTCGCACATCTCTACGTCTTTACGTGCGTTCGCACATCTCTACGTCTTTACGTGCGTTCGCACATCTCTACGTCTTTACGTGCGTTCGCACATCTCTACGTCTTTACGTGCGTTCGCACATCTCTACGTCTTTACGTGCGTTCGCCCATCTCTACGTCTTTACGTGCGTTCGCACATCTCTACGTCTTTACGTGCGTTCGCACATCTCTACGTCTTGACATGCGTTCGCACATCTCTACGTCTTTACGTGCGTTTGCACATCTCTACGTCTTTACATGCGTTTGCACATCTCTACGTCTTTACATGCGTTCGCACATCTCTACGTCTTTACATGCGTTCGCACATCTCTACGTCTTTACATGCGTTCGCACATCTCTACATCTTTACATGCGTTCGCACATCTTTACATGCGTTCGCACATCTTTAGTCTGAAATAAGATTTTTATTACGAAATGTGCAGATCAAATTAAATGCCCTACAGCCCCTTTCTCACGGATTTTGCTAGTCTTTCTCTACTTGCTAATTCCCTTGTAGGTGCTCGACTGAGCTCTAATCTCTCGTTCCTCCCTTGCAAAACATTCACAGCAAGAACTCTATATTCTACCGCCTCTGCAAACAACTTTCCGTTCTTCCTCTGTGTACCTAAAACCAAATGGAATTTCCACAAACAGAATTCCACCCCAAGAACTTCTCACCGATCGAACACACTGCCACAGGACTGCTTCCCTGCAGACTAACAGCATCGTTGCCTTCAAGCACAATGTCAGCAAATACTTGTTGAACTGCCCTCTTAAGTAATCAAATTTTGCCCTTTGTATCCATCGTTTTCAACCCTTTCGTAGCAGAGTTTAGGATTCAAACTGACAATCTACTTAACTCTTCTCTTTGAGTGACTTTTGGCCTTGATAAGTGGTGACTCATTTGTATTAAAGGAAAAAAATCAGCCAGGCGATGAAACTGTTTTGTTTTGTTTTTTTATCTTAATTCACCCAAAACAAGGCAGGCCGCCACTGTAGATGTAAGGGACTACTGAGAATTAGGGTTTAAGTTTTGGGGGTCATGCTAAATTGGGAGCTGTGCAGCAAGATGTCTGTTTACATTAGTTTTAAATTTCTGCATATCGGTACAATCGGGGGAGCAGGGAGAGAGTACCAGAGGCCAGCAGCACGAGGAAAGAAGCTATTTGAATAGAAGGCTCTCCGACATCTGGGTCCTCCACAGTGAATGGATGGGACCTAGCTGATTGTCAGTTTGGTCTAGTGTATTTACGTCGAGGGGACACTAGAGCAGCCAGTTCATCAGAGCGCAATCCATTGAAGTACTTGTAAAACAGGCACAAGGATGCAACATTGCGTCGATGAGACAGGGGCTGGAGCTTGGTGGATAGTGAGGGACCTATTAAGTTGGTGACTCTTTTTTGGACCTTGTCTAAGAGGGAGAGACTAGTGGGTGATGCACCAGCCCATATGTGGCAACAATACTCCATGCATGGGCAAATGGTGGCTTTGTAGAGATATAGGATAATGTAAGGTGTGAGAAGTTTACTAGCACGGTAGAGGGAGCCCACCTTCTTTGCAGCAGCCTTGGCAATGTCTTCTGTGTATTTGCTCCAATTCATGTTACCTGTGAATGTTAGGTCGAGGAGTTTGAATGTTTGACTCACAGGTAGGGTGTTATTTGCCATGGCAATCAGTGATTGAAGAGGTTTCTTGTAGTTATTGAAGGAAAGGAGCTTTGTCTTTGCGGAATTAAATGTTGCCATCCATTTATGATCACATTCCACTACAGACTGGAGATCACTTTCTAAGGATTCAGTCATTGGCTCGGATATGTGCGCATCTGTTTTGCCCACATGACGAGAGTAGAGCGTGGTGTTGTCAGCAAATATACCGATCTCAGACTCAATGTCATCAGGGAGGTCGTTTATGAAAATTGGGAACATTAGAGGTTCAAGGATGGATCTCTGGGGTACACCAGCATTTATGTCATGTTGTTTGGATGAACGGCCATCGAGGACAACCTAGATCTTTCTTTTGGTTAGGAAGGATCTAATTATATTAAATATTCGTCCAGTAATATCATGAGTGAATTTTTATGAGAAATGTTTTCTTTTCTTTTATGACAAACTTCTTTCACTTCCAGCTCAATCAAACCCTAACTTTTTTCTTGTTTAAGAATCAGATTTTTCTTTTTTTTTCCCTTAATGTTATCAACTTTAGATAAAAAATAAAATAAAATGGCCACAAGTCTAGGGCCAGAAAAAGAATGTGTTGCTAAGTCATTGGATAAAATTTTCTGTTTCTTTACTTTCCCTTTCTGACGTCTTTGCAAACTTAAATCTTCTCGCAGCAGATCTGGTTTTTGTCTGAGATGATTTCTGAACTATTTCTGACCTCTTCACATGACTGAAAAATCTCAGATTCTCATATTTCCACGTTTTAAGTTTTCTTATTGCTTGAATTTATCGAGGACAACCTGGATCTTTTTTTAGGGGTTAGGAAGGATCTAATAATATTAAATATTCGTCCAGTCATACCATATGAATCGATTTTTATGAGAAGCCCTTTATGCCAGACCTTCTCAAAGGCTTTGGTTTATATCGAGCGCTACTGCCCTAGCTTCACCTGCCTTGTCCAGTGTATGGTATATGCGTTCAGAGATGACTGTTAGGATATCCGCAGTAAATCGTGTTTGCCTGAATCAATACTGACGGTCAGAAAGAAGTTTAGCATTAATGAGGTGCCAGACTATCGCTAGATTGATTAAGAATTGAAAGATTTGACCAAAGATAGAGAGTAGACTGATTAGCGATATTTCTGAGGATTTGTTCTATCTCCAGAATTCTTTGAATACTGGTAACACAGAGGCAATTTTCTATCTATCAGGGAAGCCAGATTCAGTGAGGCGTTTGTTGCATAGTTTGGCGAGGACAGGGGCCAGTTCAGCAGAGCATTTCTTTATTACTATTACCGGTATAAGATCAGGCCCACACGCTTTGGAGGCGTCAAGGTTTTTTCTGATGTCCCTGACCTGAGATGGGGTGATGATCAGGTTTTCAAGTATGGCTTCAGTCAGCAATTGGAATTTAGGGAGGGCGTGGTTTGCTGAGTCCAAAGTGGAGTTTACGGCGAAATGCTGGGCAAGTAGTTCAGCCTTATCAATTGCTGTGCAAACAACATCATTGGGGTTTGATAGCGGGGGAATTGTTGATTGTCCATTGTTTACCACGCTATTGTAGACTTTCCAGAAATCGTGAGTACCTTCTCAATAGTTTCTGTGACTGAATGCGTTTTTTGGTTATTTATGTGTACCTTCTCTTTGCTTAACCTATCACGGTCTTACAATTATTTCTTGACTCTATAAATTTCTGTCTATTTGCACTCGACTTATGGCGGGCGAATTGTTGGAATGCTTACTGCCTGAGTGCAATAGCAGCTGCACATTTCGAGGTGAACCATTGAGGAGAGTGGGGTTTGCTAAAGAATTTTTGCATGAGAACATATGCTTCAATGCCAGCTTTGATCCATTCGGTTAACTCATTTGCGCACTGATTAGCAGGGAGTGAGGTTTCACTACATGGGGCGTCACTGATGTGATCTCTGATGGAATCAAAATCAGCCTGCTCGTAGTATCTCATCGTTTTGAGCAACAACTCATCAGCTTTGGGACAAGATTTTATGGTGATATCAATCATTACCACAATGTGATCAGCATTCTCGAGCGGGCTAAGGGCATCTGTTACACAAGTCTCAGGTAGTGAAGTCAAGAACAGGTCAAGAAGTGCATATGCTTGTCAGAGTCCTTATGGTAGAGTGGTAGATAATCAGTCACGTCAAAAATGGTGAGAGAAGATTGAGGATTGAAGGTTTGTTTCACTTAGTGCTAGGATATCCGGGGAGTTTGTCAGGAGAAAGGTTTCTACATTGTTGATGTTGGTTCTAAGTCACCGGATATTAGTGAATGCTAGCCTCAAGGGCAGAGACTAACATGTGTTTTGGTGGGTGGCTGGTTTAGATTTGATTTGATTTTTTTTTTACTTTGTAATGTCATGTTTGTTTTGAGATAGAGTGGGGAAGGCAAAGTAGGTGCTTGTTTGGTGCCAATAAGCCCACACAAGCATGTTCATGGGGGTTGTGGCCTTGAGAAAGCCTACTTGAGATAACTGTAGGGTCCCTTTCTATGCGCGACATGGCACGTACAGTTACCCACGATATTATGCAACTTGATGGAGCAGTCCTTTTTAGGGCTCCTGTACTAACAGTCAGAAACAGCAGCCAAACAAGCTGTCTAACCTGTACCCTCAACCTGCTGGAACAAGTGCGACCCAGACTAGTCATGTGAGACTTAGTGATGAAAAAACTTTCCTCAAGTTGCCCAGATAGAGAAAGAGAGATGGCATTCATTATCCTAGTCAGGAAACAAGACCAAGCACTGGATGTCTTTAAGGCGTCCCAGCGCTAGTACCTCTGCGCCTGTCTACTAGACAGAGAAGGAGTGCGAAGGCCGGGCCCATCTACTCCTTAAGCAATTTTAGATTTGCAAACCGGATGCTTTGTTAGACTCCAACCATAGGAAGGTTGTCGATCGAGACTAGGAGGCCTCCTTCCCCCACGGTTTGCTGCCAAAGTGTAAGGTGTCAGTGACACGGTTTTTTATCAGTTTTCCTTCTTGATGGATCACCTGACAAGGTCTACGGGTCCATCACACCGAGAGGAGATAGCCTGCACCCGTGTATTAGTCGGGTTTTTTAGAGCCCCCGCAGGTAAAAAAAAAAAAAAAAATTTTTTTAAAGTCTTCCACATATATAGATATTCTATCTACATATACACAGATATAAGTTTTACTGTATACTCTAGAGGGAACAGAAAATGGAGGATATTTTTATCTCACACAATTAAGTAAAAATGGAGATAAACAGCAATAATTTCCGGCCAGAAGTCAATTTAAATAATAACAGATTGAAATTTTAAAGTAAAATAAAAAGTAATAAACATGAAACTTGGCTTTCTGTCTAGCAGGAAATCTCAGTGTTGGCTAGGATTGAGGAAGATTATTTCCTTAAAAAAAAAATTGTTGCTTTTCGAATTTTTAGCGTGTGTGTGAGAGTGGGCCGTTTTTATGTAAATCTATATTATACAATTGTCAGACAACATATCAGAAAGAGACCAGAATGCAGCTGTAGATATACACACACACACACTCCTACTGACATGGGACCCCCCCCCCCTCCCTCTAAAGTCCTCCCTCCTGGGTCTACTGAAAGAACACTCAACCGCCTGAAATTATGGCTAATTAGAACAATTAAAATGGATGTTTTTTTCAAACGTAACTCAATCCCCAAACCAAGGAATATTTTAGCATGTATTTTGTGTGATTAAAATATACAGGAAAAAAAGCCTAATAATAGATATTGGGGAAACAAATGTTGATTAAGTGAGTTTTAGTATCATAGATATATGCTCCCCATTTGTTGAGTTCTCTAGTAAGGGAAATAATTGTTGCCATTTTGTCATAAAGCATTGTTCTTTGTAAAAAGAATTGATTTCTCTCGGTAGTCGGTAATGTAAACAAACATAGAAATATCATTTCCTTTACTTTTGTAGTGAATGTGATGGAATATGGGTAAGATATATACGACTGCTGTTCAAATGATCGGGTTTTGAATCATAACTTGAAAGACTTTCCATTTATCTTAGCTCTTCAGTGTGGCTAGACAGACAAGCGTTTCGAGCTGGGATTGAAACTTAACTGTTTTGCTGATAGTCGACGATTCTAGGCACGAGCCACAGGTAAGCAAAATTTCAATAAACAATGTCAACCATCGAAGAGTTCTCTATTTGTTTTTTATGAAGAGCTTTGCATTATTGCTAATTGTGGTTGGCGAGTTCACTCACCACAGTGCTCAACACATGAAGATGAGGGGGGTGGGGGGCATCTTTCAACTTTTAGGCTATTATCACTTAATAAATAATACTTGAGTTCGCACATGTTTGTTTGATATGTGCAAAATATTTTTTTTAAAAAACGTAAATAACTGAATCTTAATGATTTCATTTTTACAGATAATGAAATTAACCTTTTCATGACATTAAAGGCTGAAAAGTAATTTTATATATATATATATATATATATATATATATAGTGAATACAGCTCTATATTTTTATTGAGCACTCTTTTATAAACCCGGTTTGATTCCCTTTGGATTTCTACCCTGTGGATTTTTACCCTACCTGGATTACTATATATATATATATATAGTCTAAAGAAGCTTTGAGTTATTTTAAACAAAAAGACAAAAAAAAGAAGGAAAATGCAGTTTAAATTCCCACAGAAACTAACTAAATCCAAAATAGTGCATACTTAACATTCGTTGGAAAATTCATAAAAGAATAAAATATATAATAGTAAGTAAATACAATAAAAAGGGGATTAAGTATCTAACAGTGAAACAAAAACAGGAGACCTTAACATAAGCATCTAATATTAACACGGGGATCAACAGCTGTTTACCATGAAACTGTTTCGGAGATTTAAAAACAGGACAGTTATATGCATGGCTCTCCAATGGTACAGATCAAACTATATATATATATATATATATATATATCTATATATATATATATTTATATATATATATATATATATTTATTTAGGCAAACATTATTAACTAACACGGAGTGGTTTTGTTTGATGCGACTTTTTTTTTTTTTTCAATTTTCCGAATTGTCCATCTAATGTTTCGGTCAAATAGATGTAAATATGATCCATGGCTTTCTTGTTCCATTCTTTTTTCTTTTTTGCAAGTACTTTCGATTTGAATCGTCAAATCATCTTCAGGCGGTATTAGTTTTAGTGTCTTTACTGTTGTGCTCATTTTTGAATTATAACGGCAAGTAGTTTATATTTGAAAACGCGTCTGTAAAGTTGAAATGTACATGAGAGCGTGATGGCGTTCTACACATACGAGAGATTTAAAGTTTGACTGTTTAAACCGTTAAGAAATTGATGACGTTAAATAAAGTGCATACAATTCAAACGCATAACTATCTAACGGCTAAGAATTTGGTAATGTTAATTATTATGCTAGACACTTTAAAATGTTGCGACTAGTTTCATAATTGACATTATTAATTGTGGGATGTTTAGTTTTTATATAGAGGGCTTCGAGTATTTTTAATTTTTTGATATTGGTATCATGGTGTATTATTTTGGTATTGTTAACAAGGATGTTTCTATATTGGGAGGGGGTGCAATTATGTTTTTTTAGGTGTTGGCATATAGAGCTAGTGTCGGAGAGATGTAGGTGAGTCTTCGGGATAGTGTTGTGGAAGTGAAACCTATGTAAGAATTAGTTTTTTTATTGTTGTCGGAGATACATTCTCCCATAGGGCATTGGAACTGATATATTACATTGGTTTTTCCTAATGTATTTTGGGTTTGGGAAGTGTTATTTTTAACAACATAGTTTGATGTTTTCATTTTTTTATAATAAATGATAAATCGTATTTTATCATCAGAGTTGGTGGGGGATATATAGCGATGTATTATATTTTTAAGAGCTTTTTCATCCAATTTAAAGTTTGGATGCATTTGGTTACAATATATATATATATATATATAAATTTTTATCTTTTTTACTTGTTTTGAATTAATTTTCTGTTGAATCGGGTCAGTAGAATGCGTGTCAAGGGAGGTGGTCGTAGGGTTCGGTATAAGGGACATATGAGGATGAGATGAAGCTGTTTCTTTTGTTTAAGGATAAAAATAAAGAAAGTCTCACCTCCTAAATTGATCAGCTTTTAACTTGTCCAAACTCGTTAATAATTACATTGGTTTACAAAAAAAAAAAAAAATGTCTCCTTCCGCGAATTTGTAAATAGATGTTTATTTTTTGTTTGTTTCTACTATAAAAATTGTGATTTATTTTATTTGCTTTTAATGTGAAATTAATTCAGATTTTAAAATAGTTTTCTCTTTCTAATTTCCTTTTTTTCCCCCTTTTTTGTCCCTTTTAGGCATAAGGGGTTATAATGTGGGTTATATTTAGTTTAATTTAGTTTTATGCAAAGGGGTAAAAAGGAAGTGGAAGCAGCCCTTTATGAAAATTCAGGTACCTCCACTTTTGTGAAATTTTAACAATAGGTATCAATTAATAAATTTCAGTTTCTTTGGAAGATTTCAAAGGGTTTTTTTAAGGGCCATAATCTGGGCAAAACCTCCCATTTGTAAATTCAAATATTTCAGATTTGCATTAAATTTGATCAATAGTCATTAGACACCAATTAAGCACGGTTCCCTGAATTTCTATTTCTTCTTAAGACCCCTTAAGTCTTAAATTTTAGACATTTTCACAAATCAAAATCATGTAATGGATTTTGATCAAAATTAGAATAAGGATTCTAGACTTAAGGCTTAGTATCATTATTTATTTTTTTAATTTTTGTAAGGGGACATAAACGTAGTGCAAAACTATTCTGTTTGGGGAATTCATTTTATCGATCCTGGGACGGGTATTCTGCTAGTATATATATAACTAAGGAGTCACCACTTCTTATCGAGGCCAAAAGTCACTCGAGGATAAGGGTTAATGAGATGGGTGTATTGCCTGTTGGATGATGAAGAATATGAGAGGATTGAAAATAGTGAATGGAATGGACACAATTTGATTACTTATGAGGAGGGTTTATGTATTTGTTCACATTGGATTTGAAGATGACCCAGTTGTAGTCTGCATGGAAGCTATCCCATGGTAATGTGTTCCACAGATGGGAAAGTTCTTGGAAAAAGTAAAGATTTTTACAACATATGTATAAGTTCAAAATAAAATATCCTGCATTTCATTTTTTTTAGTGCATTTTTTTCTTCTAATCAAATAAAGCTTTTTATGTGGAAACTCATTTATTATATTCAATATTTATTCATTTCTTTTTCTTTCTTTATAAACATAATTTTGAAAAGGTGAAAGGTCAATTAACTTCTAACAACAAGGTCAAGGCTCAATTAAATTCTTGCAACGTCATTGAAAAAAAAATGTTATCATTTGATCTATTTGAACATATTCTCAGCAATTGTTGTGAAATACTTTCTTGGTATTTTGTTTAAACATGCATTTATTTATTCTTTTTTTTACTTTAAATGTTTATTAAAAATAGATTTAAAACAGTCTTTTCTTTCAAATTAGGCGGGAAATGATGAAATGAGGGTAATTTCCTAATGTATGGTCGCTTATTTACTGTGAACAATTTCGACATTACTCAAACAACTTATTCTGTACCAAAATCATGATTTCTCTCATTTTCTTGAGTAAAAACAAAACTTAACAAATGGTAATTATTTTTTGTCTGTTTGTTTGTTTGTTTGTTTGTTTTTCAGAATTTTTTAGATGAGGATTTATAACTTGTATGATTTGAATTACTATTCTCATCTTAGTTTTTTATTTTCATAACGTTTTCGAACTTGGGGAATCTGTACGAAATTTTGAACTGAACCTTTTATTTAATCCACGGGGAGGGGCAGATTGTTCTTATTCTGTCAGCCATGATTGGGTAGAATTGTAAATTTATGTTATTACTTTAGTTTGCCAACAAAAAGATAAGAAAATTGAAAACAAAAAAATAAATAAATAACCCAAAATGAGTACTTCATTAAAAAAAATAACTAAGACTAAGTAGTCATACTACACATCTAAAAAATATTCCATATACGAATTGTCCACATAAACACATGGCCTAATGGTTATAAGCGTTAGTTAACAATCAGTTCCTAAATTACCGTCTTCTGAGAGTTAAATGTGCAATCCATATTACAGGCAATTATAACTAAGAATAACATAAAAAAATAAAAGCCTGGGAAGGTGGACCTCCTAGAGCTGCACAGGACCATACATCAGAACGACAAAGAAGCCATCCTAAAAAATGGCAGCGATTCTCTGCCGGTCTGATTTTTTTTTTTTTAACTTTAGAAATGTCAGTTTTATGTGACGCAAATGAATTTGGTCTGCAGAATTCTGTGTTTAGAATGGTACATTAGAAAAAAGAAAGAGAAAAAGTTCAGACGAAATGAGAACAACCCATCACCATCGATTAAATAAAGAAATTCTGTACAGGTAATCGAATTCATCCAGAAGGTTCCAATGTTTGAAAAGATGCATCTGAAGAAAATCAGAGGATTACATCGGCCGAAACGTTGTGAATATAGCAACCAAGATTAGAATAGTTGTCGGGTTAATCCAAATAAATCAGGCTAGGTGTTTCAGTTAATATTGGCTGATATAATTGGTCCTCCGATTTATAAAATCAGGGGACTTATGTTTTGAGGCATTTCCGTCCGTCCGTCCGGATTTTTCTCCGCAACCATCCATTGAATTTCTCTGAAATTTTGCATGAAGTTGTAACTTTGGTCAGGTGAGAAAGTGACATTCTCCGATTTTGAAAAAAAATCTGGTTAGCCCCTCAGGTCAAAAAGCCCCAAAATGGCAAAAAATGACATTTTTAGCCCCATAACTTTTTATCCATCCATTCAATTTCTCTGAAACTTGGCCAAAATGTGGAGGCAATTGTTCCTAATAGAAAATAAGTATCGCTGACCTTGGAAAAGATCTGGTTCGCGCCCCCAGGGGGTCAAAAGCCTCCAAAATTGCAAAAAATGACCCTTTTCTCTCATAACGTTTGATCCATCCATTCAATTTTTCTGAAACTTGGCCTAAATGTAGAGGCAATTGTTCTGGATATAAAATGAGCATCCTTTACCTCAGAAAAATTCTGGTTCGCGCCGCCAGGGGGTCAAAGAGGGGTCAATTTGCCCAAATTTATTGCATTTTACACTCGCCACATCGAGTCACATACAGAGGGGGCCACGCATGCGCGGCTTGTTAATTTATGCAGAAAAATGAATTCATATTGTACGTTTGTTTTCGCTTGTAGAGATTACATATTCTGATTATTTTATGTACTTCTTTCTTTTGATGTAAGTAGGCAGGTGGACCACTGGAGTGATTGACCCATCAGCCAATCAGAAGCACCGGTGTAGGAACAAAAAAAATCGTTGGATTACTTCTGACATCACCCACGCTTAGAGTTGGAGCGAATACACTGTCTGGACCTGATGTATTTCATTGGTTTTCTCCAAATCACCAACAATATGATAAATCTAAGTCGCATGCCGCTCTTTATAAAAATTGACTTTTATTGTTTTAATTCCTTTTCAACCCAGCCCAAATAAAAGGTATTTCTATGTAAAACTTTGATGTCATCTGTTAATTCATCTTTGGGTTCAAATGAACCTATTATTACAGCTGTCTTTAATTATAATGGAAAACGGATACATTCATCCCTCATCATTATAAGTTAAAAAAGTTTTTAATTCAACATTAAATAAAACACTTAATATTCGTTAAATATTGTTTTTATTTGAAGAAATTACATTAATCATGATTTTAAGTAAAAAGAAAAAAAGAAAAAAAAAAAGTTGACCCATTTCACTGTACATAAGCGACCAGAGAACTTGAATGCCTACTGGACTCGAGTGTCTAAGGTCTCTCTGTACAGGGGTTTGTCAGGACAACCTGATATGAGGATACTTCAAACTACAAGTAGACCCTGACTAAATATCCCAAATAACATAGTGTTAGCAGCACCCACTGAGTTATACGAGAAATGATGCATCTTCTCCAAGTGATGTTGCCTCTAGTAACAGCACTAAGCTGGATACTCCACCAGACTAGATAAATTATTGTCCTGGAATCTGGTAAGACCAAGAGACCACAAGAAAGATATACTATAACATACTTAACTGGTCAATTGGGGAGAGAAAAATTAATGTTCTTAACTTCTTTACTAACTTAACGTTTGACAGGTAAAGAGAACTTTAATGGAATATTCGAATGTCTATGTATCTCATCTAGAGATCAAGTGTTAAACCCAGGAAGGGTCCCCTTGATTTCTGAGAACTTCGACTGAAGTAAAATGAAACAAAGAGAAATAACTAAATACCAAGGTCTTATATACGACATGAAAAGAAACTGGAATCTTAGTAAGATCTCCATCATTCCAGTAATCATAGGCCCTATGGGGCTCATGAAAATTAATTTTTTTAAACTACTTGGTGAATATACCCAGTAAACCAAGTGCAAGAGAGATCTAAACAATTGCACTTAAAGGGACGGTTAGAATCTTCAAAAGATCTCTCGGTTTGAGTCTCTGAAATAGCAGGTGAACGTCTGGCATCTGGGTAGGATTCCCCATCCCCAACAAAAAGACAAGAAAATTGAAAACAAAAAAATAAATAAATGACCCAAAATGAGTACTTCATTAAAAAAAATTAACTTTGTTTTTTTCAACTGTAAAAGATTTTAAATGAAGAGTTCCAGATTTTTAAATAAATACGTATTGTAAGATCTAAAATAATGTTTTGGACAACAAGTATGACAATGTGCTTTCAAACGACAAAATGTGAGGTTCTTTGTTGACGGAGCCGTTAAAAAAAACTAATTTAAGCATGAAACGAATTCTAAATTATGATTTTCTTCTTGACAGTTAAAGGGAGATAACTATTTCTAAACGAAACTCACCATACGCATAGATTTAAAAAAATCAAATTAAGTACTACACGCTTTTAAGGATCTAATATTTTCCATTTGTTTCTTCTATTTAATTAGAAACAAGTTATTTATTTTTGTTATACTTAATATGGGAAGTTTAATGATTCTCAAAAATATAAACTCATTAATTTCTTAGGAGCAACCAATCAATTAAAAAATTTTTTTTTTTTTTTTAAACATTTAAGAGAGTAGATGCTGGATTTACTTTCGGCAGCCTCGTAACTCTCGTTTCTCTTATTTTGTCCTTTAGTCCTCACATTTCATGAACGATGTTTCTGACAAAGGGGGAAGAATTGCTGTTTTCTCTATCCATCTAGCACTTATCGTTGGATGTTTTTGATCTTGAAGTAGTTTTTTTTTAATTTATTTTTTTTTTTTTAGCTATTTACATCAAATGGCTTAATGCCTTGTCTGGAGTGATTTACATTAAAAAAAAAAAAATTTAATTAATATCTTGGAGTCGTTATTTGAAAATCATGGATTCTGAAACTTGATTAATTTAATAATGAATATGCGCCCCTGACAGGTGTGCGTGGGGGGGGGGGACATCTTTTTGTTGTTAGTTGTTAATCAATATATGGAATTAAAATAATACTAGTGACCCATTGTGCTACCTATTGAGCTCAGGTTACATTGTTCGATTCAGGAAACAGTGAGTTTGCAAAGCCCATTAAATATAATTAAAATAATAAAGCCAAAATTAAAAATCAGTCTCTTTCTGCTCTCTCTCCAACTACAGGTTAAATTACTTCCTGTGGTGATATTCCCTTTTATTTATAATGGACTATTCCAATTTTTTTATTCTATCTTTTCTTTATTAATTAATAATAAACAGAAAGAGAAAGGGTGACTGAAGCGAGAGTAATAGACAATGCCTAGAATGAGAGAGGATGAAAGTGATAGAAAGAAAATTTCGTAAGAGATGAGTCACTTGAGTTACTTTTCGAATTATGGCTAATTAGAACAATTCAAATGAAAGGTTTTTCAAACCTAACTCAATCCCGAAACTGACAAATATTTTAGCACGCATTCTGTGTGATTAAAATATATATAAAAAAAGCCTTAGGGAAACAAACGTTGCTTAACTCAGCTTCAGTATAATAATAGATATCTGCAATTTGATAGACAGCAAACACGGGGAAAATAATGTTATTTGTGATGTGTAGGTTAGGTTAAAACATTGTTAAAACGGGAAGTTTAGGAGACATTCATTGATTCTTGATTTAGACATTCGGAGACAGATCGCCAGAGAGGATTTGATGGGAGAGACTGTCGTGGAGGGGAGGATTAGTGACTCTTTGAATTATACTAGCCAACGAGAGAATGCAATCCTCTACTTCTGGAAACGAAAAATATATCTAAATTTCATCCACATGTTTATTTACAAAGTTTTCTTTTTCCTGGCTTGGCTTCAAGCCCGGCGGACATGATCCACCTGGTCTTCCATTTTTGTATGGCCTTCACAACGCCGATGACTTTCCCGTCAGATCCGTCTTCAAGTTGCAGCATCAGATCCCCCAAAATATCAACAATAAAGTAAGTCATGTTTACTTGTTGTATTATTAAAACGTAGTAATAGAATATGAAATTTGGTTCATTCCATTCATCATTTTCAATCCTCTCATAATATTCTTCATCATCTAACTATCAATCTATCCATTTCATTAACCCTTATCCTCGAGTGGCTTTTAACCACGATAACTAGTGACTCATTAGTATAAAAAAATCCTATCATAATATTCTTCATCATCTATCACTCTATCCATTTCATTAACCCTTATCCTCCAGTGGTTTTTAACCTTGATAAGTGGTGACCCATTAGTATAAAAAATCCTCTCATAATATTCTTCATCATCCAACTATCAATCTATCCATTTCATTAACCCTTATCCTCAGGTGGCTTTTAGCCTTGATCAGTTGTGACTCATTAGTAAATAAAATAAAATAAAAAAACTTTTCATATTTTATCAATCATTAAATAATTGAACGTTAAATGTATATTCGAAAAAGAAGTTTGATAGTTTTAAATGCAGACATCGAATCTATGTAACTAGTTTTGTCTGTTTCACTTAATCTTTGACTTGAACTTTGACCTGGAAAGTCGAGGAGATCGGTTCAGTTGCTGCTGCTGTTTGTTTGTTTGTTTTTGTTTTAAGTTCGTAATGAGCGAATTTTAAAAAGTAGTTCTTGTTTTAGTTATTTTGGAGGAAATAGAGTAATTTCCTTGCGTGCTATTGAACTTTCTTGACTGCAACAATTTCGTTTCGGTTATTCTCAATTTTGTATTGTCTCCTCTTACCGATGTTAAATCAATTTTGGGGCATCTTTTACGAGACTCAGCAGAGTAAAAACGCTAAAAAAACAAATTTACAACAAATAAAAGTAACTGTAAGCTGTAAAAGTTAGTTTCAAACTTGCATGTGCTATTTGTTTGTATTTTAAACCCGTTTGAAGTGCTATTTATTAGAAATCAATAGTTTTGACACCGCAAGTTGGGAAAAAAACATGGCCGAATTGGGGGGGATTACTAACGAATGCACTAGGAGCGACCATATTGTTTTTGTGAAAACGGTGGGAAAAAAAACAAGAAATTTTTTTTTTTTACATCTAATGAAAACCCATTTATAATACGTAAAAATAAAAACAAATTACATAGGTAAGTAGGAAAATATCTATTCTCGTCGTAGGTCAACTTCACTTGTTGCAAATTTATGTTTTTAAACCCTTTCTCGTTCTTTTTTTGGACCCCGTTCGCGCCTCTGCTGAACGTCGTAACATATACCCCAATTTTGTAGCTGATATTAACTTTTTCAGAGCACTCATTTGTACCAAATATTTTAAATTCTTTCATAGTCAATATTATCTTCTTTTTTCTTTTTAAAATCCATATTTATTTTAATCATGTTCACATTGAATAACCATGTGAGAGACAAAGCAGGAGCTATTCAATTTCTGCAAGAAAGTGGTATTTTTTCACAAAGCTTGATTTTACTTATTCATTTTTTTTTTTTGTAAGCATTCTATCTCCCTAATAAATTAATTTTTATGACAATCAAGTTCAAACCCTAACTGGCAGCTACTCTTCTTTTTTTTTTATGGAAGTCGCTCCAGACAAGGCATGAAGCCACTTGATGTTAGGAGCTAAAAAAAAAACTACTTCAAAGTCAAAAACTAACCAACGATAAGTGCTAGATGGATAGATTCTGATCCAGAAAACAGCAATTCTTCCCCCTTTGTCAGAAACATCGTTCATGGAGGACTAAAAGATAAAATAAGGGAAGCGAGAGTTATGAGGCTGCTGAAAGTAAACCCAAAGTCCACTTTCTACTCTACTCTGACTTAGGGTTAGTGGTAAAATATTTTTGTTAACTGTCCTTAAACACTAAAATGGCCCGGAAATTGGGGTATCATTTTATGTTAAATTTATATACGAAACTAATCCCCCCCCCCCACTTTGAATTCTAAAATAAGAATATAAAATAATATCCTAAAAATAGGAGGATCTCATTTATTTGGAGAAAGGTGTTAATCTAAAAATGTAGAAAAAAACAAAAAAAATTATTTTTTTAAGGTAAAGAAAATAAGGTAACATTGTAGTAATAGGAGACAATACAAAAACAAAATTAACCGAAACGAAATTGCTCCAGTCAAGAAAGTTAAAAAGTACCATTCCTAGTCTACTATCATAAATTCCGGTTTTATATATATATTTCCAAGCCGGAAGTATCTAGAGTTATCCGCCCTTACATAATTTTGTTGAGAAGACGAGCAAAGACAGGCTGCCATGTTAAATTTTAGTTTTAATGTTACTATAAATATGGTGAACACCTACCATTTTTTCAGTAAAAACAAGAATGACAAAGTGAGTTGTTTGGGGAGTGTTAAATAGTGTGGGGGGGGGGGGTGCTAAAGAGATAGCACCCCAAAAGGTGGGAGGATTGGAAGCGGAAGTGACGTCACGTCTGTGGGAGGCTTTTTCTGTCTCTTGTTCTTTCTTAAAGAAGGACGTGCAAAGCGGGGGGGGGGGGGCAGCAGCAGCAGATGCCGGTGTGCAGTGTGGCCCGCAATGGCCCAGCTGTTGTATGATAAATCCCCTCCCGAGTAATTCCCCTATTCTCTCTCTCTCTCCCTCCCATACAAGCCACACAACCTGTGTCATTTGTTTTATGTTGAAATAAAACTTATTAAAACTAGACCGGCGTCCGGTGTTATTGTTCAGAGCCCGAGATACACTGAACACCAATCACGAATCTGGGTACACACCCGCCAAGCTAATCAACAATATAACAGAAGAATGCCAAACATATTTCACTGTAAATAATTAACGACCATGAAGATAGTAATTAAAAGAAACTAATCTTTTTTCCATATGAAAAAGAATAACATTTTGCAGATGCTGTTTTCGTCAAAAAATCAGGACAGCTTTTTGGCTAAGCGCAAAGTGTAGTACTTGTTCTAATACTACACTTCGTCTTTTCTGTCCTCGGTCAGTGAAGGAGAAATCCTTCTAGATTGAGGCAATTTAATTTTTTTCTTCAATCCAGAGTGCTCTATTTTGGGGAGCTGGATTTCCTCACACAACTTGTCTTTAACCCTGCCCTCGCGGGGAGGCAAGTAAATAGGAACATTGATGGAAACAAAAATTTCCCTCCAAAAAAATATGATTATTTTTTACGTTAGAGTGAGGATCAGTTTCGCATATAAATTTAACATAAAATGATCGCCCATTTTCAGGCCATTGTCTAACTGGATAGCTTTTAACAAGATTTTTATTTTTTTTTTTGTTAGGGAGATAAATTGTGTGTTTCATCTTATTTTTTTTGGGGGGGGGGGGTAATGCTGAAAAGTTAGTAATAAAAAAAAAAAAATTCTTAATCCTACCACTAACTCTAAGTGACAACAGGCCCCGCCTCCCTCCCAAACAAAACTCTCTCCTAACTCTCAGTTCGGGTGGTAACAGTTCCCTCCCCTCCAAATAAATGAACATGGCTACATCTAAGATTTAACAAAAACGGTTACATGTCCTTAAAACACTATCTGATCGAAAAGTGGGTGATCATTTTATGTTAAATTTATATGTGAAACTAATTCCCCACAGTAAATTCTGAAATAATTGGGTGTTTTTTTTTATACCCCCAACACACGTAATCGCCTAAAGAAATACTCTTATTATTTTTATTTTTTTGAGGGGGCGGGGGCGTAATTTAACTAAGGAACCTCATCTACAATGGTACCAACAAGTTTGTCAAATTAAAAACAAAATTATATCTACTTTATATAAGAGTAAATATTTAAACCAAAATCTTATGTTGTAAGCAAATCCACTTTTGTGCCATTTTTTTTTTCATATTTATTCACTTATGTCATTTTTACCGAGCACCCTTTTATGGGCCTTGTTTCAGTTTGATCATTTTTAAGTGGAAGTTCGGTTTTAAGCACAATACAAGTATGACCTATTAAAACATTAGGCCTAGTATTTTTTTGTTTTTTCTATTTTTTCCGTTTAGCCATTATAACTTACATTTTAACCAAATTTATTTCGTACTTTAAATTTGATCTCTCAGTATCCATTTTTTTTTTTGTAACATAAAAAGTACATTTTCTTTACATTAAAAACAAATGAATTATCTCCCTTGCATCCTCGAACGTTACAAACGTTGATAATACAACTTTTGGCGCACTTTTACGTTGATAAAACAATATTCAGACAAATGAATGTTATTTATTTATTTTTATTTTTTTCGAATTGACATTTTAACGACTTCAAAATCACATCCGAATGTCACACGACCAATGTAAACATTGTCGGACATGTTTGCTTTCACTATTTCACTAAAAAGATGATTTTGACGCCTTTAAATTGTTAACGAGAAAATAATTTCTGGCTAAAAACCTGGCCAGTGAGGGTTGAGGACAAGTGTTGCATAGAGAGAAATGGTATGAGAATGATACGATGGATGTGTAATGCGAGTCTTAAAGACTGGCTTAGATCTGATGACCTCAGAAGACGATTAAATCTGGACAGTATATGGAGATGTGTGCAGAACAGGGGGCTTTGATGGTATGGCCACGTTGAAAGAATGGATGAGAGTTAGGTTAGTAGATGTAGAACAGTTGAAATAGCAGGGTCAGTTAACAAAATTGTTTCCAGGGAAATTCTTTTTTTTTTCACAGTAGTGAGAGAGAGAGAGAGAGAGAGAGAGAGAGAGAGAGAGAGAGAGAGAGAGTGAGTGAGTAAAATGCCAGCCAGCCAGCATGTCGGGAGTAACTTTTTTTTAAGAGTGAAAATGAAATGAAATTGGCGATCTTAGTCCCTCAGTTTTTGGTCATAAAAACAGAAGCATGAAATGTCCAGCTTTAAGCAAAAGAATTTGGATTAAGCGCTTCCACTTGGACTAGCGATCAATCCAGTTTTAAAAAGTTCATCCTTCGTACATCATTAGGGTTTCTGTAAGGAAGAGTTAAAGAATGCTCTATGACTGAGTTCAAACGCGACACCAAATTATTCTTTCTGTTCTTTTTACCAACACGCATGTAAACGACCAAACGTCTAGTCAAAAATCCAATTCCCTTTTCTTTTCCTCTTTCTCTCTCTCTCTCTCTCTCTCTCTCTCTCTCTCTCTCTCTCTCTCTCTCTCTCTCTCTCTCTCTCTCTCTCAGTCAACCTTTCTCCACCCCGTCACCGGAGCAAAGTGTCTATGCTTTTTATCACAACGAGAATCAGCCTATGCAAACGAATCCTCATTTGCATACGTGAACTCTCGTCGCGTGACAAAAGTTTCCATTTTGTATCTGGAACACTCTGGGTTCAATCCCTGATGGACAACACACGGTGCAACCCGAACCCGTTTTTCCTGTGGCCCTGCATGATGGTTGCTACAGTTTCGTCCCCAACAACAGTAGACAGTTTGATGTCTCAATCCGTACCCGTCAGGGACGACTGACAGGATACTTGGAGGGTTGGAAGAACATTACTTCCGGTCGTTGGATCTTAAACATTAACAAAAGAAAGTGGTTTACAAAGGACTGTATTAAGTCCGTCTTAGCAGAGCAATGTTATTTCAGACGGAATGAAAGACTTGTTAGGAAAACAGGCAATAGAATTAGTTTCAAGGCTGAAGAATGGTATAAAAATGGTACAAAAATGGTATAAAAATTTCTTTAAACATGGCAATAGAATTAGTTTCAAGGCTCAAGAATGGAGACAAAATCTCAATTTAACATTTAAAACAACTTTATTGTGATGTAAATAGAAGGGAATGAAAAAGAATGGGGTTAGTAATTGAATAAGTCCATAAGTATGGACGATGACAAAAGGTTAGAGAGTTTATGTGGTGTGGAATAAATGTCCTGTTAGTAGGGAATAGAGAAGAGTTCATATGATAAAAAAGTTCATACATACGCAGGTGTCAAATTCAGTGTATGTGTATGTGTGTGTGGACATTAAGGTCACGTGTGTGCTGCTATCACTATGTGGGATCCTTGGGTCTTCTTGTTCAACCCAGGGCCAGACGGCCTGATGGGGGGAGGTCTGATTGTTGAGAGAAGTTTTGTGGTCGGTCCGAACAACGTAGATGAGTAGTCGGTAGTGCCGTTTTGTGGCCGAAAAAGAGGAAGAAAGTATCAAGCGTTGTCTTTTATTACCATCGGTACCCATCCGAGTTCGTATGAGAGATGGCCCCTATTGGGCAAACTTGAGATGAAGTTAAATGCTTGCACCAATCAGGGCCCAGCGTAGAAATCAAGCACAGATTCAACATATCGCTAACCGCGACTTGTTGCTGCTGTTGTTGTTGTCGTTTGTAGTATCGCTGCTAAACCACATCATTTGTTTTTAGTCTCCAACAAGGACAGCGCGTTCCGTCTTATTCTAAATTTGAGAGACATAAATGCACAAATAGTAGTTACACATTTAAAGATGGAAAATTTCAGGACTACTCATGCCTTTTGGCTAAGATCAAAGTGTAGTATCTGTTCCGATGGATACTGCACGCCTGTCCTGTGCAGTTCTAGGAGGTCCACCCTCCCAGGCTTCGCCTCCCCTCTTTGGGGAGGAGTAAGTTTATTGCTTACTGTCTGAGGCGCCCCTACCGGAGAAATGCTGACGGGCTGCCCAGGCAATTTTTAAATGGCCAGAGTGCTCACCTCTCGAGCGCTGGCTTTTAACCCCACTTGCTCGACCCGATCTTGGGTCACATCTTACTTGTGGGAGTAAGATAAAACTGGCCTTGTGCCTAACTCCGCGAGGAGTAAATAAACATCATGGCTTACCTTTGGCCTTTTGGCTAAGATCAAAGTGTAGTATCTGTTCCGATGGATACTGCACCCCATACTGGTGTTGTCTTGGCCTTCGGGTCTTGATTTACGCCGGTCAATGGGTCTGTCCTGTTCTTGGAGGTCCACCTTCTCAGGCTTTGCCTCCCCTCTTTGGGGAGGAGTAAGTTTATTGCTTACTGCCTGAGGCGCCCTACCGGGGAATGCCGACGGGGCTGCCCAGGCAATTTTTAAACCCCACTTTCCCGACCCGACCTTGGGTCACATCTTACTTGTGGGAGTAAGATAAAAACTGGCCTTGTGCCTAACTCCTGGAGAGGAGTAAATTAATACTCATCAAGTCTTGAGGATAGACGATCGAGTGATTACTGTAGACATGAAGGCTGCTTACTTCCGGTTCCTGTTTTCCCCAGGTCACAGGCAATTTCACTTTCAGGAGAATCGCTATCAATTCAAGGTATGCCATTTGGACCGACACTAGCCTCAAGGGTGTTCAGAAAGCTTATATCTGCACTGGGAGGATTTCTAAGGTGCAACAAGTACATATTTTCATGTACCTAGACGGCTGGATTGTCAGAAATCAGGATCAGCACATTCTCAGTGAACAAGCAGTCTTAATTAAGAATCTTCTCCAAAGTTGTGGATTGTTTATAAACGCATGGAAATCTCGTTAGATGCTGTAGCAATTACATAGTTAAGTGGCTTTGACTTAAAATCAACAATTATTTTATTTTCGACAATCAATCATGTTTTCTTCTGGCTAGGTGTGTGTCTGTGTCAATACGTTTATTCCTGCCGGATTACATTTTTGGTACTTCGGTCCTGGATATTCAACATATGCAGTATCTCTCGGTTAAGATCTATTTTCTTTGGCACTTACATGTTATCACTCATGGAGTGATTAGTAAGTGGTTCGGTGAGATAATACAGGCATGTTTTCACTCGCATAGTGATACAATGGGCAATTAGTACACTTTGCGTATGTGCGACTTTTTTTCCATTTCTGCCCAAGCCTGTTTCGCACCCATTTATGAACAGTTAGGTTGAGATGCCAATGTAAACAGGCATCATATTCCTTTCTTCATCTTTAGCAACGACTTGGCTAGACGAGATGAAACTCCTGGACTCAATTCCATTTCTATAGTACATACATGCCGGCTGAACCAACCTGTCATATATTTTTTGTGTGGCTAACTCTTTCCGGACCGAATTCTGTGTCGATGAAACTATTGAATAAAGTCGATTTAAATATGTTTTTCCTTTTAACTGACAACTTGGTGACCCTTTTTCTTCATTTCAAACAAGGCTAGTCAGATAAATACAGATGCGGCGACCCTACTACAAAATGGCTACCTTCAACAAGCATACCTCACCACAACTCTACAATGTAATCACAGAAGACAGAGTACCTCGCAATTCTCTTCAATTTGGAGGAAGGAATAATTTTTCTATCAGAAGAGAGATTCCCAAAACTTGTTCATCAGATAAGTCACATTTTGGAGACAAATTTCTGCAGAGCTCGCGTTTCTCAGGATTCTGGGTTTAATGGATGTGTGTATAGATCCGATTCGCCAGACTCGTTTGTATTGGGTTAGTCAAAAAGTGTGTTCGTTTTCCGGCCAACTAAAGATCGTTTTATATTCCTGTTCTTCAAATCCTGCATTTGGTGTAGCGATTATGTTGACGTCAGTGCGTAATAAGCCTCCGAGCAGAGGAGTTCTTACATTTCTGTTTGTATTTCAGGCCTTGAAATGGAAGATCAAGCAGAGCACTACTGACATCTGATGCTTTTTTACTACAGAAGAGGAAAAAAGTTACAAAAACCTGCATAAAGATAGGCCATGTGTATGGGGAGAATTCTGTTACAGAACGGGTGTGCCAGGAATGGTTTGCTCGATTTCGAAAAGGAAATTTTTCAGTGAGAGATGTTCCTCGCTCTGGCCGGTCAAAGATGATCGATGGTGACCAAGTGAAAGGTGTAGTTGAACAAGATTGCCGTTTGACAACCAGACAAATCTCAGACATTCTCAAGATTTCCAAATCGAGCGTGGAAAATGAATTGCATTAACTCAGTTATGTTTCTAAACTTTAAAAAAAAACGAACAAACCTTTTGGCCAACTCAATATATGATATGATTCTAATTTATCTTTAGTCATCGTGGATTCCTCATATTTACAGGATCAAGAAATTGATGGCCATCAACAATTTATTAGCAAAGCAGCTAGAATAGTGGACAAAAAGGTATAACTTCTTGAGTGGTCCTATTATACCACATTTGAACCACAGGTTCTATGAACAGATATATCAGAAAAGAACTGGAGAGCTCACTTAGACACGCATCAGGTAGCAGGAGTTTGGGACGAATGTTATGGAAAGAACAATATTAATTGGTTAGAAATTGTCCATTTAACACTTGTTCGGCTGCTACTTCAGGTCAGGTTATCTAAGAGCAATGTATTCTCGGAATATAAATAATTATCCTACCTATAGAATTATATTTGTCATTAAATCACCCATGGATGGTTGATATGCCGTAAAACAAATCAAACCACATCAAACAAATGCTGTTGGTTTGTGGTTTGGGAAATTGTCTGAGTCTTTTCCTGGCTTGAGTGTGAGTGTTTTCAAGGAGCCATGTATTCTAAGAGCAATGTATTCTAAGAGCAATGTATTCTATGAATATAAATAATCATCCTACTTATAGAATTATATTTGACAACTTTATTCGCCATTAAATACCACACAGATGGTTGATATGCCGTAAACCAAACCAATGAAGGAACTGTTCAAATGAAATAAAGTAGAGACTATAATGTACTTTTTGAATACAAAAATATAAAGATCTAAAGATATATAAACCCAATTTGATTCGGCATTAAATGACCTGAAAAGGGTTGATATGCTGTAAAACAAAACAAACAAACATCAGGTCAGAGGGAAGAGAGTTCTTCTCAGCTGCGACAATTTTATGGCAGTGTTATTTATCAAAGAAAGCGGACACAACATCCCCTCATCTTTGTCAGCTGCTTACAACATTTTCTTTTGTGAAATTCACATTCCACGAAAGATGAATGTTATGGCAGACCGTCTATCAAGCAGGAGTTCAGTTGACAACAGAACGGAGCTTGGATCCCATGATAGTGGACTTGTTTTTTTTTCAGAGGTTCGAGCATCCAAACATAGACCTCTTCTGGAGAACCGAAAGCGAAGTGTTATGCTACCCTTAACCCGTGGATACTGCATATGTTGAATATCCAGGACGGAAGTACCAAAAAGATAAACCGGCAGGAATAAACGTATTGACCCAGACACGCACCTAGCCAGAAGAAAACATGATTGATTGTCGAAAATAAAATAATTGTTGATTTTGAGTCAAAGCCACCTGGCCATAAGAAACAAACACAGTGGATTGTCAGAACCACTTGCAAAGTTTAACTGCAGATGGAAAATCCCACAATGGCCGTTTACAGTGGATGCGTGGGTGTTACAAATTGTTATATAATATCAACCTGAAATTGATATTGTCAGTTGACTGGTTATTTGTGCCAGAGAAAATCACCCTCTCAAATTCCTGTACATGTGTTTACCTTCCTCACTGACCCCCACTCATTCACCGTCACCGACTAAAGATATATCATTATATTTTTATACATCAGTGTTGTTGTCATTCTTTTAAGCATCAAAAATCGACCTTGTGTCTAACCTTGCCCTCGTGGGGAGGCAAGTAATGCCTCCCACGAGAGCAAGGTTACAACAAAGAACTACACAATGCTCTCATTGAATATCGCGTCTGGTGTACCAGAAATAGCATCTGGCAGGAATAAACACAGACACGCACCTGGCTGGAAGAAACAAAACACAGTTGCTTGACATGAAAACAACTCTTCCAGAAATACAATATTTAGGGATTTGATGCAAAAAACAACTACAAAGGTTAACCGCAGATGTGAATATAACTATCGCTAAAGAAACCCCTAAGAGCATGGCTACATTCAAAGCGAAGGCGAAATCCCAGAATGCGCGTTTACAGGTGGATGTGTGAGTGTTCTAAATCATTATATAAACCAGCTCAAATTGAGATCGAGAGGTCGACTGGCGATAGAGTTCAAAGAATCAACCTCCGTCAATTCCTGGGTCTTCATTCATCACCACCAACAATATTTTTATATATCAATGTTTGTCGTCATTCTTAAAAGAAATACAACACTCTGACTCTGTCATGAGCATAAATTCGCACACACACAGACGCAAATTACTCTCAACGGTTTATTTAAGTAAATACCTTTGAATTATACGTCATCGCCTTATCGTTTTCTATCTCTTGCTTGATTATTATTATATGTTGTCATCTGATCTTACGAGACCACAACAAATGTAAACCTTGTTATTCAATTCATTTAGATTGAAAGTAAGTTTATATTTATTCATATAAAATTGTTTAATTTAAAAATAATATTTTGATATTATAAATTGAAAATAGAAGCCATTATCAATGCAAGATTAATTTATTATTTATTTATTTTTTTTTACTTTAATCTTATTAATTTCGGAATAAAATGACACAATACTGGTCAACTCTGATGATGCATCAGAGTTGACCAGTATTGTGTCATTTTTTTTTTCATCAAAAACAAAAATAAACAAACTTTTTTCTTTAGTTTATCAAAGAAACAAAGAAACTAAAGAAAAAAGTTTGTTTATTTTTGTTTTTGATGAAAAAAAAAAAATGACGCAATACTGATCAACTCTGATGATGGAATTTTATTCCGAAATTAATAAGATTAAAGTAAAAAAAAAAAAAAAAAATTAATCTTGCATTGATAATGGCTTCTATTTTCAATTTATAACACAAACCCAGCAATTCTTTTAAATGAACGACCTGTCTTATTTTATTAATATTTTAGTTTTTTTGTGTGGTTGTTGTTGGTTAGGAAGAAAGTCAGGGTGAAGAAAGTAACTTGGTATAGTTAACTGCGTCTGGCCGCATCTGACTGAAATTGAATATTGAATAAAAAATAGGTCACCATCTTCCCAGAATTGAGATCGAGAGTCGACTAGCGATTGGGTTCGAGAAAACCGCACCGTCAATTTCTGTGTATCCTTCCTCACTCAGCTCACCGCCAATAAAGATATATCATATATTTTCATACATCAGTGTCTGTCGTGATTTTTTAAGCACGGCAGAAATACAACACATAAGCTCCAGATGACCTAAGTATAAATTGGCCATGCATTCCCTCCCCCCCGAATTTTGATTCACTGGGTCCTTCGAAGCGTCAAGACAAAAGTATATTCTTCTGGTAGTTCGTATGCTCCAGTCATGCTATCTCATACTCCTTGATCTGCTAATAGACTTTCCAAGATATGCTCTCCAATGTTATTTCAGAAGCAGGAGCTAATGGTTAATTCAGATTTAGCAAGGCTAACACTGGTGCTGTGGAAATATCTTTCTGTTTCTCGTAAAGTCAGTTCTCTCTATTGTTCCAAATGCTTTCGCACACCTGAGGTTATTCTCTATCTCTACAAATCTACTATCAGACCTTGTATGGTGTACCGTAATATGGGGTGACTTTGGGCCAGAGCCTAAAAAATGTTTAGAAATATTATTTTTTTAAATTTCAATCTGGGTTGAGTTATGCATGTAGTTATAAATGTGTGACCTTTCTTCGTAGTTTATGTCCATCGATATGTTCTTATATTGAGTTAAAGTAAAATAAAGGATTAGTTACAAGTTTCTAGTGAAGCAAAGTTAAACTTATTATATTCTGTGTGGCCATAGACGACACCCTAATGCAAGTATTACTTTGGTTACAATAGAGCTGGTATAGTGTGGCCAAAGTCACACCATGGCGACATATGACGACATCCCAATGCAAGTATTACTTTAGTTACAATAGAGCTGGTATAGTGTGGCCAAAGTCACACCATGGCGACATATGACGACACCCCAATGCAAGTATTACTTTAGTTACAATAGAGCTGGTATAGTGTGGTCAAAGTCACACCATGGCGACATATGACGACACCCCAATGCAAGTATTACTTTAGTTACAATAGAGCTGGTACAGTGTGGCCAAAGTCACACCATGGCGACACATGACGACGCCCCAATGCAAGTATTACTTTAGTTACAATAGAGCTGGTATAGTGTGGCCAAAGTCACACCATGGCGACACCCCAATGCAAGTATTACTTTAGTTACAATAGAGCTGGTATAGTGTGGCCAAAGTCACACCATGGCGACATATGACGACACCCCAATGCAAGTATTACTTTAGTTACAATAGAGCTGGTATAGTGTGGCCAAAGTCACACCATAGCGACATATGACGACACCCCAATGCAAGTATTACTTTAGTTACAATAGAGCTGGTATAGTGTGGTCAAAGTCACACCATGGCGACATATGACGACACCCCAATGCAAGTATTACTTTAGTTACAATAGAGCTGGTATAGTGTGGCCAAAGTCACACCATGGCGACATATGACGACACCCCAATGCAAGTATTACTTTAGTTACAATAGAGCTGGTATAGTGTGGTCAAAGTCACACCATGGCGACATATGACGACACCCCAATGCAAGTATTACTTTAGTTACAATAGAGCTGGTATAGTGTGGCCAAAGTCACACCATGGCGACATATGACGACACCCCAATGCAAGTATTACTTTAGTTACAATAGAGCTGGTATAGTGTGGCCAAAGTCACACCATAGCAGAGTGACTTTGGCCACCCCTAATTATGGCTTCTCTTTCCTCATATTGTAATAATCTGGTTCCAAATTCCACCTAAACTGATAGTTAACCATGGTCCCTTAGAATACAACACAAAAATAATGAAAACTCCCATATATATTTACTTGAATTTTACAAATATATTTCAAAAGTGGACCAAAGTCACCCCGTATTACGGTACCGTTGTGATATTTGGGTGAATCTCTGCTCCATTTGAGGGTTCTTGATAAGGTTCAGAAGCGTATGTAATCTGGTTGGCCTCAAACTTTTCTATTCTGCACCCTCTCTGTTACAGACGTAATTATAGCATGTGTTCTTCAGAAGTGTCTGATCTATTCCCTGCTTCCTTTGTTCTAGCACGTTTGACTCGTTGGTCAAGTGGTCTCCATCAATTCGCCGTTTTGATACCTCGTTTTAATATAGCTTCCTATTCCAGTAGCTTCTTTCCAAGAACTGCAGGTTTGTAGAACTCTCTTCCTTCTGACTGTTTTCCTCCTGCCTATAACCGTGGTCTTTTCAAGACTAAGGGCAATAGGTATCTCCTATCTTTGCGATAATCATCATTCGTTCTTTTTAGTCCGTTAGATCAAGTACCTTGTGTGGAGCGACTTCCATAAAAAAATAATATAAAATACCCCCCAATCACTTTCTACAAAAGCTCAAGATTACACGGAGAATAATAAAAGACAATCAATTAGGAGAATGTATGAACCAAGACAGCAACTATATCGAAGCTGGTGTATTGAACGAGTATAAACTCGTATTCATTGCAGTTTTCTTTTTATATCAAATCAGATGTTGCAAATCTTCAATTATTGTAAAATATAGAACGACGTTAGCAACAAAAGTTGGGAAAGAAATTCCATAAATCCAGATAATTTTTTTATTGAATTTGGTTAAAGCAATTTTTAATTTCTAATCCTTTAGTTAGACCATTTCTCTCTGAAATAAAGTGGTCTTTTTTCAAATATGAAGAAATAATTTGGATGAAAACGATTCTGTGTAGATCAAGAATAATAATTATTATTATATAAATACAACTGAAAAGGAATTATTTTGAAATGAGGACATATTTAATTATCTGTTGCTGAGTGAACGTCCATTGAATATTTCCCATTGTCGGATAGTCCCAAATCCAGGGACAGATAATTCTGCTTCAAATCTCTTTGAGACAAGAAAGATAACTTTAGCTTTTGGGTACAAAGTTATTTCCCTTTAATTTAGAAAAATATTTTAAATCATCATCATCACCACTACTACTATTATGAAGATGATGATGATGATGATGTACTCACTAGGAGTTCTCACACAGGTCATCAGTGATTGCTCACCGACAACCGGTGGTATTCCCTGGAGTCTGAGTGACAACAAGTCTCCCCATAGCCACCGCAAATAAACTTGCAGTATCACAACAGCCGTTTACCATTGATTTCTTACTTGTAAGGACCATTGGTTTTCTCTGGGATTTGGGTGGCAATAAGCCACCCCAAGGTCCCAGCAATCTCTGCACTTCCTGTGGAGGTGTCCCTCCTCGGTTTTCTCATCCTCCTTGACCCTATGCTAATATTTTGTGTGTTGTCAGCCTAGGCTGGTACCATTTTTTTTAATTTTTAAAATTTTATTTTTATTATTTTTATCTTTATTTTTTTTTGGAGGGGGCGGGGAGCTGATGGTGTTTCTTGCTATTTCTGTTCATTGGTTCATTTTTGTGTCGTGTCAGTTGAGGCCAGTGTAATTTATTGGAGGGTGGGAGCTTATAAAGTGATGTTTCTTGCATTTTCTGTTTCTTTGTTTGTGATGTCTTCTTTCTGTGATTTTGTTTTCTTCCTGTAATAGATTCCGTGTGACCTTTCGTAGCTTATGCTGGTTGGTTTCTGCATTCAATGATTTTTCTTAAGATTGTAGCTGTTTTGATCATTGTCGTCCTTTGTATAATTCCAATGATCCCTTTGATTCCAATTTCTCCCAGGTTTTTTTTGATTATTATTATTATCATAATGTGGTATGTAGCCACCTAATACTCTTTAGCTGAGACTTAGTCCTTGGAACAAAAGCTCCTACTGAACAACATCCCTAAACCCTTAGATTCTGTGAAATTAAATTTCTTATATAGAAAGACTTTAGATTCTACTGCTAGAGTAAATGAGTTAAACGCTTTATCAACTCTTAATAAAAGTTTAATATCAGTGTCTTCCTGCTTGAGTTGAAATTTCTTGCTCAGACTCAGCGTTTGATCAGAACTTAGTCGCCTTGATTTATTCCAGATTTTACCAAATTAATAGATAATTCTGAAGACCTTTGTCCTTGCCATTGTCTGAAAGCCTACATTAAGAGAGCAGACAGTTATGACATGATAATAAAAATCTTTATTACTAAATCGGAAAGAAAAAAAAAGCAATATAGACCTGATGGATTGTGTCTACTATAAAACTATATGAGACTTCAGAGCAATTAAGTCCTGTTAATCCTTTCATGATTTCTTACAGAAATTCTGTGTACCTGATCTAACTTGTTCTTGAACCACATGCCTTCAAGTTGAGTTAACTTCCAAAAAGGCCCGTAACGACTAATAATGGAGGCAAAACATATTCCGCGATGTCCCTGGTTAGTTTACTTATCACCAAGGATAAACACACATCCGTTTGTCTCAACGGCCATCTTGGTTTTCCCAGTCAATAATCAACAAAAACAAGCAAGGGAGATCACTCTAAGAATTTGTCCCAAAGGAACAGAACTCTTTTTATCTTAATACAAAGGGAGATAATTTAACATCCCTGACTCTCACAAAAACAAACATAATTGGTCAAATCAAAATTTATGATAATTTATGACAACTTTTCTATTTGTTGTGGAAAAACAGCATGCACGAATAGGTTGACTAATCAACTGAAATAGTACTCTTAAGTGAAGTAGTGACAAGGCCATTAGCTTTATCACTACACTGCAATGAAGATCACTACATGACCTGTATGATCACGTGATATGTATGAATACGTCCCATGTGTCCTTTTTGGCACATAAACTTTTTGTATTTTAGTCTCGACAATAAAAGTTGCGCTAAGCGACCGTGTTTAATATTTCTCCCATATTTTCAGTCTTTGTCTTTCTCTAACTCACTTTCTTGTGTTATTATCGACCACTGTGAATCGATCGACCTGCTTCTAACAAGTCCGAATGATTTTAGGGCTCCTGATACTAAACAATTAGCTTCATCTTCGGCTTTGTTCAATGGAGCTTCCCTGAGAGACATCCTCCAAGCAGCTCATTGGTCTTCAGAGAACACATTTGCATCTTTTTTATCTAAGGGATGTCGCGTAAAGTGAAAAGCAAGAGGTTCCATCTTAGGAAGAGTCCGATTTGCAAAAGACTAAGTGAGCATCTTCTTTTCTGCGAGTAGATGTAGAACAGTTGAAGTAGCAGGTTCAGTTCATAGGAGGAAGGCCAAGAAAAACATGGGAGGAAGTGATAAAAATGGACCTGAGAAAAACAGAGGGATAAATAAAAACCTGACAGAGATATGTTAGTTTGGAAGTCAATTTCTTAAAGCTGTTCAACTCATGCCAGCATGTAAAAGTGGACGTTTTTTTCTTTTTTTTTTTACTAAAGAGTAACTGTTCATTAAGGCCCAAAGGCCACTCGAGGATAAGGATTAATGGTTTGTGTCAGGTGAATGGTGAAAAACACCTTGACAATTGCAGACCATGGTTGGATATAGGCTGAAATTGACTACTTAGTGGAACAGTTCAACAAGAATTTGTTAACATTGGACTTGAAAACGAACATGCTGTAGTCAACTAGAAAGCAGCCCCATGATATTGTGTTCCACAGACGGACAGTTCTTGGAAAGAAACTCTGATCATGAAAGTCCGAATATGATGGGGATGTTCCCGGCATTCAACATAAAGATTCCTATGTTCGACTATTAGGTTCCCAAAGTTCAAAAAAGATGTACCTGAAGAAGGTCAGAGGTCACATCAGCCGAAACGTTTTGAATATCACAATCAACATGGAAATAGTAGTTTGAATCTTCTTTATCTTTTGCGTTAATCCGAGCTACGGTGTTAGGGAACGCAAGAGAATAGTAGTTTGAATAATCAAAAAAATATAAATATTTACCGTTGTTAAAAAAAGCTCCTCCCCATAACCGATACACTATTTCCTAAACTTATTCTAAACAAGTGCTAAGTTAACTCTGTTATGTGTACCCCGCACCCCCCTCCCTCCTTTAATTATGATGATGAGAATTGCACTACAAATTCTTTTCATTGTCTTGATTATAGATAAGTATACAGCTAAGTATATTGATATAAACTGAGGGGTTTTAGAGTGAAACCACAGTTTTGAGATATCTATATTACCCTTCCTCCTCCTCCTCCTCGCTCTAAGGGGTTCCTGGTTATTAAAGGGGCTTTAGAGTTCCCCGTATAAAAAGTGAAGTATACCCCTTACCAGTGGAGAATTCTGGGGTTAAGGAGATGATTAAAACAAAAATTGGGCAATTGTGAAGTATAGTTAACAGGAAACGAAAGGGCGAAAAAAAAAAAAATTACAACAAATAACTTTTACCAAAAGCAAGAATATTTAATCTTCTATCGACTAATTGAGTTTTGATAACTTTTAAGTGTTTGTTTTTTTTAGATTTTGTATCGTTACCTCGAAGGCTTGTAAAACAAAGAAAATCAAAATGGCCGACGTTTCTTTACTTGATGTGAAGATTCGATGTCGTATGTTGTAACAACCGAAAAAATGAAAATTAAACAAAAACTACAACTTATAACTGTCACTAATCGGCCGAAAATTAAATTGTTATTCTGGGATTGTTTAAAACAAGACTGAGTATAATTTAAAAAAACAAAAAAAATACTGTGATTTAGCATATTTGAAATAACTGATAAATATTTAGATTCAGTAATAAATCTTTGTAGATACAAAATTTATCTACAAAAATTTATCTACAAAAATTTATCTACAAAAATTTATCTACAAAAAATTTATCTACAAAAATTTATCTACAAAAATTTATCTACAAGGATCTAAATATTTATCAGTTATTTCAAATATGTTAAATCACAGTTTTATTTTTTTGTTTGTTTTTAAGTATTAGAATATTCGATATTCTTATTTTTAATTTTTGTTACTAATGGGTCACCACTTATCAAGACCTGGGGGCCACTTGAGGATAAGGGTTAAAGAGATCGTCAGTTGGACGATGAACGCCACCACATGAAGATTAGAAACAACCGATGGAATGGGCAGAAGATTTTTTAAGAGAAATTGATGATAATTTTCTGTGACACAAAAAAAAAAAAGAAAAAAATTAGATTATCTCCCTTTAACAAAATAAATGATTGATATTGAACAACGTTTTGAAATCTTACATTAAAAATCTTATATTTTATTCATTTGTTTTCCAAGTCAATACAATGAAGAGAATCTGTCAATTCTTTACATATAAAAGCAACAATTTAAAAAAAAATAACGATAAAAATAAAGATTAAGCAAAATTAAGCAGTTTGAATGTTTTTTTTTAGAACTTAAAATGAGTCAACAACGAGTGTGTGAGGGGGGGGGGACGTTGATCGTGAGGATTAGGAATGTTAATAAGTAGATTGATAGCATAGTAGGAGACAACAGCAGAAATACATTTATTTAAAAAAAAAAAATTAATCTAATCAAAGCAAATTTGAAAAAAAATTGGAATGAGAGAAACAGAATTTAAAATAAAACAAAACTGTCAAAAAAAAAATTGTAGACAACTTTTTGCGGGGGGGGGGGGGGAGTAGCTTCTTACTTTCTTGATGGAAAAGTTATAGCAGATTTCTGTAGACATTTGAAAAATGTATATTTTTTGTTAAACAGAAGAATCTTCTGCAGTCAGTAAATTTGCATTTCCTAAACTTTTGCAACTTCTGAGCGTGAATGAACCCTTTTAACTTATATCAATCATTAAATGTACGAGCAAAATTTTGCTCCTTAAGAGGGAGCATATTTTTGCTAGTATATATGATGAACAAAAAAAAGGAGGAGGTAATGCCTAGAAGGATGGTCTTATGACCACAGAACATATATTACCCTACATGCCTCCTCCTTCTGAATTGAGCATTAAAAGATAGTAATAATATAGTTTGGCTTCAAATATGGATGTAATAGTATAGTTTTGGATTCAGATATAGTTTCGGGCTTTGGACAGACATACTAAACCTCTATTAGTAATAGATTTATTCTAAAGAATTCTTTATTTCCTTTGTCTGGTTTGAATATTCTTTTTCTTGGAACCAACCAAACGACAACTCTTAACGAAGCTAAGATCAATTTAAATATATACCATTTATAAACTGATTTTATTTGGAGAGCGGAAGAAGTATGTCGTTAAATTTAAAATAAAAATGGTTGAACATAGTAAGTAAATGAATCTGACACAAGGAATATATACCTGAAATGTCGCCACTGTTTCGTAATCGACAATTTAAAGATTCCAAATTCATTTTCGAATACAACAATTCGTCCAAAAATTATTTATCAGACCAAATAAATCATACAATTACGTCAGTAATTTAATTTCTCATTGTATTTTATAGTGGTTGTTTTCTTTAACCATTCATTATTTATTCCATCTAACAAATTAACCTATCTTATCGGATTTTCAAAGTCAGACCCAAATAGCATTTAAGCAAACTTTGCTTCTAACTAGTAAATTTTTATTCGTTATTGTTGTACCGTGTTATTGGCAATTTAATTATGTATGTAGCTACAATTTATTTTTAAAATAACTTAGACCGAATATGAAACATTTTTAAATAATCACCTAAAAATAAAAATCAGCAAGGATGAAGGGCATTACGATGTCATCTAATCTATACTAATACAAGAGATGGGTGTCTGTCTCCTAATTACTTTTAGGCTATTAAACTTGAGAACATGAAATCTGATAGGAATGATCCCCGACCTCTGCAGAGTGTCATAATAGAAGGTGGTGGTAGGGTGAAGGGGGGGGGGGGGTCATATTTATCTTTTCTATACATTTTTATAGACTCATCATCGTACAAAACTGTCTTGCTGGTAATTCTGTCATTGCTTTTGCACCAAGAAAATCAGATATTTATTTATTGTATTATCATGCCTCAGCCCTGGCTACCATGTTTGCTATCTTCAACAAGAAAATCCTTTTTCAGACTTAAGCAGAGAACAAAGACCAAAAGCAGTCATTTTCTGCTCCGTCCTTCAGGCACGTGACTGAAATGAGCGGGTGAGATGTTGTTTTCAAGTAATTCTGAAAAAAAAAAAAAAATAAATAAATAAAAAATTACAAAATAATAATTTTCATACTGACCCATGCAAACCATGGACATTGAATTTATTCAAATATCTATTAAGTTGAGTGAATCAATGCTTGTTTTCTAATATTTCTTTTCATGTATAATTTGATGACACAAAGTACATGCTAAAATATTCTTTAGTTCTGGGATTGAGTTTTGTTAAAAATAAAAAAAAAATTCTTTTAATTCACCCATAATTTATAATTAACTGAACAGGTCAGCCATCCATCCATCCATCTATCTATCCATATCTATATCTCTCTCTATATATATCTATATCTCTCTATATCTATATCTATCTCTATATCTCTATATCTCTCTATATATCTATATCTATATCTCTATATCTATATATCTATCTCTCTCTATATCGCTATCTCTCTCTATATCTATATCTCTCTCTATATCTATATCTCTCTCTCTCTCCCTCACTGTATGTGTATTTAACCACTCAAGTATTTTTTATGGATTTATATAAACATTTAAAGAGTAACTTTTTTTTTCAGTATTGCTTCAATAGTAATTCGTTGCTTGGTTAAGGAATGCATGAAAATAAACAATTTTGATAGATGATAATCAGCGAAATCTATAATGTAAGAGTGAGGATTATCACCGGATCAGAAATACATCCTAAGTGTTTGTGGGACTTGCGGGGCACCCACTGTACATAAATTAGACGTGTGAGAAATAATGTCGACATTATACAAATAATTGTAAGCATTAAAACATTCTTTTTTTGTGTTTTCGAGTTTTCAACAGTAAATAGATAAGTAAGTGTTTTCTTTTCAGTCTTATGTAGTGTGGCATCTTGAATAATTGGTTGTTTTGGTTATTTTGTTTTACGGCATATCAACCATTTTCGGGTTATTTAATGCTGAATCAGGTAATTTTGGTAAAAGTTTTTATACTTCAAGTTCTTTATATCTTTAAATATTCATGGTGTTTGGTTGTTTTGTAGAGGAAAAATGTTTTTTGTTTTTAGCTTTCCAGAATATGATTGGGTTTTGCAAAGGGAAACGAAAAAAAAACAAAACAATAACATCAATGTTTGGTGAATTTTAAGTCAAGAAGCCGGTATCTTCAGACAGCCTGATCTGGTAGTATCAATTGGCCCTGGGACACATAATCATAAGAAGGAATGTCACGCATAACCGTTTAAGGAACTTTTCAAGCTTTCATATGTGCCCCCCCCCAATAAATATACAGGGGGTGTGTATGGAAAAGTCATGTTTACAAGAAGAGATGCACCTGACGATTGCCAAAAGATAAGATAATTATAGGACGACTAAAATGTCATTTGAATAAAAATAAAGCACCTAACAAACGAAAGAGAAATGTTAGAATTATGAAAGGTCATTGGCAAGAAGTACATGCCAGGTGCAAATGAGTCATACTGAGAAGATAAACAAATTTGTTGGATTGTCAATTGATTGAAATCTCGTCGCCGAATAAAACAAATTGTTATACAGGGTGGGCCAAAATAAGGGTCCTATCTTTAAATTTGAATAACTTGAATTTGAATAACTTCCACAAAATAAAAGTTAAACTCACCAAACTTTATGTGTGTGTAGACTGACCCTTCCGAGATTTTTTGAAATAAACAAAACAAATTTTAGCCGAAAAACACTTCTTAAAACTTACAAAAACTAAAGTATTGTTTTTTACACTGTTTTGAGTTTTTTAAGCAAAAATAATGTTTTCTAAATGAGGGTACGTTCCTTAGGGCTAATACGGCTCATGCTTGCTTCGGAAGGGGTTCTTTACTTATTCTAAAAAAAAAAAAAAAAAAAAAAAAAAAATCAATAAATAAAAAAGTTATGAATTTTTAAAAATAGGACCCTTATTTTTGCCCACCCTGTATAATAACAACCCAAAATTGATATCGGCAGTTGAGACGCTTGGGCGAGAAGAATGGACGGTCGAATTCCTGTGCGTGCATCTTCCTCATACCAACCTACCATTTCTCACCGTCACCAACACTAAAGATATATCGTTATATTTTCATATATCAATGTGTTGTAATTTTTATTAAGCACAGCACTAATACCACAAAACATGTTACACACACACACACACACACGCGTAAAAAAAAAAGTGAACTGCCTGTTAAATACAATGTATCTACTTTTAGAATGCTCCATTAAATTGTCAAAACGAATATACTGAGTACTATAGGTACTGGTCCAGATTAGGACCCAAGTTAAAATCGACTTGGCGTTGGTAGTTTCCGGATGTTTATGTAGATGGCCGGAAAATCCCAAAGCGTTTATACTTTTTCATGCAAAAAAACAAAAAAAACATTTAACCACCTGTTTAGTGATATTCATCTTAAGAAAACAATCTTTTTCATGCAGAAAAAAACATTTTCAACCCTAACCCCTAACACCGTTTTAACACTTGTTCAGTGATATTTTTCTTCATAAAAAAAAGGCAACATTTTATCATCTATGTAGTTTTATTTTGCTTCACACAAAAATATATTTTTCTTTGTTAAAAAATAAAGATTTTTTTCATACAATTTGACTAATTTCACTATTATTTGATTAAAACCAATCTTTTTTACTAATTGTATTCTTGCTTTAAATGTTAGTTATTTTTTGGATGCAGGCAACCGACTTTTCATTTGGCTTTTTCCGTCCGTCTACGTAAACATCCGGAAAATACCGACGTCAAGTCGATTTGAGTTTGGATCCTAATTTGCACCAGTACCTTCTATTGAAATAAATCATCTCTATCTTTATAAAGTTAGGTATGTTTATATATTTGCATGTACAGGATTCACTCCTAAACTAATTAACCGATCATTATGAATTTTGGAACACAGCTGCTAGATGTATAGAGTCCAAATGTGAGCTATATTTAGTTTTATGCAAAGGGGGGGGGGAGTAGAAGCCATTTATGAAAATTCAGATACCTCCGATCTGTGTGAAATTTTCACAATACGTATTTGACATCAATTATAAATATTTCACAAATTTCAGTTTCTTTGGAATATTTCAAAGGGTTTTTCTAAGGGCCATTATCTGGGCAAAACTTCCCATTTAAAAATTCAAACATTTCCAATTTGCATTGAATTTGATCCAATTTAGCAAAATTCCTTGCATTTCAATTTCTTAAGCTTTAAGCCTTAAATTTTAGAAATTTTATAGAATCAAAATCATGTAATGGATTTTGATCAAAATTGGAATAAGGATTCTAGACATACGGTTTAGTATCACTGTATCTTTATTTAAATCTTTCTAAGTGGACATAAAAGTAGTGCAAAATTGAATTATTTGTATCCATCCTGGGACGGGTATTCTTCTAGTTATTCAAAATATATTAAAATAAAAACAAACAATCCAAATACACAACACCAAAATTGATATTAGTTGATGATCATTTTCTTTGCTTAAAATGAATTGAAAAAATTGCTAAAAAGAATTATAATAACTAGTAATAGTTCACCCGGTGTTGCCCGTGCGGAGATATATTGCTGTTCAGAACGTTTCTTAGAGAAAAATAATTTTAAATATTTTGATGTTTACAATTTTTGCCGTGAAATTTTCTTTAAAAACAAAAAAAAAAAATGAAAAAAAAACCAAAAACGTTTGCAATATGAGGTCCAGTAATAAAGAAAATACTTAGTGCGGTGTTGTTTTGAATAAAAACTAATTTTATAAATAACAAGTAGTTTGTTTTTTATGTAAGATTTTCAATGTCTTTTCATATGTTAAAGAGAGATTTTTTTTTTTCCCCCCTGAATCGAACTCTTGTGACAAAAATTTGAAAATCTGGAATTTAAAAAAAAAAAATAACCCCCCCCCCCCCAAAAAAAAACCTACGAGTTGATGCTGTGTTTCTTACAGACAGCTGTAAAACGGTAAATGGCTTTAACGACTTGAAACAAATTCGTTTTTCTTTCGTTATTTTAAATCTTAAAAATACCAATAAAAATAATTATTTAAATGTTTAAACCGTTTTATAAATACATTCTTTACCAAATAAAAAGTTAAAATACTTACATGAGCATAAGGAATACCATTGGATTTTTCGCAAGAAGAAGCTCTCCTTCCGATCCAAATGATACATTCTGTGCCAGTATCAACGAGATATACGTCCTTTAGAAAAAAAAAAAAAAATTTAATCATTAATATTGGAGAAAAATAAATCAAACAAAAAGTAATACCGCCTCCTCCCTTTTCGCAAGAACGACTATTCTTAAAATGTGTCTATTCAATCTGCACACTTAGAGATGCAAATGCTGTTTTAAACTTAAGGGTGACTGCCTAATGGCCGGACAGAGTCTCTTATATAGAAAATTGGACCTAGATCATTTATCTCATTATATTAGATACTCCAAATCAGAGATGTTGGATATTCGCTTACATGGACTTCGGGGTTGAGTTTAGAAGATTTATTTAACATAAAAGGACGAACAGATGTGTGGCTCTTGCACACGAGAGAGAGAGAGAGAGGGGGGGAAGGAAGGAAATAATTACTGGGGAAAGATATTCAGGCCATTTTGCGCCACTGTCCGCCGGCCCCTGCTTCTCTCTTGGTCGTCAGGAACCGATAAGGCCGACAAACCTCCCACCGTCGTGACCTCACTTCCGACCTCCGTTTTGGCTCCCACCCTCTCTTTCAGGGAGCCCTCCTACTCTCTGCAACCCCCACTATCTAATAATCATCATCATCGGTTTAATGTCCGTTTTACATGCTGGCATGTGTTGGACAGCTTTTAGAAATTTACTTCCAAGCTAACCTATCTCTGACCAGGTCATTATTCAAGTTATATAACCTAAAATGCAACAGATTTCCTTTGGAAATCATTTCTTCAGTTGAGGCAAGATTTTTTTATAGGCCTGATGCCAACCTAGTGATATGATGGGGATCAGTGCTTTTATCGTGACACCATCTCTCGATGATGGCCTACCAAGGCTAAAGAGCACTTCATCTGTCCTAATATATCTAATATATAGAATTAAGTTCGGATTTCAAAGCTAGACCTAAATAGCAATGCACCTGATGAATCGGTATTTGCTTCTGACTAGCAATTTCCTTTTCTTTATCGCTGGTCCATGTTGTTTTTATTTAAAATTAATTCCTTTGGGAAAATACTTTTTGTACGTTTTGTGTGGATGCTTCTACAAAAAAATGCTATTTCAATTTTAAGTGTGACAGATGGACAGAGACACATGGACGCATCTAAAAAATCTGTTTTGCGATGGAAATACTATTTTAAATTTAAGCGTAACAGACCAACAGACAGAGCCTCTGATAGAAATGTGTGGATGCATCGAAAAATCAATCAAACTTTGTCTTTTCAGGAATCATCATCATCATCATCATGTTCGGTTTAAAGTCCATTTTACATGTTGTAATGTATTGGACGGCTCTAAGAAATTGACTTCCAAACTAACCTATCTCTGTCCAGGTCTTTATTTATCCCTCTTTTATCAGGTCCATTTTTATCACTTCCTCCCATGGTTTCCTTGGCCTTCCTCTGTGAGCTAAACCTGCTACCTCAACTGTTCTACATCTACTAACCCAAGAACTCTCATCCATTCTTTAAATGTGGCCATACCACCCAACTCTACTCTTCTGCACACATCTCCTTATACCGTGCAGATTTAATCTTCCTCCGAGGTCATCAGATCTAAGCCCGTCTTTAAGACTCACATTACACATCCATCGCATCATTCTCATATCATTTCTCTTCATGCAAAGGAACAGCAAAATTATTATTTATTCCCCCCCCCCCCTCCTCAAAGTGGTGCAATGTCATGTATGCATGGCCATACAGTTTAGGGTTAGGAATATTGTTTTACCAGGGGAGTCCCACAAGAGTTGAGCTTTATATTTTTTTGAGAAAAAATCTTATCATTCCAAATGGTTTCTAAAAGGTACAACGTGTGATCTGTAATAAAATTATGTGACATTATTTCTGAGCTGAGATATTTACAGATTTCTGACTTATCCTTATCTTGTTTGTAGTCATATTCCCAAGGATGTGAATAGCCAACAGCAAAATAAACTTCTTTCTCGACCTGGGGCCGCAGTCCCTCACCCTTGTGTGTGTGGAGAGACGATAGCGCAAAAAACAACTTTTTTCCTAAACAACTCCAATCAGTTTCAACAAAGAAAGTAAAAATTAAGAGAAAGACACCGAATACGCATATGGAGAGGAGGAGACGTGAAGTCATCATTTGAGGAAACAAATGTCATCTAACTCCCCTACCCCATCATTTACAGTCTTAGCCTTCATGGCAAAATTAACCTCTTTCAATTTTCAGAGAGAACTGTCATAAGAGGGAAAATGAAGGCAATACAAGACAAAGGAAGAGAGAAAAATAGGAAAAGAGAGAGAAAAATAAAGCAAGAGACAGGAAGAAAGAAATAAAATCTAGCCAAATAACGACAAAAAAATAAGGACGTAAGGCTCTAATGATTTGTCAGAAATCAGACTTTTCTTATTTAAAAAAAAACAGCCTTTTCTTTTTAAAAAAAAAACAAAAAAACAGCCTTTTCTTATTTAAAAAAACAAAAAAAACAGCCTTTTCTTATTTAAAAAAAAAAAAACAGCCTTTTCTTATTTTAAAAAAAAAAAACAGCCTTTTCTTATTTAAAAAAAAACAAAAAAAACAGCCTTTTCTTATTTAAAAAAACAAAAAAAACAGCCTTTTCTTATTTTAAAAAAAAAAAAAAAACAGCCTTTTCTTGTTTAAAAAAAAAAAAACAGCCTTTTCTTATTTAAAAAAAAAAAACAGCCTTTTCTTATTTTAAAAAAAAAAAAAACAGCCTTTTCTTATTTTAAAATAAAAAAAACAGCCTTTTCTTATTTTAAAATAAAAAAAACAGCCTTTTCTTATTTTAAAATAAAAAAAACAGCCTTTTCTTATTTTAAAATAAAAAAAACAGCCTTTTCTTATTTTAAAATAAAAAAAACAGCCTTTTCTTATTTTAAAATAAAAAAAACAGCCTTTTCTTATTTTAAAATAAAAAAAACAGCCTTTTCTTATTTTAAAATAAAAAAAACAGCCTTTTCTTATTTTAAAATAAAAAAAACAGCCTTTTCTTATTTAAAAAAAAAAAAACAGCCTTTTCTTATTTTAAAAAAAAAAACAGCCTTTTCTTATTTTAAAAAAAAAAACAGCCTTTTCTTATTTAAAAAAAAAACAGCCTTTTCTTATTTAAAAAAAAACAGCCTTTTCTTATTTAAAAAAAAACAGCCTTTTCTTATTTAAAAAAAAAACAGCCTTTTCTTATTTAAAAAAAACAGCCTTTTCTTATTTAAAAAAAACAGCCTTTTCTTATTTAAAAAAAAAACAGCCTTTTCTTATTTAAAAAAAAAACAGCCTTTTCTTATTTAAAAAAAACAGCCTTTTCTTATTTAAAAAAAAAACAGCCTTTTCTTATTTAAAAAAAAAACAGCCTTTTCTTATTTAAAAAAAAACAGCCTTTTCTTATTTAAAAAAAAACAGCCTTTTCTTATTTAAAAAAAAACAGCCTTTTCTTATTTAAAAAAAAACAGCCTTTTCTTATTTTAAAAAAAAACAGCCTTTTCTTATTAAAAAAAAAAACAATAGCCACGAATTCAGACCAAAAAGCGGAGAACTCACATCAATGAGAACCTCTAGCGATTTAAGTGGAAATCCGCTATTTCTAGATTAAAAAAAAGCGAAATTCCACCAAAAAAAACAGCCTTTTCTTATTTAAAAAAACAAAAAAAACAGCCTTTTCTTATTTAAAAAAAAAAAAAACAGCCTTTTCTTATTTTTAAAAAAAAAAACAGCCTTTTCTTATTTAAAAAAAAACAAAAAAAACAGCCTTTTCTTATTTAAAAAAACAAAAAAAACAGCCTTTTCTTATTTAAAAAAAAAACAAAAAAACAGCCTTTTCTTGTTTAAAAAAACAAAAACAGCCTTTTCTTGTTTAAAAAAAAAAAAACAGCCTTTTCTTATTTAAAAAAAAAAAAACAGCCTTTTCTTATTTTAAAAAAAAAAACAGCCTTTTCTTATTTTAAAAAAAAAAAAAACAGCCTTTTCTTATTTTAAAATAAAAAAAACAGCCTTTTCTTATTTTAAAATAAAAAAAACAGCCTTTTCTTATTTTAAAATAAAAAAAACAGCCTTTTCTTATTTTAAAATAAAAAAAACAGCCTTTTCTTATTTTAAAATAAAAAAAACAGCCTTTTCTTATTTAAAAAAAAAAAACAGCCTTTTCTTATTTAAAAAAAAACAGCCTTTTCTTATTTAAAAAAAAACAGCCTTTTCTTATTTAAAAAAAAACAGCCTTTTCTTATTTAAAAAAAAAACAGCCTTTTCTTATTTAAAAAAAAACAGCCTTTTCTTATTTAAAAAAAAACAGCCTTTTCTTATTTAAAAAAAACCCCGCCTTTTCTTATTTAAAAAAAAAACAGCCTTTTCTTATTAAAAAAAAAAACAATAGCCACGAATTCAGACCAAAAAGCGGAGAACTCACATCAATGAGAACCTCTAGCGATTTAAGTGGAAATCCGCTATTTCTAGATTAAAAAAAAGCGAAATTCCACTAAAAGCGAAGAACTCACATTCCTGACTCTTGGGTCTTCTTTCTGGAATTTTGAACTGAAACCTTTATTTAATTCAGGTGCCATGTCATTTAGATGTCTTGTATCTGTTGATTTATGTTGAGTTCATTCATCAGGGATTGAACTCAAACCTTTAGATAGATTCACTCAAATATCTGCTAACCAATGACAATATCCACTGGGTCATGTATCCTACTGGACAAGTTTTTTTCTTACTGTCAAACTTAGGAATCTATGCAGAATTTCGAACTGAATAAATCTTTTATTTAATCCACAGGAGCAGATTGTTAGGAATAGCGCCACCATTATCAGCACTATTATGAATGTCAAGGGAGATAATTCAAACTTTGGGGAATGAAATGAACTTTTTTTTGTTTGAATTCGAAAAAAAAAAAAAATGGAATTATCTCCCTTGAATATCATGGCGTCGATATTCCGTGTACGGCTGAAAGTTGAATTTATTTTATAAATACAAAACTACTGGATGAATTTCTGTAATTTTTGGTGAACGGTATTTATTTTCCCTCACAAGTAAGTACATCATCTAGGTTTCTTGCTATTTTTTATGATATCCATATTTAATCTAGGTGTAACCATGGAGAAACACTGATTGTTCTCGTTCCATCAGCCATGATTGGATAGAAGTGTTAAGTATTTTTTTTATTGTATTTTTAGTATCATCCCCTGTAGTGAGGATTGGACCTTCAACCTCCAGAAGACTGTCATGTAGTACTGTTTTTACTCAACGCCTTTATCCGTGGCGCCACGTTTTTCTACTTGCTTCCAAGTTTATATATTAGTTTTGTATGTTTAAATTTATATAAAACTAGCTGGCTATTACTTTGCAATTTACTTCCCATTTACTAATTGAAATCAATGAGAAAAACTAATCGATAAGAAAAAGAAGACAAAACTAATCGATAAGAAAAAGAAGACAAAACTAATCGATAAGAAAAAGAAGACAAAACTAATCGATAAGAAAAAGACAAAACTAATCGATAAGAAAAAGAAGACAAAACTAATCGATAAGAAAAAGACGACAAAACTAATCGATAAGAAAAAGAAGACAAAACTAATCGATAAGAAAAAGAAGACAAAACTAATCGATAAGAAAAAAAAGACAAAACTAATCGATAAGAAAAAAAAGACAAAACTAATCGATAAGAAAAAAAGACAAAACTAATCGATAAGAAAAAGACAAAACTAATCGATAAGAAAAAGACAAAACTAATCGATAAGAAAAAGACAAAACTAATCGATAAGAAAAAGACAAAACTAATCGATAAGAAAAAGACAAAACTAATCGATAAGAAAAAGACAGAACTAATCGATAAGAAAAAGACAAAACTAATCGATAAGAAAAAAAAGACAGAACTAATCGATAAGAAAAAGACAGAACTAATCGATAAGAAAAAGACAAAACTAATCGATAAGAAAAAGACAAAACTAATCGATAAGAAAAAGACAAAACTAATCGATAAGAAAAAGACAAAACTAATCGATAAGAAAAAGACAAAACTAATCGATAAGAAAAAGACAAAACTAATCGATAAGAAAAAGACAAAACTAATCGATAAGTAAAAGACAAAACTAATCGATAAGTAAAAGACAAAACTAATCGATAAGAAAAAGACAAAACTAATCGATAAGAAAAAGACAAAACTAATCGATAAGAAAAAGACAAAACTAATCGATAAAAAAAGACAAAACTAATCGATAAAAAAAAGACAAAACTAATCGATAAGAAAAAAAGACAACTAATCGATAAGAAAAAGACAAAACTAATCGATAAGAAAAAGACAAAACTAATCGATAAGAAAAAGACAAAACTAATCGATAAGAAAAAGACAAAACTAATCGATAAGAAAAAGAAGACAGAACTAATCGATAAGAAAAAGAAGACAGAACTAATCGATAAGAAAAAGACAAAACTAATCGATAAGAAAAAGACAAAACTAATCGATAAGAAAAAGACAAAACTAATCGATAAGAAAAAGACAAAACTAATCGATAAGAAAAAGACAAAACTAATCGATAAGAAAAAGACAAAACTAATCGATAAAAAAAAGACAAAACTAATCGATAAAAAAAAGACAAAACTAATCGATAAAAAAAAAGACAAAACTAATCGATGAGAAAAAGAAGACAAAACTAATCGATGAGAAAAAGAAGACAAAACTAATCGATGAGAAAAAGACAAAACTAATCGATGAGAAAAAGAAGACAGAACTAATCGATGAGAAAAAGAAGACAGAACTAATCGATAAGAAAAGAGAAAACTACTGCTATTGCTATCTCAAACTTCAGCACTCTCTCTTTATCCCTATCTGTCTTCTTCTTCTTCTTCTTCTCCTATATAAAGGGCAGTTGTCTGTATGTTTGTTTGTTTGTTTGTTTGTTTGTTTGTTTGTTTGTATGTCCAGATACTCCTCCGACAGGACCCAACAAACAGTCACACGGTTGACATCATTATAACCGGCCAGCCCCGGGACGTATAATATCTCAGAACCGGAAAAAAAAATGGACTCTTCGAGGGTCGACTGAGCACTTTTCTCCAATGGGGGGGGGGGGGGGGGGGTGATTTTTTCCTCGATTTTCAACGTTGTTTAGTACTAATTTGAGAAAAAAACAAAGAATTTGAGAAATAATGCACCGTCATGATTTTAACAGGAAATGACGTCAGAGGAAATCCCTAACGGCTCTTTTTTGAACATGAGTTTATAGTGAAGCAAGTGTTGCTTAATCACAAACGGCACTTTTTTTGAACACGAGTCCATAGTCAAGCATGGGTTGCTTACTTACTAACGGCACTTTTTTGAACATGAGTCCATAGTGATGCAAGGGTTGTTTAACTCCTAACGGCACTTTTTGATACATGCGTTTATAGTGACGCAAGTGTTGTTTAATCAATAACGGCACTTTTTTTAACATGAGTTCATAGTGAAGCAAGGGTTGCTTAATCCTAACCACATTTTTTCTGTTGACATGATAACATCCTCCTAGGTGTTACCTCCTCCTTTTTGAGAGGTGTGAAGTTAGTGTAGTATCAGTAAAATTAAAGTAATAAATAATTATGCTCCCCCACTGTTTTCACTAATATTTGTATGCTCCCCCATTGTTTTCACTAATATTTCTATACATATTGTATACATATTGAAAACTTGGGGTGGGTGTGGGGGGTGTCGGCATTCGCCGGTGTGAGCGCCTCAGGAGAAATTTGGGGAAGATGGGGGGGGGGGGGTATCGGCATTCGGCGGTGTGGCGCCTCAGGCCAAATCTGGGGAGGGTGAGTGTCGGCATTCGGCGGTGGGGCGCCTCAGGCGAAATTCGGGGAGGAGTGTCGGCATTCGCCAGTATGAGCGCCAATCAGGCCGAATTTGGGTGAGTGTCGGCATTCGCCGGTGTGAGCGACTCAGGCCGAATTTGGTGGAGTGTCGGCATTCGCCGGTGGTGCGCCTCAGGCCAAATTTGGAGATGGGGGATTGTCGGCATAATGCAAAGTCACGATTTTAGCAGGAAATGACGTCAGAGGAAATCCCTAACGGCACTTTTTTAAACATGAGTTTATAGTGAAGCACGGGTTGCCTTATCCCAACGAAACATAAGTTTTTATTGAAGCAACTGTTGCTTAATCCCTAACGGCATTTTTTTGAACATGAGTCCATAGTGAAGCAAGGGTTGCTTAATTCCTAACGGCACTTTTTTGAACATGAATCCACAGTGAAGCCAGGGTTGCTTAATCAATAACGGCACTTTTTTGAACACGAGTTTGTAGTGAAGCCAGGGTTGCTTAATCCTAACTGCATTTCTTCTGTTGACATGATACCATCCTCCCAGGTATAACCTCCTTCTTTTTGAGAGGTGTGAAGTTAGTGTAGTATCAGTAAAATTAAAGTAATAAATAATTATGCTCCACCATTGTTTTCACTAATATTTGTATACATATTAAATAACGTCTCAATAAGTAAAGTAAGAAAAATAATTATGCTCCACCACTGTTTTCACTAATATTTGTATACATGTTAAATAATGTCTCAATAAGTAAAGTAAGAAGAAAAATAATTATGCTCCACCACTGTTTTCACTAAAATGTGTATACATATTAAATAACGTCTCAATATGTAAAGTAAGAAGAAATATAATTATGCTCCGCCATTGTTTTCACTAATATTTGAATACATGTTAAATAACGTCTCAATAAGTAAAGTAAAAAGAGAAATAATTATGCTCCGCCACTGTTTTCACTAATATTTGTATACATATTAAATAACGTCTCAATAAGTAAAGAAAGAAGAAAAATAATTATGCTCCACCATTGTTTTCACTAATATTTTTATACATGTTAAATAACGTCTCAATAAGTAAAGTAAAAAGAGAAATAATTATGCTCCGCCATTGTTTTCACTAATATTTGTATACATGTTAAATAACATTTGTTTTGTTTTGAACTCAAAATATTTCTTAGGGTTGGGGGAGAGTTAAAAATTAGGGGGCTCGGGGAAAATTTTAGGGGTCAGGACGAACTTTTTAGGGGTCAGGCCAAATTTTTTTGTTTTTTTTGGTTTTGAAGTCAAAATATTTCTCAGGGTTGGGGAGAATGAAAAAATAAGGGGCTAGAGATATTGAAGGGTCGGGGAAAATTTTAGGGGTCAGGCCGAACTTTTTAGGGGTCAGGCCAAATTTTTTTGTTTTTTTTGTTTTTTTTTTGTTTTGAAGTCAAAATATATCTCAGGGTTGGGGGAGAGTGAAAAATTAGGGGGCTAGAAAGATTTAGGGGTCGGGGAAAATTTTAGGGGTCAGGACGAACTTTTTAGGGGTCAGGCCAAATTTTTTTGTTTTTTTTTGTTTTTTTTTGTTTTGAAGTCAAAATATTTCTCAGGGTTGGGGAAGAGTGAAAAATTAGGGGTCTGGAGAGATTTAGGGGTCGGGGAAAATTTTAGGGGTCAGGACGAACTTTTTAGGGGCCAGGCCAAATTTTTTTGTTTTTTTTGTTTTGAAGTCAAAATATTTCTCATGGTGGGAGGAGAGTGAAAAATTAGGGGGCTGGAGAGATTTAGGGGTCGGGGAAAATTTTAGGGGTCAGGACGAACTTTTTAGGGGTCAGGCCAAATTTTTTTGTTTTTTTTTGTTTTGAAGTCAAAATATATCTCATGGTTGGGGGAGAGTGAAAAATTAGGGGGCTGGAGAGATTTAGGGGTCGGGGAAAATTTTAGGGGTCAGGACGCACTTTTTAGGGGTCAGGCCAAATTTTTTTGTTTTTTTTGGTCTTGAAGTCAAAATATTTCTCATGGTTGGGGGAGAGTGAAAAATTAGGGGGCTGAAGAGATTTAGGGTCGGGAAAATTTTAGGGGTCAAGCGGAACTTTTTAGGGGTCAGGCCAAATTTTTTTGTTTTTTTTTGTTTTGAAGTCAAAATATTTCTCAGGGTTGGGGGAGAGTGAAAAATTAGGGGGCTGGAGAGATTTAGGGGTCGGGGAAAATTTTAGGGGTCAGGACGAACTTTTTAGGGGTCAGGCTAAATTTTTTTCTTTTGTTTGGTTTTGAAGTCAAAATATTTCTCAGGGTTGGGGGAGTGTGAAAAATTAGGGGGCTGGAGAGATTTAGGGGTCGGGGAAAATTTTAGGGGTCAGGCGGAACTTTTTAGGGGTCAGGCCAAATTTTTTTGTTTTTTTTGGTTTTGAACTCAAAATATTTCTCATGGTTGGGGGAGAGTGAAAAATGAGGGGGCTGGAGAGATTTAGGGGTCGAGGAAAACTTTAGGGGTCAGGACGAACTTTTTAGGGGTCAGGCCAAATTTTTTTGTTTTTTTTTGTTTTGAAGTCAAAATATATCTCATGGTTGGGGGAGAGTAAAAATTTAGGGGGCTGGAGAGATTTAGGGGTCGGGGAAAATTTTAGGGGTCAGGACGAACTTTTTAGGGGTCAGGCCAAATTTTTTTTTTTTTTTTTTTTTTTTGTTTTGAAGTCAAAATATTTCTCAGGGTTGGGGGAGAGTGAAAAATTAGGGGGCTGGAGAGATTTAGGGGTCGGGGAAAATTTTAGGGGTCAAGACGCACTTTTTAGGGGTCAGGCCAAATTTTTTTGTTTTTTTTGTTTTTTTTTGTTTTGAAGTCAAAATATATCTCATGGTTGGGGGAGAGTGAAAAATTAGGGGGCTGGAGAGATTTAGGGGTCGGGGAAAATTTTAGGGGTCAAGACGCACTTTTTAGGGGTCAGGCCAAATTTTTTTGTTTTTTTTGGTTTTGAACTCAAAATATTTCTCATGGTTGGGGGAGAGTGAAAAATTGGGGGGCTGGAGAGATTTAGGGGTCGGGGAAAATTTTAGGGGTCAGGACGAACTTTTTAGGGGTCAGGCCAAATTTTTTTGTTTTTTTTGTTTTTTTTTGTTTTGAAGTCAAAATATATCTCATGGTTGGGGGAGAGTGAAAAATTAGGGGGCTGGAGAGATTTAGGGGTCGGGGAAAATTTTAGGGGTCAGGACGAACTTTTAAGGGGTCAGGCCAAATTTTTTTGTTTTTTTTTGGTTTTGAACTCAAAATATTTCTCAGGGTTGGGGGAGAGTGAAAAATTAGGGGGCTGGAGAGATTTAGGGATCGGGGAAAATTTTAGGGGTCAGGACGAACTTTTTAGGGGTCAGGCTAAATTTTTTTCTTTTGTTTGGTTTTGAAGTCAAAATATTTTTCATGGTTGGGGGAGAGTGAAAAATTAGGGGGCTGAAGAGATTTAGGGTCGGGAAAATTTTACGGGTCAGGCGGAACTTTTTAGGGGTCAGGCCAAATTTTTTTGTTTTTTTTGGTTTTGAAGTCAAAATATTTCTCATGGTTGGGGGAGAGTGAAAAATTAGGGGGCTGAAGAGATTTAGGGTCGGGAAAATTTTAGGGGTCAAGCGGAACTTTTTAGGGGTCAGGCCAAATTTTTTTGTTTTTTTTTGTTTTGAAGTCAAAATATTTCTCAGGGTTGGAGGAGAGTGAAAAATTAGGGGGCTGGAGAGATTTAGGGGTCGGGGAAAACTTTAGGGGTCAGGCGGAACTTTTTAGGGGTCAGGCCAAATTTTTTTGTTTTTTTTGGTTTTGAAGTCAAAATATTTCTCATCGTTGGGGGAGAGTGAAAAATTAGGGGGCTGGAGAGATTTAGGGGTCGGGGAAAATTTTAGGGGTCAGGACGAACTTTTTAGGGGTCAGGCCAAATTTTTTTGTTTTTTTTTGTTTTGAACTCAAAATATTTCTCATGGTTGGGGGAGAGTGAAAAATTAGGGGGCTGGAGAGATTTAGGGATCGGGGAAAATTTTAGGGGTCAGGCGGAACTTTTTAGGGGTCAGGCCAAATTTTTTTGTTTTTTTTTGTTTTGAAGTCAAAATATTTCTCATGGTTGGGGGAGAGTGAAAAATTAGGGGGCTGGAGAGATTTAGGGGACGGGGAAAATTTTAGGGGTCAAGCCAAATTTTTTAGGGGTATGCCCAAATTTAGGGGCGGCGATATATACGTATTTAGCTTCCACACCGGGGCGGCGATAGGTACTTATTTAGCATTCAGCGGTGGTGATAGGTACTTATATAGCATGTGCACATGGGCGGTAATAAGTACGTATATAGTATGCACACCGGGGCAGTGATAAGTATGTATTTAGCATGCGCACTGATGCAGCGATCGGTTCATATATAGCACGCGCACAGGGGCGGCGATAGGTACGTATATAGCACGCACACAGGGGCGGCGAAAGGTACATATTTAAAAATTCACACCGGGCGGCGAAAGGTACATATTTAAAATTCACACCGTGGCGGCGATAGGTACATATTTAGCATTCACACCGGGGCGGCGATAGGTATGTATTAAGCATTCACACCGGGGCAGCGATAGGTACGTATTCAGAATTCAGGGGTGGCGATAGCTACGTATATAGCATGTACACATGGGCAGCAATAAGTACGTACATAGCATGCGCTCTGCGGCGGCGATCAGTACATATATAGCACGCGCACCGGGGCGGCGAAAGGTATGTATTTCGCATTCGCACCGTGGTGGTGATAGGTACGTATTTAGCATTCGCACCGGGGCGGCTATAGGTACGTATTTAGCATTCGCACCGGGGCGGCTATAGGTACGTATTTAGCATTCGCACCGGGGCGGCTATAGGTACGTATTTAGCATTCGCACTGGGCCGGCGATAGGTACGTATTTAGCATTCACACCAAAGCGGCAATATGTACATATTAATTATTCGCACTAGGGCAGCGATAGGTACTTATGTAGCATGCACACCGGGGCGCAATTGGGATGTCTTTAGTATTCGCACTAGGGCAGCGATAGGTACTTATGTAGCATGCACACCGGGGCGCAATAGGTATGTATTTAGCATTCACACCGGGGCAACGATAGGTACTATTTAGCATTCGCAACGGGGCGGCGATAGGTACTTAAATAGTATCTGCACCGGGGCGGCGATAGGTACGTATATAGTATGTGCACTGGGGCGGCGATAGGTACGTATATAGTATGCGCACCGGGGTGATGATAAATACGTATATAGTATGAACACCGGGGTGGAGATAAGTACCTATATAGAAGGCGCAGATAGAGGTGTTACTTTTTATAGAAATATGTCATACTATTACCCTGGGCAATAGGAGAAATGGTGGGGAAGAAACAGCTTTTGCAAAAGGCAAAATTAGAAAGTAGCGGCGAAATGGGGCGACCAGGGAAGAGAAAGGTAGCAGATAAAGAGACGGCTATAGAGAGAGGGGGCGGACATAGAAGTTTGAATATAAAGATGTTACACACACGATCTTTCTTCAAATATATGTTTTTATGACCCCGAGCAACGCCGGGTAGCCCCGCTAGTTATATATATTTCTCAATCTCCATCTTTCTGTATTTCTCTCTCGAACAGAGAAATGTTCTATTTTATGAACAAATCGATCAATCATTGAAAAACAAAATTATTAGGTAATACTGAACATTAGAAACATAAGCGTCCGACAGCTTGAAAACTGAATTCTGAATTGTCGACCGGTATCAAGATATGAAAGAAGCAGCAGCAGCCGCTACTATGCCTACTACCTTTTTTTCACCTTCTTATTCGTTCCTCTCCTCCCACCTTCTTATTCGTTCCTCTCCTCCCACCTCCTCTTCTTCATACTGAAAATCGAACCGGACACACGTACGTTCATTTTGATTATATAGATATTTGTGTTGTTTATATTTGCTTTTCGTATTCTTTTCTTCTGTTTAAATAACACTGAGGACGAGTTATATCTGCAAGGGAATTACACTCGAACGCATCCTTTAATTTGGTCACTACTCCTCAAAGTCATCTGTGTAGCAATCAGTGCAAACAGGACTATCGAATCGACGTCGACCAACACTTGAATCCAAAATATTCTGTTGAGAATTAAAAGGATTGGAACATGTTACTTGATTAGCGATGTTAAAATCTCATACCATCAGCATTTATTCAAATTTGTAAATCTGTGCATTCAAAAATGACTGGAGAATTACTAGCGATCATGTTTTCCGTGAATACTTACGGCAGAATTAAGATCGGATTTATTTAATTTTCCGTCAGTTTCGGCAACCATATCGATTTCCATTGTTCCTGAGGCGTCACTCAACCTGTACAAAAACAAAACATTTTTTTTTAAAATTATTGTCAAAAATAATAAATAATTAAACTGATTCAAATTGGTTTGTATATATATATATACATATATAAAAAATATATTATACATATATATAAACATTAATTTGTAGATATACAAAACTATAAGAATACTCGTCCCAGGTCAAGTAAAATTAATTCTCCGAACAGAACAGTTCTGCACCACTTTTATGACTGCTTATTAATTAAGATTAAATCAAGATGTACATGCAAATATATAAATGCATAAACATATCTAACTTTATAAAGATATATACTAGATATAAACTAGTGAGAAACGAATTACAAAAAGAATAATTTTTTTTGGTTACAAATAATGAATGCTGAAGAAGAGATGCAATTTTGATATTGAATACATCATGCATGTATTGAAATAGAAGTTAAAGTGAAAGCAAATGTGGATCATGTAAACAGAGAAACTGGTTTAAAATTTCAGAAAAGGAGAAAACATTAATTGGAAATTTTAGTTTGAATACATTTGATGTTAATGAAATATGGGTAGAATCAAATAGAAAGATATAATGAGTCCCCAACATTAACAATAACCCTAACCTCTCCCAGACTTTCAAAGATTGTATGGAGATTTCCTTATCAGCAGTTCCCTGGTAAGATTTCCATGAAGATTTGATCAGTAGTTATCGTTGTAGAAAATTGTTAGCATGGCAGACATCATATACAAAGAACGACGACATCTCATGCTGACATCTCACACAAAGAGCGGTGACATCTCACACAAAGAGCGGTGACATCTCACACAAAGAGTGCCGACATCTCACACAAAGAGTGCCGACATCTCACACAAAGAGCGCCGACATCTCACACAAAGAGCGCCGACATCTCACACAAAGAGCGCCGACATCTCACACAAAGAGCGCCGACATCTCACACAAAGAGCGCCGACATCTCACACAAAGAGCGCCGACATCTCACACAAAGAGCGCCGACGTCTCACACAAAGAGCGCCGACATCTCACACAAAGAGCGCCGACATCTCACACAAAGAGTGCCGACATCTCATACAAAGAGTGCCGACATCTCATACAAAGAGTGCCGACATCTCACACAAAGAGCGCCGACATTTCATACAAAAAGCGGCAACATCTCACACAAAGAACGGCAACATCTCATACAAAGAACGGCAACATCTCACACAAAGAACGGCAACATCTCACACAAAGAACGGCAACATCTCATACAAAGAACGGCGACATCTCACACAAAGAACGGCAACATCTCATACAAAGAACGGCGACATCTCACACAAAGAGTGCCGACATCTCACACAAAGAGCGCTTACATCTCATACAAAAAGCGGCGACATCTCATACAAAGAACGGCAACATCTCATACAAAGAACGGCAACATCTCACACAAAGAACGGCAACATCTCATACAAAGAACGGCAACATCTCACACAAAGAGTGCCGACATCTCACACAAAGAGCGCCGACATCTCACACAAAGAGCGCCGACATCTCACACAAAGAGCGCCGACATCTCACACAAAGAGCGCCGACATCTCACACAAAGAGTGCCGACATCTCACACAAAGAGCGCCGACATCTCACACAAAGAGCGCCGACATCTCACACAAAGAGCGCCGACATCTCACACAAAGAGTGCCGACATCTCACACAAAGAGCGCCGACATCTCACACAAAGAGTGCCGACATCTCACACAAAGAGTGCCGACATCTCACACAAAGAGCGCCGACATCTCACACAAAGAGCGCCGACATCTCACACAAAGAGTGCCGACATCTCACACAAAGAGTGCCGACATCTCACACAAAGAGCGCCGACATCTCACACAAAGAGCGCCGACATCTCACACAAAGAGTGCCGACATCTCACACAAAGAGCGCCGACATCTCACACAAAGAGTGCCGACATCTCACACAAAGAGCGCCGACATCTCACACAAAGAGTGCCGACATCTCACACAAAGAGTGCCGACATCTCACACAAAGAGCGCCGACATCTCACACAAAGAGTGCCGACATCTCACACAAAGAGTGCCGACATCTCACACAAAGAGTGCCGACATCTCACACAAAGAGCGCCGACATCTCACACAAAGAGCGCCGACATCTCACACAAAGAGCGCCGACATCTCACACAAAGAGTGCCGACATCTCACACAAAGAGTGCCGACATCTCACACAAAGAGCGCCGACATCTCACACAAAGAGTGCCGACATCTCACACAAAGAGTGCCGACATCTCACACAAAGAGTGCCGACATCTCACACAAAGAGTGCCGACATCTCACACAAAGAGCGCCGACATCTCACACAAAGAGCGCCGACATCTCACACAAAGAGTGCCGACATCTCACACAAAGAGCGCCGACATCTCACACAAAGAGTGCCGACATCTCACACAAAGAGCGCCGACATCTCACACAAAGAGTGCCGACATCTCACACAAAGAGTGCCGACATCTCACACAAAGAGCGCCGACATTTCATACAAAGAGCGGCAACATCTCATACAAAGAGCACATCACAAATGAGCAAGTGAAGCACAGATTGAAACAAGCAGTCGGTCATATGGAGATCTATTGATTACTGGTAAAAAGAAGAGATTGAAGTGCTATGGCTGGCCATGTCATACAACCATCAGATCTCACAAAGATAATCCTGCAAAGAACTGTACAGGAAGGAAGAAGGAGGAGGGGAAGGCAAAGAAAGAGGTGGCAGAAAAACACCTGAGACTGGACAGGGTTTGCACTGAGTCAAATAGCAACGCTACTTGCAGATACAGTACATACCAGTCGAGGATCCGTTCTCGACAATCAGTCCTATAGAGACCGGGCCATTGTTGTGCTTTTTATCTGCCGGGCTGTGGTATTAGGGTATTAGTTCTGGGTAGTCCTAGGAGGTTCACTTTCCCAGGCCTTGTCTTCCCTCTTTGGTAAAGAGTTAGTTCATGTCTAACTGCCTGAGGTGTCCCCACCGGAGAATGCCGATGGGGCTGTTAAGGGGCCAGAGTACACTTGGTGTGCTAGCTTATTTTCCCTACTTTCCGGCCTTGTGCCACATCATCCTGCGGTGGGAGGGATGTAAATACCGAGTAACATGTTCAAGAAGGCAGAAAATCAAAAGGGCAGGGAAAACTGGTTGTCAGGTCATCTTTGGTGCCCCAACGGTCATCCAGGCCACAAGACAGATGAAGAAGACATGCAAAGAAATGTCGGAGTTGTTGAGGGTACACTATCTGAAAGTCATGGAAAAATTGACAGAAAAAAAAAAGAAGTTTTTTTATTTTCTTTCCACTTACTTAAAAAGCTTTTTTGTCCGTGGAATGTCCAGTTTGGAATCATCGATTTCATCATCATTGTCGTCATCATCATCGTCGTCATTTTCTCTACATTTCTTCATATACATATCAATAGTCTTCTAGAGAAAACACAAAAGAAAAAAAAATGTCCATTAGCATTTTCTTGTTTTTCTTAATTGCTTACTTATTTTCTATCAGCCTCTCTTTCTTAGATCCGTCAATCATCCTGCTACTGCTGCTTTCTACTCCTTCACACATTTCTTTTCTCTTTCCTTCTTTTTTCTCTTCTTTCTTCCCCCTCTCTCTCACTTTCTTCATAAAATCATACGTTAGGTTTGCTTATTTTACAGCTTATCAACCCCCTTTGTGGATTATGTAATGCCGAAACGTAAGTACATTTTTTGTATTGTGTGATGAAAAGTTGCAGATAGAGTATAATTTATGTAGAGGGATTGGCGAGGTTGAGACGCTTGTTGGAGATCGCCATTTTGTATTCGCATCTGTATTCATCTGACTGGCCTTGCTTTAGATGAAGAAGAGGAAAAAGGACACCAGAGTTGCATATAAAAATACCAACATCTTCTCTACAATTAAATCAACTTTATTTAAGAGTTTCATCAACACAAGAACACAGGAATATAAGATAAGTTGGTTCAGATGGAAAGAAATTGAGTCGAGGCCTGTTGGTCTCAGGTCTGGCCTCGCCTCTCGTCATGACTGATGAGAGATGAGCCAGAAAATACACATCTGTTTACATTGATGTCTCGAATGGAACTGTTTATATTTGCACAGCAAACATAGCTGGGGGGAAATGAGAAAAGGCGGGCATGCACAGAAGTGTTCGAATTGCCTAATGTATCTCTACGCAAGTTTTAACATGCCTGTTTTAGCTAACCAAACCATGTACCAATCAATACACAAGAGATTACATGTAAATACAAAAGAAAGTAGATCTCAATCATGTAACTGCTACAGATGTCTAAAATCATAGACCATCCTTGTAGTTGTGTCATTCTACTTAATAATAATAATTATAATTAATAATAATAATACTACCCCTTAAAACATGTGTTGGCACCAGACTTGGCTGGTACCACAAAATGGTTGTGAAGGGTCAAAGACCTAGGAGGGAAAGTACCAACCAGACCTCCACTGGAAAGGGTGCAGAGAATACTGGAACTTCGTGGAAGCCTATTGTCACTCAAATTCCAGAGAAGTCTAATCAATGGTAAACATATGTTGCGATAAGGCAAAATGATTTGTAATGGTTATCAAAAGAGGCAGAAAGTGCTGGAAATCTGGGGAGACTTGTCACTCGGACTCCAAGTAAGACCAGCTATTTTTATCAGTGATATTTATATATATATATATATATATATACATACACACGTGTACAGGGTCATAATTTTATAGTTTTGAAGTTTTGACAAGACTTTTTAATTTTTTATATAAATTTCATTAGTTTTATTAATTTAAACGTAAATACATTGAGAAATTTGTTTCTTTATGAAACCATAATTGGTGTTACACATTGAAAAGCAATATTAGTTTGCTTAAGTTTAGATTGTATTAATTATGGATGTGATGTATTAAAAGAAAGAAGGGCCAACACACTTTTGACTGGGAAGTGTAGAAAACTATTATTTTTAGTTTTATCATTTGAAATTGGCAATTTGAGGAGTCAGTTTTATTCATAAAACTATGAAAGGTCATATTTCTCGTATTGGAGTGACAGACAAAGAAAACACCTGTAGAATTCTGTATAACTTAGGTTGAATTGCCAAAGCAAAATCTTGAAAAGTCATTTTTATTTATAAACTTTTAAACGTCAACCGTGAGTCTCCAGCCACCTGGAGGTTGTTAGGTGTACCCACTTTTGGAATGTGAAGACTTGTTAACTAAACAGTGTTACATATTATTGTTGATTAACTAACCAATAAAAGAAAAGGAAGGTTGCACTTTTGTGCATCTCCCTGAGTTCGTCCCTGGTTCGAGGGTATTTAATTGCGTTGGATTAATCATGTGATGTACAGGTGCTTTTGGATGAGAAATATTTCTAAAATCAAAGACAGTCATTGAATGGAATAAAACACGGAAGGATATAAAGCTTGAGGTTTTAAGACTATATTATATTTTAGTTAAAGAATGGATCCACCGTGTTAGTTAAGGTATAATAAAGTATATTTTTTATATACTAATAAGTCACCACTCAGGGATAAAGATTAATGAGTGTTAGTGTGAGGATTGGTAACGATGGTTGAAACCGAATAGTATAAGAGGACGGCTCAACAGGAACTTGTTAACATTGGACTTGAAAACGACCATGTTGTAGTCAGCTGGGAAGCAGCCCTGTGGTATTGTGTTCCACAGACAAGTAGTTCTTTGAAAGAAACTTTGCTCATGGAAGTTCCGTTTAGTTTCAGGTACACAGAGGAAGAAAAGAAAATTCTTTACAGTGGTTGTAGTTAGATGAGTTTTTGTTGTGAATGTTTTACAGGAGAAACCATAGATTGGAGCTCAGTCGAGCACCTACCATGAAAATAACGATAGAGCAGAGAAAGACTAGCAACCTCTCTTCTGTGAGAAAGTGGATGTAGGGAAGAGAAGAGGACATCCCTTACTAGATTTCGAAGTCGATTTTGTACTCTGTCAAGGCAGGAAAAAATGTGCTTCATGCGGCACCTCCCAAGATGTGACAACATTACTTCATCTTAGGACGTATATGACACTTATACAGGTAGAGGATTGCATCAGGCATGCAATATTTTTAACCCTAACCCACTCAAAACAACAGCTGATTCAGAAAACAGCAATTGTTCCCCTTTTGCCAGAAACATCACTCATGGAATGTGAGAACTAAAGGACAAATAAGAGGGGGGGGGAGCAAAAGTTACGAGGCTTTCAGCAGCTTCATAGCTTCAAATATGTACTATTTTGATGAAATTTACATCATATCTGTAAAATTCTCCGGAAAGACAATGGAAGTGGTCCAGAATCCGTACGTAGCCCCCTAAGGGAGCTGGGGGGGGGGGGGGGCGAACCGCCCTCAAAATGTCAAATATATCCTATTTTGATGAAATTTAAATCATATGTATAAAATTCTCCAGGGATAATGGAAGTCGTCTCGAATCTCTAAGTGCCCCTCTAGATGCCGACCACCCCTTGCCCCAAGGGAGCTAAGGGTGCAGAACTCCCTTAAAATTTCAAATTGGGGCAGTAAAAAAAAAAAAAAGAAAGTAATATGGTGTTATGATCATAGTGAAAAAGTACATAGTAGTGATCCTCATTTAATCCTGAGCAACGTCGGGTCCTCCTGCTAGTTACTTCTAAGAATTAGCGATCAAAATTATTTTTTTTTAAATGAGGGAGAGAAATAGAAATACAAAAGAAAGCAGACACATTACAGGCTTGATTACTTACACTATCATCATCATCTTCGTCGATCACTTCCGATGCAGATTTCCCAGATCGTTCGCCCTTTAACGACTGGCAATACATACTGGCCTGAAAGATAAATCAATTAGTTTTATCATCATTCAAATTTTTGTACATCAAACATTTTATAAGTTTCTCCAGCTCTCCTGAACACTGGCCAAGTCTAATACCATTAAACCAACAGTGACACTTGCAAATATTTGTAGCAGGATTATATGTAGGCATGTAAAAATAATGTTAAAAACAATATTTCTTCTTTTATTTCAGCTAATATATATATATATATATATATATATATATATATATATATAATAAGGAGACATAGTTTGCTTGAAGCATTGTGTGTAACACGTATATAGAGGAGTATTAGAAGGCTATCACAATGCAAGAAATGGAAATAAGTCGGCGTTGATTTTAATTTATATATTTTTCAAAAACTTTTTTTTTAATGATTTTTTTTTTTATCCTATATAGCAAATCTTACTTGATTAGGCAAGACTTTTGCCTAATCAAGTAAGATTTGCTATATAGGAAAAAAGTTTTTTTTTTGAAAAAATATATAAATTAAAATCGCTTGTTTTTGTCTTACTTCTCAACGCCGACTTCTTTCCATTTCTTGCATCGTGATAGCCTTCTAATACTGCTCTCTCTCTCTCTCTCATATATATATATATATATATATATATACATACAGGAAAGGTTGCTCTAAGTGGCACCTCCCTAGATGTGACAACATTACTCCATCTTAGGACTATTTAACTCTTATACAGGTAGAGGATTGCGTCAGGCGTGAAATATCTTCTGGACCGGTAGATCATTCATGATCCAACCATTTTTCCAGCAACCGTAGCAACGGATTTGATGTAAGTCTTCCATTTGAAGTTATAAGTGAAGGTCAATCCTAGAAGCTTATCAAAGTAAGGGGCTTCCTCAAAGAGAGAGCAATTCATTTTAATTGGGACAAAGTGAGGATCCAAGCGTTGGTGGTAAAAGGAGAGAAGCTTGGTTTTAAACGCATTAAAAGCAACCAGCCGCCCTTTTCCCCATTGTACCACATGCTCCAGGCCAGAAGTGAGAGAATCAGAAAGATCTTGATCATTAATGCTATTCGAGGTGTTGCCATAGACGGTTATGTCATCTGCATAAATGTTGACACATGATCTTAAAATGTGATTCGGGAGATTATTGATGAAGATCAGGAAGAGAGTTCGGCCCAGAATGGATCTTTGAGGCATGGCTCCACATGGTTTTTAGATTTGAGGTTTTTATGAAATCCTGTAATTGACAACTTTACTCTTTAAAATTTTAGATTTAACTTTTGGAAAATGGGGCTAAGCAAGCAAAAATGCATCGTCGACATAAAATGAAATACTGGATGCAAAAATGTGATGTATTTAAGGGACGACATTTGACAAGTCAGAAATGAAGTCTGTAAACTAAAACGGAAGTGTTGAAAAAAATTTTTTTTTTTTTGTCTTACTTTGTTTCTTTCAAACATGTTGCTTTCTTTGCCGTTCCATTGTACGATTTGAATTCCCATGTCCAGTAGAAACACATCTGTAGTAGACAAATCTTTCGAGATTGGAATCTGAAAACAACATTACTCGCATTAGTGTAAATACTCATTTTTTAAAATGAACATATTGATTAGTGTAAATACTCATTTTATTAAATGAACATATTGATTAGTGTGAATACTCATTTTATTAAATGAACTTATTGATTAGTGTAAATACTCATTTTATTAAATGAACTTATTGATTAGTGTGGATACTCATTTTATTAAATGAACTTATTGATTAGTGTAAATACTCATTTTATTAAATGAACATATTGATTAGTGTGAATACTCATTTTATTAAATGAACTTATTGATTAGTGTAAATACTCATTTTATTAAATGAACATATTGATTAGTGTGAATACTCATTTTATTAAATGAACTTATTGATTAGTGTAAATACTCATTTTATTAAATGAACATATTGATTAGTGTAAATACTCATTTTTTTAAATGAACCTATTGATTAGTGTAAATACTCATTTTTTTAAATGAACCTATTGATTAGTGTAAATACTCATTTTATTAAATGAACCTATTGATTAGTGTAAATACTCATTTTATTAAATGAACCTATTGATTAGTGTAAATACTCATTTTATTAAATGAACATATTGATTAGTGTAAATACTCATTTTATTAAATGAACCTATTGATTAGTCTTTTATGTTAGAAAATTTATTTCAGACAGTATATAGTATATTTAAGTGAAATATTTTTGAAAATCAACACATCGTGAAATTTAAATGAAAAAATAATTTATTTAATTTTTTTTTTTTGCAAGCTTTCATTGTAGAACAACTTTGTCAGGCAAGACTGTCTTATAGTTTTTTTTCTTCTTCTTTCTCATTTTGATGATATTACATGAACATATTGATTAGTGTAAATACTCATTCCGTTAAGTATTGATTTACTCCTCTCCAGGAGTTAGGCACAAGGCCAGTTTTTATCCTACTCCCACAAGTAAGATGTGACCCAAGGTCGGGTCGGGAAAGTGGGGTTTGAAAAGCCAGCGCCCGAGAGGTGAGCACTCTGGCCATTTAAAAATGACCTGGGCAGCTACGTCGGCATTCCCCGGTAGGGGCGCCTCAGACAGTAAGCAATAAACTTACTCCTCCCCAAAGAGGGGAGGCAAAGCCTGGGAGGGTGGACCTCCTAGAACTGCACAGGACAGACCCATTGACCGGCGTAAGTCAACAAGCCCCGAAGGACAAGACAATACCAGTATGGGGTGCAGTATCCATCGGAACAGATACTACACTTTGATCTTAGCCAAAAGGCCAGCTTAATAGATAACATACTATATACTGTCGGAAATAAATTTTCTTACATAAAAGACTAATGAATTTGGCTACTCATTCTGTTAAGTAGCCAAATTCATTAGTCTTTTATGTAAGAAAATTTATTTCCGACAGTATATAGTATGTTATCTATTAAGCTGCTTTTTTTTTTAGTTGACACCCATGCTAAGTGGTTACTCTCCTGAAGTACAGATTCGAATTCTGTACAAGTCTTATTTTTACTTTGTAGTATTATTTGTTTATTTCCAGCCCTGCAGACTAAATAATGGTTTGTCTAGTGATATTCTCTGCTCAAATAATACCATCAAGAAAAGTCGCAGTTTAATACGTAACATAATTTATATTCATTACAGTAAATACTCATTCCATTAAGTACCTTATTGATTAGTGTAAATACTAATTCTTTTAAGTAGCGATATTCATTAGTGTAAATACCCATTCTCTTAAGTAGCGATATTCATTAATGTTAATACTAATTCTTTTAAGTAGCGATATTCATTAGTGTAAATACTAATTCTCTTAACTAGCGATATTCATTAGTGTAAATACTAATTCTTTTAAGTAGCGATATTCATTAGTGTTAATACTAATTCTCTTAAGTAGCGATATTCATTAGTGTACATACCCATTCTCTTAAGTAGCGATATTCATTAATGTAAATACTAATTCTTTTAAGTAGCGATATACATTAGTGTAAATACTAATTCTCTTAAGTAGCGATATTCATTAGTGTAAATACTAATTCTCTTAAGTAGCGATATTCATTAGTGTAAATACTAATTCTCTTAAGTAGCGATATTCATTAGTGTAAATACTAATTCTCTTAAGTAGCGATATTCATTAGTGTAAATACTAATTCTCTTAAGTAGCGATATTCATTAGTGTAAATACTAATTCTTTAATTAGCGATATTCATTAGCGTAAATACTAATTCTTTTAAGTAGCGATATTCATTAGTGTAAATACTAATTCTCTTAAGTAGCGATATTCATTAGTGTAAATACTAATTCTCTTAAGTAGCGATATTCATTAGTGTAAATACTAATTCTCTTAAGTAGCGATGTTCATTAGTGTAAATACTAATTCTTTTAAGTAGCGATATTCATTAGAGTAAATACTAATTCTTTTAAGTAGCGATATTCATTAGTGTAAATACTAATTCTCTTAAGTAGCGATATTCATTAGTGTAAATTCCCATTTTCTTAAGTAGCGATATTCATTAGTGTAAATACTAATTCTCTTAAGTAGCGATATTCATTAGTGTACATACCCATTCTCTTAAGTAGCGATATTCATTAATGTTAATACAAATTCTTTTAAGTAGCGATATTCATTAGTGTAAATACTAATTCTCTTAAGTAGCGATATTCATTAGTGTAAATACTAATTCTCTTAAGTAGCGATATTCATTAGTGTACATACCCATTCTCTTAAGTAGCGATATTCATTAGTGTAAATACTAATTCTTTTAAGTAGCGATATTCATTAGTGTAAATACTAATTCTTTTAAGTAGCGATATTGATTAGTGTAAATACTAATTCTTTTAAGTAGCGATATTCATTAGTGTACACACCCATTCTCTTAAGTAGCGATATTCATTAGTGTACATACCCATTCTCTTAAGTAGCGATATTCATTAGTGTAAATACTAATTCTTTTAAGTAGCGATATTCATTAGTGTAAATACTAATTCTCTTAAGTAGCGATATTCATTAGTGTAAATTCCCATTTTCTTAAGTAGCGATATTCATTAGTGTAAATACTAATTCTCTTAAGTAGCGATATTCATTAGTGTACATACCCATTCTCTTAAGTAGCGATATTCATTAATGTTAATACAAATTCTTTTAAGTAGCGATATTCATTAGTGTAAATACTAATTCTCTTAAGTAGCGATATTCATTAGTGTAAATACTAATTCTTTTAAGTAGCGATATTCATTAGTGTAAATACTAATTCTTTTAAGTAGCCATATTCATTAGTGTAAATACTAATTCTTTTAAGTAGCGATATTCATTAGTGTAAATACTAATTCCCTTAAGTAGCAATATTTATTAGTGTAAATACTAATTCTTTTAAGTAGCGATATTCATTAGTGTACATACCCATTCTTTTAAGTAGCCATATTCATTAGTGTAAATACTAATTCTCTTAAGTAGCGATATTAGTGTAAATACTAATTCTCTTAAGTAGCGATATTCATTAGTGTAAATACTAATTCTTTTAAGTAGCGATATTCATTAGTGTAAATACTAATTCTCTTAAGTAGCGATATTCATTAGTGTAAATACTAATTCTTTTAAGTAGCGATATTCATTAATGTAAATACTAATTCTCTTAAGTAGCGATATTCATTAGTGTAAATACTAATTCTCTTAAGTAGCGATATTCATTAGTGTAAATACTAATTCTTTAATTAGCGATATTCATTAGCGTAAATACTAATTCTTTTAAGTAGCGATATTCATTAGTGTAAATACTAATTCTCTTAAGTAGCGATATTCATTAGTGTAAATACTAATTCTCTTAAGTAGCGATATTCATTAGTGTAAATACTAATTCTCTTAAGTAGCGATGTTCATTAGTGTAAATACTAATTCTTTTAAGTAGCGATATTCATTAGAGTAAATACTAATTCTTTTAAGTAGCGATATTCATTAGTGTAAATACTAATTCTCTTAAGTAGCGATATTCATTAGTGTAAATTCCCATTTTCTTAAGTAGCGATATTCATTAGTGTAAATACTAATTCTCTTAAGTAGCGATATTCATTAGTGTACATACCCAGTCTCTTAAGTAGCGATATTCATTAATGTTAATACAAATTCTTTTAAGTAGCGATATTCATTAGTGTAAATACTAATTCTCTTAAGTAGCGATATTCATTAGTGTAAATACTAATTCTCTTAAGTAGCGATATTCATTAGTGTACATACCCATTCTCTTAAGTAGCGATATTCATTAGTGTAAATACTAATTATTTTAAGTAGCGATATTCATTAGTGTAAATACTAATTCTTTTAAGTAGCGATATTGATTAGTGTAAATACTAATTCTTTTAAGTAGCGATATTCATTAGTGTACACACTCATTCTCTTAAGTAGCGATATTCATTAGTGTACATACCCATTCTCTTAAGTAGCGATATTCATTAGTGTAAATACTAATTCTTTTAAGTAGCGATATTCATTAGTGTAAATACTAATTCTCTTAAGTAGCGATATTCATTAGTGTAAATTCCCATTTTCTTAAGTAGCGATATTCATTAGTGTAAATACTAATTCTCTTAAGTAGCGATATTCATTAGTGTACATACCCATTCTCTTAAGTAGCGATATTCATTAATGTTAATACAAATTCTTTTAAGTAGCGATATTCATTAGTGTAAATACTAATTCTCTTAAGTAGCGATATTCATTAGTGTAAATACTAATTCTCTTAAGTAGCGATATTCATTAGTGTAAATACTAATTCTTTTAAGTAGCGATATTCATTAGTGTAAATACTAATTCTTTTAAGTAGCCATATTCATTAGTGTAAATACTAATTCTTTTAAGTAGCGATATTCATTAGTGTAAATACTAATTCCCTTAAGTAGCAATATTTATTAGTGTAAATACTAATTCTTTTAAGTAGCGATATTCATTAGTGTACATACCCATTCTTTTAAGTAGCCATATTCATTAGTGTAAATACTAATTCTCTTAAGTAGCGATATTAGTGTAAATACTAATTCTCTTAAGTAGCGATATTCATTAGTGTAAATACTAATTCTTTTAAGTAGCGATATTCATTAGTGTAAATACTAATTCTCTTAAGTAGCGATATTCATTAGTGTAAATACTAATTCTTTTAAGTAGCGATATTCATTAGTGTAAATACTAATTCTCTTAAGTAGCGATATTCATTAGTGTAAATACTAATTCTCTTAAGTAGCGATATTCATTAGTGTAAATACTAATTCTTTTAAGTAGCGATATTCATTAGTGTAAATACTAATTCTTTTAAGTAGCGATATTCATTAGTGTAAATACTAATCCTCTTAAGTTGCGATATTCATTAGTGTAAATACTAATTCTCTTAAGTAGCGATATTCGTTAGTGTAAATACTAATTCTTTTAAGTAGCGATATTCATTAGTGTAAATACTAATTCTTTTAAGTAGCGATATTCATTAGTGTAAATACTAATTCTCTTAACTAGCGATATTCATTAGTGTAAATACTAATTCTTTTAAGTAGCGATATTCATTAGTGTAAATACTAATTCTCTTAACTAGCGATATTCATTAGTGTAAATACTAATTCCCTTAAGTAGCAATATTTATTAGTGTAAATACTAATTCTTTTAAGTAGCGATATTCATTAGTGTACATACCCATTCTTTTAAGTAGCCATATTCATTAGTGTAAATACTAATTCTCTTAAGTAGCGATATTAGTGTAAATACTAATTCTCTTAAGTAGCGATATTCATTAGTGTAAATACTAATTCTTTTAAGTAGCGATATTCATTAGTGTAAATACTAATTCTCTTAAGTAGCGATATTCATTAGTGTAAATACTAATTCTTTTAAGTAGCGATATTCATTAGTGTAAATACTAATTCTCTTAAGTAGCGATATTCATTAGTGTAAATACTAATTCTCTTAAGTAGCGATATTCATTAATGTAAATACTAATTCTTTTAAGTAGCGATATTCATTAGTGTAAATACTAATTCTTTTAAGTAGCGATATTCATTAGTGTAAATACTAATTCTTTTAAGTAGCGATATTCATTAGTGTAAATTCCCATTTTCTTAAGTAGCGATATTCATTAGTGTAAATACTAATTCTCTTAAGTAGCGATATTCATTAGTGTACATACCCATTCTCTTAAGTAGCGATATTCATTAATGTTAATACAAATTCTTTTAAGTAGCGATATTCATTAGTGTAAATACTAATTCTCTTAAGTAGCGATATTCATTAGTGTAAATACTAATTCTCTTAAGTAGCGATATTCATTTGTGTAAATACTAATTCTTTTAAGTAGCGATATTAATTAGTGTAAATACTAATTCTCTTAAGTAGCGATATTAATTAGTGTAAATACTAATTCTCTTAAGTAGCGATATTAATTAGTGTAAATACTAATTCTTTTAAGTAGCCATATTCATTAGTGTAAATACTAATTCTTTTAAGTAGCGATATTCATTAGTGTACATACCCATTCTTTTAAGTAGCGATATTCATTAGTGTACATACCCATTCTTTTAAGTAGCCATATTCATTAGTGTAAATACTAATTCTCTTAAGTAGCGATATTCATTAGTGTAAATACTAATTCTTTTAAGTAGCGATATTCATTAGTGTACATACTAATTCTTTTAAGTAGCGATATTCATTAGTGTAAATACTAATTCTTTTAAGTAGCGATATTCATTAGTGTAAATACTAATTCTTTTAAGTAGCAATATTCATTAGTGTAAATACTAATTCTTTTAAGTAGCGATATTCATTAATGTAAATACTAATTCTTTTAAGTAGCGATATTCATTAGTGTACATACCCATTCTTTTAAGTAGCCATATTCATTAGTGTAAATACTAATTCTCTTAAGTAGCGATATTCATTAGTGTAAATACTAATTCTTTTAAGTAGCGATATTCATTAGTGTACATACTAATTCTTTTAAGTAGCGATATTCATTAGTGTAAATACTAATTCTTTTAAGTAGCGATATTCATTAGTGTAAATACTAATTCTTTTAAGTAGCGATATTCATTAGTGTAAATACTAATTCTTTTAAGTAGCGATATTCATTAATGTAAATACTAATTCTTTTAAGTAGCGATATTCATTAGTGTAAATACTAATTCTCTTAAGTAGCGATATTCATTAGTGTAAATACTAATTCTCTTAAGTAGCGATATTCATTAGTGTAAATACTAATTCTTTTAAGTAGCGATATTCATTAGTGTACATACCCATTCTTTTAAGTAGCCATATTCATTAGTGTAAATACTAATTCTCTTAAGTAGCGATATTCATTAGTGTAAATACTAATTCTCTTAAGTAGCGATATTCATTAGTGTACATACCCATTCTCTTAAGTAGCGATATTCATTAGTGTAAATACTAATTCTTTTAAGTAGCGATATTCATTAGTGTAAATACTAATTCTTTTAAGTAGCGATATTGATTAGTGTAAATACTAATTCTTTTAAGTAGCGATATTCATTAGTGTACACACCCATTCTCTTAAGTAGCGATATTCATTAGTGTACATACCCATTCTCTTAAGTAGCGATGTTCATTAGTGTAAATACTAATTCTTTTAAGTAGCGATATTCATTAGAGTAAATACTAATTCTTTTAAGTAGCGATATTCATTAGTGTAAATACTAATTCTCTTAAGTAGCGATATTCATTAGTGTAAATTCCCATTTTCTTAAGTAGCGATATTCATTAGTGTAAATACTAATTCTCTTAAGTAGCGATATTCATTAGTGTACATACCCATTCTCTTAAGTAGCGATATTCATTAATGTTAATACAAATTCTTTTAAGTAGCGATATTCATTAGTGTAAATACTAATTCTCTTAAGTAGCGATATTCATTAGTGTAAATTCCCATTTTCTTAAGTAGCGATATTCATTAGTGTAAATACTAATTCTCTTAAGTAGCGATATTCATTAGTGTACATACCCATTCTCTTAAGTAGCGATATTCATTAATGTTAATACAAATTCTTTTAAGTAGCGATATTCATTAGTGTAAATACTAATTCTCTTAAGTAGCGATATTCATTAGTGTAAATACTAATTCTCTTAAGTAGCGATATTCATTAGTGTAAATACTAATTCTTTTAAGTAGCGATATTCATTAGTGTAAATACTAATTCTTTTAAGTAGCCATATTCATTAGTGTAAATACTAATTCTTTTAAGTAGCGATATTCATTAGTGTAAATACTAATTCCCTTAAGTAGCAATATTTATTAGTGTAAATACTAATTCTTTTAAGTAGCGATATTCATTAGTGTACATACCCATTCTTTTAAGTAGCCATATTCATTAGTGTAAATACTAATTCTCTTAAGTAGCGATATTAGTGTAAATACTAATTCTCTTAAGTAGCGATATTCATTAGTGTAAATACTAATTCTTTTAAGTAGCGATATTCATTAGTGTAAATACTAATTCTCTTAAGTAGCGATATTCATTAGTGTAAATACTAATTCTTTTAAGTAGCGATATTCATTAGTGTAAATACTAATTCTCTTAAGTAGCGATATTCATTAGTGTAAATACTAATTCTCTTAAGTAGCGATATTCATTAATGTAAATACTAATTCTTTTAAGTAGCGATATTCATTAGTGTAAATACTAATTCTTTTAAGTAGCGATATTCATTAGTGTAAATACTAATTCTTTTAAGTAGCGATATTCATTAGTGTAAATACTAATCCTCTTAAGTTGCGATATTCATTAGTGTAAATACTAATTCTCTTAAGTAGCGATATTCGTTAGTGTAAATACTAATTCTTTTAAGTAGCGATATTCATTAGTGTAAATACTAATTCTTTTAAGTAGCGATATTCATTAGTGTAAATACTAATTCTCTTAACTAGCGATATTCATTAGTGTAAATACTAATTCTTTTAAGTAGCGATATTCATTAGTGTAAATACTAATTCTCTTAACTAGCGATATTCATTAGTGTAAATACTAATTCCCTTAAGTAGCAATATTTATTAGTGTAAATACTAATTCTTTTAAGTAGCGATATTCATTAGTGTACATACCCATTCTTTTAAGTAGCCATATTCATTAGTGTAAATACTAATTCTCTTAAGTAGCGATATTAGTGTAAATACTAATTCTCTTAAGTAGCGATATTCATTAGTGTAAATACTAATTCTTTTAAGTAGCGATATTCATTAGTGTAAATACTAATTCTCTTAAGTAGCGATATTCATTAGTGTAAATACTAATTCTTTTAAGTAGCGATATTCATTAGTGTAAATACTAATTCTCTTAAGTAGCGATATTCATTAGTGTAAATACTAATTCTCTTAAGTAGCGATATTCATTAATGTAAAAACAAATTCTTTTAAGTAGCGATATTCATTAGTGTAAATACTAATTCTTTTAAGTAGCGATATTCATTAGTGTAAATACTAATTCTTTTAAGTAGCGATATTCATTAGTGTAAATACTAATCCTCTTAAGTTGCGATATTCATTAGTGTAAATACTAATTCTCTTAAGTAGCGATATTCGTTAGTGTAAATACTAATTCTTTTAAGTAGCGATATTCATTAGTGTAAATACTAATTCTCTTAAGTAGCGATATTCATTAGTGTAAATACTAATTCTTTTAAGTAGCGATATTCATTAGTGTAAATACTAATTCTTTTAAGTAGCGATATTCATTTGTGTAAATACTAATTCTTTTAAGTAGCGATATTAATTAGTGTAAATACTAATTCTCTTAAGTAGCGATATTAATTAGTGTAAATACTAATTCTTTTAAGTAGCCATATTCATTAGTGTAAATACTAATTCTTTTAAGTAGCGATATTCATTAGTGTACATACCCATTCTTTTAAGTAGCGATATTCATTAGTGTACATACCCATTCTTTTAAGTAGCCATATTCATTAGTGTAAATACTAATTCTCTTAAGTAGCGATATTCATTAGTGTAAATACTAATTCTTTTAAGTAGCGATATTCATTAGTGTACATACTAATTCTTTTAAGTAGCGATATTCATTAGTGTACATACCCATTCTTTTAAGTAGCCATATTCATTAGTGTAAATACTAATTCTCTTAAGTAGCGATATTAGTGTAAATACTAATTCTCTTAAGTAGCGATATTCATTAGTGTAAATACTAATTCTTTTAAGTAGCGATATTCATTAGTGTAAATACTAATTCTCTTAAGTAGCGATATTCATTAGTGTAAATACTAATTCTTTTAAGTAGCGATATTCATTAGTGTAAATACTAATTCTCTTAAGTAGCGATATTCATTAGTGTAAATACTAATTCTCTTAAGTAGCGATATTCATTAATGTAAAAACAAATTCTTTTAAGTAGCGATATTCATTAGTGTAAATACTAATTCTTTTAAGTAGCGATATTCATTAGTGTAAATACTAATTCTTTTAAGTAGCGATATTCATTAGTGTAAATACTAATCCTCTTAAGTTGCGATATTCATTAGTGTAAATACTAATTCTCTTAAGTAGCGATATTCGTTAGTGTAAATACTAATTCTTTTAAGTAGCGATATTCATTAGTGTAAATACTAATTCTCTTAAGTAGCGATATTCATTAGTGTAAATACTAATTCTTTTAAGTAGCGATATTCATTAGTGTAAATACTAATTCTTTTAAGTAGCGATATTCATTTGTGTAAATACTAATTCTTTTAAGTAGCGATATTAATTAGTGTAAATACTAATTCTCTTAAGTAGCGATATTAATTAGTGTAAATACTAATTCTTTTAAGTAGCCATATTCATTAGTGTAAATACTAATTCTTTTAAGTAGCGATATTCATTAGTGTAAATACTAATTCTTTTAAGTAGCAATATTCATTAGTGTAAATACTAATTCTTTTAAGTAGCGATATTCATTAATGTAAATACTAATTCTTTTAAGTAGCGATATTCATTAGTGTACATACCCATTCTTTTAAGTAGCCATATTCATTAGTGTAAATACTAATTCTCTTAAGTAGCGATATTCATTAGTGTAAATACTAATTCTTTTAAGTAGCGATATTCATTAGTGTACATACTAATTCTTTTAAGTAGCGATATTCATTAGTGTAAATACTAATTCTTTTAAGTAGCGATATTCATTAGTGTAAATACTAATTCTTTTAAGTAGCGATATTCATTAATGTAAATACTAATTCTTTTAAGTAGCGATATTCATTAGTGTAAATACTAATTCTCTTAAGTAGCGATATTCATTAGTGTAAATACTAATTCTCTTAAGTAGCGATATTCATTAGTGTAAATACTAATTCTTTTAAGTAGCGATATTCATTAGTGTACATACCCATTCTTTTAAGTAGCCATATTCATTAGTGTAAATACTAATTCTCTTAAGTAGCGATATTCATTAGTGTACATACCCATTCTCTTAAGTAGCGATATTCATTAATGTAAATACTAATTCTTTTAAGTAGCGATATTCATTAGTGTAAATACTAATTCTCTTAAGTAGCAATATTCATTAGTGTACATACTAATTCTTTTAAGTAGCGATATTCATTAGTGTAAATACTAATTCTCTTAAGTAGCGATATTCATTAGTGTAAATACCCATTCTCTTAAGTAGCAATATTCATTAGTGTACATACCCATTCTGTTAAGTAGCAATATTCATTAGTGTAAATACCCATTCTCTTAAGTAGCAATATTCATTAGTGTACATACCCATTCTCTTAAGTAGCAATATTCATTAGTGTACATACCCATTCTGTTAAGTAGCAATATTCATTAGTGTAAATACCCATTCTCTTAAGTAGCAATATTCATTAGTGTACATACCCATTCTGTTAAGTAGCAATATTCATTAGTGTAAATACTAATTCTTTTAAGTAGCAATATTCATTAGTGTAAATACTAATTCTCTTAAGTAGCAATATTCATTAGTGTAAATACTAATTCTCTTAAGTAGCAATATTCATTAGTGTAAATACTAATTCTCTTAAGTAGCAATATTCATTAGTGTACATACCCATTCTGTTAAGTAGCGATATTCATTAGTGTAAATACTAATTCTTTTAAGTAGCAATATTCATTAGTGTAAATACTAATTCTCTTAAGTAGCAATATTCATTAGTGTAAATACTAATTCTGTTAAGTAGCAATATTCATTAGTGTACATACCCATTCTGTTAAGTAGCCCTATTCACCAATATTACATACCGACATAAAACTTATCTAAAGTTAGCATCAATTTTGTACTCTCTATTTTCACACACTTTAAAATGTCAAATTTAAAAAATTCTTGTTACTTATTCCTGGTTCCAATTCTTTGAAGATTCCAAGTGTATCATAAACTTGTCTGCAGGAACGGAGTATTTCATAACCAAATATACATATTTATTTCATGTGCCAACATCAAATGTGAAATCATTTGCTTTGTCCTCCAATGAGAATATAGAATTATTTTATTTTATATGACTTCATTTCATTTTAGTTAACATGGATGTAACTTATGTTAGGCTGGCTGTGCCCGGGATTTTACATCCACCCTTATGTGCGTAACATCTTTCTTTTTAAAACTTCTTCCTATCTAGCTCTCCCTATCCCCCTCTCTATCTCTGGCAACTGAAAATTTTTAAAAATCGTTAACAAATTACTACATAATAACATTAAAGTATCGCTATAAATATCGACCCCCCCTCGACTAATACTGTTCCATTTGATCCCCAACAGAATGAACATTTAAAAAACAATGTGCCTATATTTTGTTCAAGGCAACGATGAAAAACAACATATCAGCCTTGTGTAATTTTTTAAACTTTTAGCTAGCTACATACACACACACACACAGACAATTTTCCTTAATATAAAAGGTAGCCATAGTCAAGTTGATGACTGCTGCTGATACGATGGACACCACTGATCTGGATCTAGCCAACACCATAGTCTCAACCAGTATCTTTATCCATTTAAGACTTTTGTCAAAATTTTTAAACTAACCAACAAATAAACACACATAGTTAAAGTAAAGATAATATTCTTTCTGATGATACAAAAACACAACCCCTTTTTTCTCTAATTTCTTATATTTTACTCTAATATGTACTTTTGTATCGAGCGATCAAATCTTAATCTCACTTTGAAAAAGTTCTTCATTAATAAAGGATGAAATATCAATCATGCACATAATTTTGATTTGCTTTTGTGCAGTTACACACGTTTTCCACTTATTTTCTCAAAATTTTGTCAGATTTCATCCAAATTGTTTTCTCCATACCTAACATGATAACGTGAAAATCTTCCAAGAATATGCTGTACGCGCGTTGTAGTAAAATTACGAATATTAAATTAAACACAAAAATAACACAGAAATATATTTTGTCCCAACCTGCCATTTTGATGTTAAAAATGCAAATGTAGTTACTTGCCTGTTTCACTGTGATGTTTTTACCGGTTCCATGGAACAATAAGAGACGAGGTTTGTATTGCTCAGGGGCGACTTCTTTAAAGCCAGTATTCACGCCTCCTTTAAGAATCCTAAACACAAATTTAAAAAAGAAATTCAAGTAAGATTCTAATTTTGCGTTCTGCTAACAATTATTAGTAAAAACACAACATGTAGTTTGCCTTATTTGGACTACTATTCTCGTCTTGGTTGATATATTCACAACGTTCAACCGATGTAACTGTTAAATATTGAGTGAGTATAATTTTGTTAGTTAAGAATAACGGGGAATAAAGTTCAGTCGAGGTCAGCTTAGTGTACTCGAATGTCAGCTCGACCTCCTATATGCTAGAAACGGATGTGACGTCACATTGTTCTGAGAGAGAGTGAGGAAGAAGTGTCGTAAGTTCACTTGGAAGCACACACGTGTGAACTTGTGGTTTTAGAGATGCCCAGATAAGATATGATTAAGCAGTAATTATCGACCTCTCTTTGTGTTGTGACCTTGAAGAGCCGATAATAATTAAGAAAACATAGTGGTATATTTACAAGAATGTATTTACTTTTTGTTTAATTTTACTTAAGTCGAAGTTCTCAGAAATCAAGGGGCCCCTCCCTGGGGCTAACACTTGATCTCTATATGAGATACATAAATATCCGAGTGTTCAACTAAAGTTCTCCTTTACCTCTCAAACGTTGAGTTAGTAAAGAAGTTAAGAACATTAATTTCCTCTCCCCCAATTGCACAGTTAACTATGTTATAGTATATCTTTATTGTAGTCTCTTGGTCTTACCGGATTCCAGGACAAGAATTCATCTAGTCTGGTGGAGTATCCAGCTTAGTGCTGTTACTATAGGCAGCATCGCTTGGAGAAGGTGCACCATTCCTCATATGAGCCAGTATGTAGCCATACCGAAGTAATCTTATTTGGGCTTTGAATATTTGGTCAGGGTTTACTCCTATTTATCTACGTCCCACAAAGTAGAATGTGACACAAGGTCGGAAGGTGGGAATTTGCACTCTAGAGGAAGAGTGAGGTGAATCTCAAAAAATTGCCTGGGCAGGGCGCCTCAGACAGTAAGCAATAAACTTACTCCTCCCCAAAGAGGGGAGGCAAAGCCTGGGAGGGGGTTAACCTCCCAGAACTGCACAGGACAGTCGGAACAGATACTACACTTTGATCTTAGCCAAAAGACCAAGTGAAGTATTGTTTTATTTACTCCTCCCCAGGAGTTAGGCACAAGGCCAGTTTTATCTTACTCCCACAAGTAAGATGTGACCCAAGATCGGGTCGAGAAAGTGGGATTTGAAAAGCCAGCGCTCGAGAGGTGAGCACTCTGGCCATTTAAAAATTGCCTGGGCAGCCCCGTCGGCATTCCCCGGTAGGGGCGCCTCAGACAGTAAGCAATAAACTTACTCCTCCCCAAAGAGGGGAGGCAAAGCCTGGGAGGGGGTTAACCTCCCAGAACTGCACAGGACAGTCGGAACAGATACTACACTTTGATCTTAGCCAAAAGACCAAGTGAAGTATTGTAAGGTGAATTATCTTCATGTCACGTTGTCCTGACAAAGCCTCGCAATTGTTTTTAGTTCTGTTTCTTTTTCATGTTTTTTATTAATTTTATTTATTTATTGAAATCTTTTTTAATGGGTGATATAATTTTAACAAAATGAAGTAAAAAGTATACGTAAAAGACTAGGATGGAGACAGGTAACCTAGAGTAAAGTAAAAGACAGCTAACCGTAATCACCTTTATGGCAAAAATCCGCCATGATGGATCAATTTACAATAAATTTTAACAGCAAATTGACCCACCAGAAAGTAAGATATTAAAAAAAAAAAAAAAAAAAAATTCTATATATCTGAAGGGAAAATTAGTAAAAACAGGAAACACAAATTTGTGGGTAAAATAAAAACATGTAAAATTAAAATTAGCAAAAATTGAAAAAAAAAATTTTTTAAAGTAGAAAAAAAAAAAAATAGTAAAAATTTTAAATATATATAAAATATGTAATTTTTCACAAAATAGATTTTTACTCACTCTAATCTTTTAAAATAACTGAGAAACAACTTGGATTCATGTTCTTGGCACTCACGATGCTGCACGGGTAAATCATCCAATAATGTGTCCAACTCCACGGTCTTGTATGCTGCCGTTCCATATTCGTCCTGATTAAATTAAATTCTTTAAATATCATTTTACTCTAAACCATCTTAGCATCACAAGTTACAAATCGTGCACAGTTATAATGGCACAGGTAAAAATGGCACAAGTGAATACATAGGGATAAAATGGCACAAAGCAAGAACATAGAGAAGTGGTTCTTCCCAACCTTTTTTCTCAGGCGACTACAATCATGCACCTCAAGACATGACTACGACCCCAACAGTTTTAGTTGAATAGGTGTAAGGGGGGGGGGGCAAGCATAATAAATAAACCCAAAGGCGAATTTAGAAAAAAATAGGGTCAGGAATAGGGTTCATCATCATCATCATCATCATCATAGTAAGTTGAAGATCCGTTTTACATTTTTTTTTTTACTTATCAAGGCCAGAGTCTACTTGAGGATATAGGTTAAAGGATCGGCAATTGGACGATGACAGCTGTCACTAGAGGACCGGAAACAATGGGTGGGTTAGGGCAGGAATTAATTATCCAAGAGGACAGTTCATCAAGTACTTGTTTACATTAGACTTAAAGACGACCATGCTGTAGTTGGTTGGGAAGCAGACTCGTGGTATCTTGTTCCACAGATGGGATAGTCTAGGAAAAAAACTTTGTTCATGGAAGTTCTGTTTTTTTTTTGGTACAGAGAGAGAGGGAGAGAGAGAGAGAGAAGAAAGTTATTTGCAGCGGTTGTAGCTAGTAGAGTTCTTGCAGTGAATGTTTTACAGAGGGGACCAGGGATGGGAGCTCAGTCGAGCACCTACCATGACCATAACAATAGAGCAGAGAGAGAGACTAGCAACATATCTTCTGTGTGAAAGAGGCTGTAGGGACAAGAAGAGATCATCCCCCACTAGATTGCGAAGTCGATTTTGTACTCTGTCAAGTCAAGAAAGAGTTCTCCGAGCGGCACCTTCCCAGATATGACAGCAAATCTCCATCTTAGGACATACCTGGCTCTTATACAGGTCTCTACCTGCATAAGATTGCGTCAGGGGTCAAGTACTTTCTGGAGCGGTAGAATGATCCAACCATTTGTTCAGCAACAGATTTGACGTAAGCTTCCCATTTCAGGTCTGCGGTGGAAGTCAGTCTTAAAAGCTTCATGCTGGCATGTGTTGGACGGCTTTTAGAAATTGACTTCCAAACTAACCTCTCTCTAGCCAGGTCTTTATTTATCCCTCTTTCTCATAAGTAGGGTTTAAATATTTTACTTTTAAATGTAGATATAATTTTCTTTTCAATTTGACAAACTTTTTAATGTTTTCCCTTTGTGTAGTGTATCTTGGATCTTGATAAACTCATTGCACGATTTTCATCTATTTTTTTCTATGCGCCATTTTTTCCTATTTATCCACTTGTGCCACTTTTACCACGCCATTATTACCTAAATTTCTTTATAAATGTCTATTAGATGTTTGGATGATTATTTACAACTTTAATCAAAACATTCTTCAAATATAGATTTTAAAAAATAAAATAATGGAGCCTAACAAATATCGCCCTGTTGTAACCAGGGTTGCGGACTCAGAGGGAGTCAAAGGTTTTGGAAGGAGTCAGACTTGTAAGAAAGCTAGTCATCATCATCATATTCGGTTAAACGTCCGTTTTACATGTTGGCATGTGTTGGACAGCTTTTAGAAATTGACTTCCAAACTAACCTATCTCTGGACAGGTCGTTATCTATCCCTCTTTCTCTTATATCTGGTCAGCATCACATTGGCGAAAGGAAAATATGTAAAGAAAATATGTAAAAGATAAATGAATATTGGATGCATTTAAATTTTTTCAGCTTGACTGGTGAATTTTTTTTATGCACTGATGAAGCCTCCTCGTAAAAATCGGTGATATTTTTAAAATGTATGTTCTTGAGATGGGCAGAAACAATTGTTTGCAAATAAGTTGTTTTGGAGGATATATGGAATGTTGTTCCCTGAATAATTAAGGTTTTAAATGATGTTGAATTAAGAGCTCTCGTCGTAAACTACAACATTAACCTTTGCTACTTGGGAATAATTTTCCTTTCGCCAATATGATGCTGACCAGATATAAGAGAAAGAGGGATAAATAACGACCTGGCCAGAGATAGGTTAGTTTGGAAGTCAATTTCTAAAAGCTGTCCAACACATGCCAACATGTAAAACAGACGTTTAACCGAATATGATGATGATGAGGATGATGATGATGACGACTAGCTTTCTTACAAGTCTGACTCCTTCCAAAACCTTTGACTCCCTCTGAGTCCGCAACCCTGGTTACAACAGGGCAATATTTGTTAGGCTCCATTATTTTATTTTTTTAAAATCTATATTTGAAGAATGTTTTGATTAAAGTTGTAAATAATCATCCAAACATCTAATAGACATTTATAAAGAAATTTAGGTAATAATGTCCGCAACCCTGGTTACAACAGGGCAATATTTGTTAGGCTCCATTATTTTATTTTTTTTAATCTATATTTGAAGAATGTTTTGATTAAAGTTGTAAATAATCATCCAAACATCTAAGACATTTATAAAGAAATTTAGGTAATAATGTCCGCAACCCTGGTTACAACAGGGCAATATTTGTTAGGCTCCATTATTTTATTTTTTTTAAATCTATATTTGAAGAATGTTTTGATTAAAGTTGTAAATAATCATCCAAACATCTAATAGACATTTATAAAGAAATTTAGGTAATAATGTCCGCAACCCTGGTTACAACAGGGCAATATTTGTTAGGCTCCATTATTTTATTTTTTTAAATCTATATTTGAAGAATGTTTTGATTAAAGTTGTAAATAATCATCCAAACATCTAAGACACTTATAAAGAAATTTAGGTAATAATGTCCGCAACCCTGGTTACAACAGGGCAATATTTGTTAGACTCCATTATTTTATTTTTTTTAATCTATATTTGAAGAATGTTTTGATTAAAGCTGTAAATAATCACCCAAACATCTAATAGACATTTATAAAGAAATTTAGGTAATAATGTCCGCAACCCTGGTTACAACAGGGCAATATTTGTTAGACTCCATTATTTTATTTTTTTTAATCTATATTTGAAAAATGTTTTGATTAAAGCTGTAAATAATCATCCAAACATCTAATAGACATAAAGAAATTTAGGTAATAATGTTTGCAACCCTGGTTACAACAGGGCAATATTTGTTAGACTCCATTATTTTATTTTTTTTAATCTATATTTGAAGAATGTTTTGATTAAAGCTGTAAATAATCATCCAAACATCTAATAGACATAAAGAAATTTAGGTAATAATGTCCGCAACCCTGGTTACAACAGGGCAATATTTGTTAGGCTCCATTATTTTATTTTTTTTAATCTATATTTGAAGAATGTTTTGATTAAAGTTGTAAATAATCATCCAAACATCTAATAGACATTTATAAAGAAATTTAGGTAATAATGTCCGCAACCCTGGTTACAACAGGGCAATATTTGTTAGACTCCATTATTTTATTTTTTTAAATCTATATTTGAAGAATGTTTTGATTAAAGCTGTAAATAATCATCCAAACATCTAATAGACATAAAGAAATTTAGGTAATAATGTCCGCAACCCTGGTTACAACAGGGCAATATTTGTTAGGCTCCATTATTTTATTTTTTAAAATCTATATTTGAAGAATGTTTTGATTAAAGTTGTAAATAATCATCCAAACATCTAATAGACATTTATAAAGAAATTTAGGTAATAATGTCCGCAACCCTGGTTACAACAGGGCAATATTTGTTAGACTCCATTATTTTATTTTTTTTAATCTATATTTGAAGAATATATATATATAATATACTATATATATATATATATGATGGTATAACTAATTAAAGGTCGCATGATCAGATTGCTGAGCATGTTCCTTCCAAGATATGTAATAGGCAGCTATATAATTTTAATAGATTGAACTGTAAATCCGGTTCAGCTATTGACGAACATTAGATAAGTAGCTTGAGTTGTGCTTCTCACTTCAGTGTGAATTTTTTTACTGTCCTCAGTTCTTTTACTGTCACTCATTGTTCAAACTTTTAGACAATATTTACATTAGTACTTGAGGCAGATGTTTCTTTTGGGTCTTAGTGTGATTTCTCTGTGTGTATATATATATATATATATATATATATATATATATATATTTAAAAAAAAAATTTTTTTTTTATTTTATTCCATTAGTTGCGACAAAACAAGTTTTGTTTCATTGGTGCTAATAGCGACCAACTCATCGGGCCGACGAAAGGAATTCCTTTCACCGGCCCGATGAGTTGGTCGCTATTAGCACCAATGAAACAAAACTTGTTTTGTCGCAACTAATGGAATAAAATAAAAAAAAAATATATATATTTTGCTCTGAATTTTCATTGAGCACTCTCATAAACCCGGTTTCAACTTCCTTCGGATTCATACCCCCTGGATATTTGTAACAAGTTAATTATATATATATATATATATAGGAGTATTAGAAGGCTATCACAATGCAAGAAATGGAAATATGTTGGCGTTGAGAAGTAAGACAAAAACAAGTGATTTTAATTTATATATTTTTTTCAAAACTTTTTTGTGATGTAATGTGTGTGAATGGTAGGTGTTTCAAATCTCAAAATGCCATCCACACGTTTTTTGAGATTTGAAACACCTACCATTTGACAAAGAGGTCTTCCTCGAAATATATTATGGAACACGGTCACACACATTACATCACAGTGTTGAAGTCTTGCCTAATCAAGTAAGATTTGCTATATAGGAAAAAAAAATATTAAAAAATTTTTGAAAAAAAATATATTAATTAAAATCACTTGTTTTTGTCTTACTTCTTAACGCCGACTTATTTCCATTTCTTGCATTGTGATAGCCTTCTAATACTCCTCTATATACGTATTACGCACAATGCTTCAACCAAACTACCTCTCCTTATTATATATATATATATATATATATATATATATATATAGTATGTTGGATCTGTGAAAGGTTGAAGGTTTTTGGCAAGAGATCTTGAATGAGAGAGCTGAATGCAATGCAGAGCAAGAATAAAATTAAAAAGAAAAAACTTAAACCAACATATTAAGTAATTTGTATTATAATTTATTTCGTCCCGGAACGGGAGTAATCGGGTACATTTTCGATGGCTTACCACTTGTCTACTCTGTAGATTAGTTGTATGTTAGATTTATTATAGTACAAATGGCGTAATATGTTGGTTCAAGCTTTTTCTTTTGAACTTTCTCTCTCTAATATATATATATATATAGAAAAGAGGGTAGTGCAGTATTAGTGCAGTTCCAATGAGAGAAAAGTATATATGTAAAGGAGTAAGGCTACCAACATTTGTAGAATGTTTTTTTCAACATTTATTTATTATTTTGTTGTTTTTTTCAACATTTATTTATTATTTTGTTGTTTTACCATTTTATGATTTTATATATAACGCGTTTCAAGCGGTGGCCCGCTTTCATCAGATATGAAAATCCATTTGAAGAAATGTCTTTCGATTCGAGCAAATGTTGCTTCATTTGAGGAATTTGTTATTGTTTTTGTGCATGCGTGGGTTTGCGGGTGTGTGGGTATCTTTGATTTTTATTTTTATTTTTTATTTTTTATTTGTCATTTTTCCTGCTTCTCTTGGTCAAGTGCGTGTTACCCATCCATGATCCATCGGTCATCCCAGCCTCCCAGGGTGCGAGAATTTCTTTTGAAATTTAATACTTTTTATTACTTTTTGTCGTCTCCAAAAATGAAGTGGTGTCTGCGTGCGCGCGCGCGCGCGTGTCCGTATGCGTGTGGTCTAACCTTGAGTCTTGTGAATAGGTGAGCGACACATACACATACACACACATAAATACGCACACACACCCATGCGTGCGCGCATATATATATATAATGATAGTTTGCTTGAAGCATTGCTGGGAATAGTAGTAGTATGTTTTAAAAAGGCTGAGGGCAATGCAAAGTCCCAGGTAAGATGTAAGCTGGAAGGAACAAAAATAATAAATGGAAATTGAAATGGGACTTACTATTTATTTTTTCCTAAAATCTTAGATAGCAGCAAGAGTGTTGTTAGCTGTTTGTGTGATGTCCGGATGATTATTAAAAATCATTTATTTAATATTTCGGGAAAAGAAACTTCCCTTTGTCAAAAATAATAAACACCAAAGGAAAACTCCTTCCGTGCAGAGAATCTACCAAAATTGATGCCAGATATATACATATGTATATATAATATTATAAGAATATATAATATATTGTGTGTATATTTTCAGTATTTACTTCAACAGTGCTTAATATGTGAGTAGATCTTAGTAGGAGTTGTATGAAAATATATCTACACAGCTATATATATATATATATATATATTATATGTGAGAATGAAACATGGACACCTCTGTGTAGCTTACTTGCCATAGATATATTTTTCTACAACAAACATATTTAATTTTTTTTTTATTTTAATTATATTCCTGAATAGTTATTTTCATCAGACAACTTTAAAAAAAATAAAATTAAAATAATTTGAAACTTTTTTTTTTTTTTTTTAAATTATTCTGACTTATTATTATTTTTTTAAATTTAGGATTAAGTGTTTGTAGATTGTTTATTCAGCTGCATTCGTGGATGCCGGGGCATGGGTTCAGATAATCTGTCTGGATATATCCCCCCCCCCGCACTCATCCATAAGCAAATGGTTGATAGAAAGTAGACAAGAGATCTCCCTATTATATATATATATGAGAGAGAGAGAGAGAGAGAGAAAGAGAGAAAGAGAGAGCACATCACATGTGTTCTTGTTAATTTTGCAGTACCCCATGGTATTCGCTCCCTCTTGCTATATAACAACATTGCTCAAAATACTGTGAAATCTGAGGAAGTTCTCATTGACCGAAACGTCGGCTGTATAAGCCATTAATGGCGATTTAACAATTCGAATATTCTTTCTTTCGATTAATCTTTGTAAATTTATTCAAGCAAAAATGAAATTTTCTTACGGCTGTGCTGTTTCTGCCAATCCAAAAATGAACGTCATAAAGCATCTTGTCATTTTTCATGTAAGTCTGCGAATAGAAAACATATTCATTTATAACTAGCGGGACCCGTGTAAATTACACGGAATTTTTAAATTTTTATTTTTACTTACACCGTGTTGTGTTCGTTTTTTTTTTATTATTTCTTGAAAATAAAACTGAAAAAGTTTACGAAGTTATCGTCTGCCACACTGACCCTAACTCTAACGACGGTGTCAAAGTTAGCGCGGGTCCTAATGTTACAAAGCACCCTCTATTTGTTAGTTACAGTTGCTTTATTATGAGCCCCCCCCCCTTCTAGATCAGAGTGAAATAATTTTTTAAATGGTAACTCGTGTACGATGGACACTGCGCATATCTACTAAAAAAGGTTGATATGCCATCCGTTCAAAATAAAATTTAAAAAATAATACTGGCCCTCTCTACAACCAAAAGAAAACGTAATTAAATAAACAATGCCCTTAAAAACGCCAAAATAAAAAAATTAAAAAATAGTTTTAAGTTTAAAGCAACACAAAAAAGTACTTTTTAACCAGGTGAGTAGCATACAAAGATTCGGAAGGTCGTTGCTCTTGATGTAAGCATGACACACACAATCACACACGCTATTGTATTAATATGTGTCTTCCCGGTCGTCCCCTCCCTACCTCTCTTCCCCTTAAAGTGTAGAAAAAAATCTTAGAGGTTGGTTGGGATCGAACTATAAACCAGTCGGGCCGAAGTCAAAAATACTACGTCGCTAAACGTTACGCAAGAGGGAAATACTTAAAAATGTTTTGAAAATAAAGCGACTTGACTGTTTGAAAAAAATCTAGGTGCAGCACGCATGCGCAGAGCTTTTGCCGGAAGCGTGACACACGAACACACACGCTATCGTATTAATATATAGATAATAGAACAACACATCCTGGTATGAATTGGTAACAGAATGTGTTTAAAAACTGTTAGTGCTTCTTTAGTTTCGCTCTAACATGTAATAGCTAAAGAAACGTATACATTTTGTTATGTACTTACGTGGTAGCTGAAAAGAAGATTGTACACCAAAAATTACGCAAATTCATCAAGTATTTTTTAAAGTAAAAAAAAAAACAACATGATTTTATTGCTCGAATACCATTTGTCATCAGCGGGTTCTGCTTCGACAAGGGAAGTAACTCCAAATTTTTGGTTTTCATTTTGTCAAAGTATTACTTTTTAATATTTATTTTAGTTTAATAAAATCTTATGCTTTTATCTTACATCGCACTTATAACTTGTTTTTTCCACAATTAATTAAAAAAAAATAAAATAAAATAAATTGAGTTATTTCCCTTGTCGAAGCAGAACCCGCTGGTGATAAATGGTGCCCGAAAGATAAAATCATGTTTTTTTTTTTTAAATTTAAAAAATATTTGATGAATTTGCCATATTTTTGGTGTACAGTCTAATTTTCAGCTACTACGTATGTACATGTTTGGCCTATGAGGATTTTAGTTTGTTCTTATAGATTTATTATGTGGGAGAAGGGAAAGGAAAGAGAGTGAGAGACGGACGGGACGAATTATCGAAGGTAATTCGTAGAAATGATATAAACAAAATAAACAAAGTAAACTCTCAATTTACAAAAGGAAAAATATTTATTAAGTTTTAAGGAAACGTTTTCATTGAAAATGATAGTTCTTTTATGAATGTCTTTTGGTGAACAAAAGGGGAATGAATTTGAGATATCGAGGAAGACTGAATCGATAACTCAAGAGCTGTGAAAAATCCACTGGTCTGAAAAATCGAGAAAACTTCTCACTCAAATATATGAAATAAATTTTACTGAGTCAATGACTGGAGAAAATTAATCAAAGTATAAAGTTCAATGAGAAGTTTTTAAATAGTTATTTTCATAAATTTACTTTTAAAGGAGCAGACGATAAAAAGGGAAATGCAAAAGTTTGTTTTTTGTTTCTGTGTCTGTGTGTTCGCCTACCTTGGTTGATTCGCTGACTGCTATATTGAGAGTGTTGTGTAGTCTTGTTTGAGTCGAGTAGAGTTGCAGACAGCAGACTTATTTTCAAACACTATCTCTGAATTTTTAATCAACTTGTCTTTTTGGAAAATACACATCTCTTTTTAAAGGTTTTCATCGGCTCCCACAGACACAGAATTCCGGACCAACTTGGAAAATCATCTGATTGGTCCAAAATAAATTTATTGAATTTTACAATTTTATTTTGTAAAAAACGCGCGTCCAGCCGCATGCGCAGAAATGCTTCGGGGCACTTGAACCTTCGGCAGCGAAAGAGTGAACATCGTAGCTCACCATACATAACAGAGTTTATACATTTCTTTAGCTATTTTGTTTTTTCAGAGAAGTATTACATGTCGGAGCGAAACTGAAGCACCAAAATTTTAAAAAGAGAAAAAAGCATTTTTTTACAGAAGATGCACAGATAAATTAGTAGAGTGGAAGACAAGAATCGGATTTGATTTTATCCGACTCCCAACATCTGAGGTGGGAGATCTAAGTCGAGAGTCAGCAGAGTTTACATAGGTTGGGGTCAGCGTTTTAAAATTGATTTTGGAGTAGGCTTTAGAAAACTGACTTGAGAATTGGATTCTTTTTCAGCCGACCCCAACTTTCTTTCAGACTAATCACCAAGCCTCTGAAATTTCACAAAAGAACAACCGATATTTGTATGTCAAACAACTCACATCGAATTCGATGCGAGTTGTTTGTTGCATTACTATGTATTTTTCATGATTGACAACTTTCTGGGTTTCTGATGAGTCCAGGGAAGAAAGATCCGGGATTAACATACAAATATGGGTTGTTCTGTAAACGAAATGGATCCGTAATTGTACCAAAGATTTTGTTTTGAAAAAAATCATTGGTAAGGTGAATAAAGTCTTGGTCTTTGGAATATAGTAATATTTTGTTTATTTATATTTGCTCTGTTGTTATATGTTAACAATCATCGAGCTTTTACATCAAAAAGGTTGGTATATAGAAAGTAAATGCAAAAACATATTTTCACACCTATAAATATATATATGCAAGTTATCAACATGTTTCGTCGTTTATGACTTATCAGTGTGGCTAGAAACACAGAGTGTGTATCCATACAGAAATTTGAAACTACAACTATGATCATCGTAGTCAGGTATCTTCCTTCTATGCTAACAAACTGGCTGCTGGTAGGAGAAATTATTTTTTCGTTTGTTTACATTTACATTATTGGTAAACTAAGAGAACTCAATTCGTTTTTTAGAAGAGTATTGCTTTATGCTACGTCAAAACTTATTTCATCTACCAGAGTGCTCCACCCATAAGTAGGGAGCATATCTAATATATAAAATTAAGTTGATCCAATTTTCGAAGTCGGAACTAAATAGCTTTTATTGTAAAATATCAATATTTCCGTCTGAATAGCTATTTCCTTTTCTTTAACGTTGGTCCATGTTATTAAGAAGCAAAAAGTCTACTTTAATTTGATTTCTTTAATGAGATCAGTGATTAAAATATTCTTAAAGAGGTATAATGAATAAATAAATTATAGTTTAAAACCAAGTGTAATGAAAAAAATGAACACAGGATAGATATTAATGATATGTATTGAAAATTATATTATAAAGGAATGTCGTGCAGACAAAAAGTATGTTTGCAGCTTATATATTTTAGCTTAAATTATAATGTCCACCTATCTGGTACTGTTAAATTAAAAATGTCCACCTATCTGGTACTGTCAAATTATAAATGTCCACCTCTCTGGTACTGTTAAATTAAGATGTCCACCTCTCTGGTACTGTTAAATTAAGATGTCCACCTCTCTGGTACTGTTAAATTAAAATGTCCACTTATATGGTCCTGATTTTTGTGTACATCATAAGGACAGCTCTTCCATGTCTTTAGTATGATTTTTTGTGAAGAGGACGACATAGGACGTTCGCCTTTTCCCACCAAATTTAGTATCCAGTGATTGGTTAATATGAAAAGAATTTTGGCTATTCAATGAGGCTATTTAGAAAACAAGGGAGGTCATCTATATATATAATATACCTCTTTTATATATAGTTGTACCAAATTTCCCATATAGCCATATTATTTTTAATTTTAAAATGGGATTGTTGATTTTTTTAAAAAATTGAAATTGATTATTAAAAAAAAATTATAAATTTCTAATTCCATTACGTGTGCATTTCTATACTTACATTAAGTATAATATAACTGTCACCATCATAGAATCTTCCGTAATCTTTCTTGGGCCAGTCTTTTACTTGGAATTTCTGCAAAAAAATAAAAATGAATAATTAAAAAAGTTGTGGATTAGTAAAAAAACAAACAAAAAACTATAGGTGTATCAGTTTCCATTCGTCATAACACATTGTGATGTACCCACAGTGTTAGTTAAATTATAATAAAGTATATTTTTTAAAGACAAAAATGTCTGTCAATTTTGTGTGCAAACATTTATTCCAGCTTGCTTCCTCACAACCTGTCAGACACAGCACAACACAAAATTTTCTCGGACCAAGCAGAGAAATTGACAACAGACTACTTACCTGAGTTCCCAACTAGCTGTGTCAACACCAAAGTTTTGTGGATCTTTAAACACAGCGTGGACATAGAACGATTAACAGAGAAACTAGTCGGAATACATGTTGTCCTCATGGCATTTGACTACCCTTAGTGCAGAATGGGTTCTATGACACATCATATTTAGTGTCAAGCTACCTAGAAATACAACACTGAGTAACTTCCACGGTACATATGGTCACGTTTGGTGCCATAATAAGGCCATAAAAGAACTAAACACCTCATTTTATTTGCATTAAACGACAATGCAGCAATACACCAAAAATGTACACCTATCACATCCTATATGTGAAGAAAAGTAGGTATTTTTTAGGAATAGGTATCCAAGAAAATTTCAGTACTTACGTCATCAATTCAGAGTTTCACCGAAAACCTCCGAGACTGGTGAAGTTAACGAACTTCACTGAACAAACTGAATGTATTATTATCATATTTTTGCAAAGAAGTTATTTCAGAAAATGAAACTGTTGATTTTATCTTATATTTAAGTGTATTCTGTGATGTTTCGCTACTTCTACACAATACGAACCGAACTGTTTTTTTGAACCTTAACCCTAACCTAAGTTTTAGGTTTACTTTGACAAAAGTTGGGTTAATTCAGTTCGTACTGTGTAAAAGCACTGTTTGTATTTTTGGGGTCGGTTTTTAGTTATTTGGGATATAAAAGAAATTTTTTTTTTTAATAAAAGTAAATGAAAAGATATCCAAAAAATTCCAACTGAAAAGTTGCAAAAGTAATAAGGGTATCCAAAAAATTACGTAAAAGTCGGAACATGATCTTTTTATTTGATTGAAAAATAGTCGTCTGGCAAGTAACAGCACCTTTTTTTATTTGTATGTATATTTCGGTAAAAGTCGGACCATTATCTGTGGGTCCTGTTTTACTGAAGATCCTTCAGAGTGAAGCTGCTAACAGATAGACAAAAACAGACACATAAATAATGACAAAGTGGTTTTTTATGTACTAATGAGTCACCACTTATCAAGGCCCAAAGACCACTTGAGGATAAGGGTCAATGAGTTTGTTGAAATATTAAAATAAAAACGCTTCCAAACACATTAAAACACAAAAAAAAAAAAAATTATGCAGGTAGGTAGAAAAGTAACTTTTATTGTGTTTGGTAGCAGTTATTTGTTCAATATTTGTTTAATTTTATTTTTTTCCACCTTTTTTTCTTGTTTACTATGCTGCACCATTGCCAAAAAGACACAAACAAAATCATTTGAAATCTTATTCGTAACTGACCTCTATCCGCCATATTTGCAAGCCGGGATTCTCTCCTGCCCCTTGCCACATGGGTTCATGTTTTGCGGATTCCTCTGTGGAAGAAAAATAGAAACGACTCAGTAAATAAATTCCTTTTTTTTTAATTTGCTATTTATTTAACACACTGAAAGGAAAAAAAGCAATTAAGAAAACAAAATAAATCAACAGACCGCCCCCCACCCCCGTCCAACACTTGCTCACTATCTGCATATTCCGGTGGGTATGCGCTCTGGAACTCCGGTTCCTGGCAGGGCCACCCATGGTGGACAGGTCTGGCACTCAGCGTTATTAGGGTTGCACTCTGGCTAACAGGGCTCTGGTGAAAATCCAGGCCAAGTCGGAATCAGGATCTGTTGTCCTCTAGTCTTCTCTGGTTCTGCATGTGGAAAGCAAAGACGTGTCAGGCGCAGAACCGCACATCAATAGAGTGAAAGTAGCAACATTGCTTCTGCGCCAAACCTTCCCCGACTTCGCATACAATCCTGCAGGTTAACAAATAGCTGCGACCAACAAGGAAGAGTTTATGCAAACCACACAATCCTTAGACATTTTCTTCATGAACTGTATGCAGAAGTCCGACTCGTTTAACAGCAACAATCTTTCTGAAAGCACATATAAATCAGTATAATACATGGTGTGGCATGAAGATCGCCCACATTTTGAATGGTTGTAAAAATGAATGCAACTATGTCCTGTGGGTCCTGTAAAAATGTTGTTTTTTTTTGTTTTTTTTTTACTTTAATTCACCCCCCGAAAAAGACACATTGTCGCTGAGACGTAAGGGGCTACTATGAATTAGGGGCCAGATTTATAGGGGCATCCTAAGTGGGGGAGTTGTGCAGCGAGATGTTTGTTCACATTACATTCAAATTTCTGCATGTTGGTACAGTCGGGGAAACAGGGAGTAAAGAAAGAATTCCAAAAGCCAAGCAGTTCGAAGAAAGAAGCTATTAGAGTAGAAAGCTTTCTGGCATCTGGGGACCTCTACAGTGAAGGGGTGGGATTTTGCTGCTTATCGGATTGATCAGGGGTATTCACGTTGAGGAGGTCCAAGCACGGTGCGGCCAGAAAGCCAAAAAGTGGAAAAAATTAATAACTTCGCCAAAATTCGAAATCAGAAAATGGTTGATACCTCGTTGGAAGCGTATTAACAAGGCGCTTCAGATGCAATATCAATTTCCTTGCAAAACTGAAATTTGGGGGACTGGGCTCTAATTACCATATTTGGGCATTTTCTAAAAAAAAACGCCAATTTTGAGAAATCTTCGTCATAATTCACAATCAGAAACTGGTTGATACCTCGTTGGAAGGCGCTTCAGATGCAATATCAATTTCTTTTAGAAAACTGAAATTTGGAGGACTTGACCCTAATTACCATATTTGGGCATTTTCTCATAAACACCCTTTTTGAGCATAACTTCGCCATAACTCGAAATAAGAAAGTGGCTGATAGCTAGTTAGAAGCGTATTAACAAGGCGCTTCCGGTGAAAACCTAAAATTATGGCAGACTGTGATAAAATAATGGCAGAGAATGCATGCATTTGCAATTGAGATAAAAGTATACAAAGCGTATTTATTTACAAATGAGATAAAATATATTAAAAATCTCAAAGTAAATTGAGTGTTATTTGCATAATTAACAGCATTCCCAGACGTAAATCCTGCCTAAACATGTTTCCTGCTTTTTCTTGCATTGCAGAACAGATACAGTATTTATTGCAGACAGCAGTGGTTCAACAGTTCAGCATGCAGAACAGGGATATTGAGGTGAAGATGCTGAAGAGTACTGTTCACTCAGTTAAGGAAAAGTCCAAAGAGGTTGCTAGTGATTTAACAGAACCTGAGCACGTTTACCTGATTTCAAGACGAATCAAAGTCATCTGGGAAAAACGGAGAGACCTGATGAGGCGCTCAGGTAGAGAGAAAACTAAAGAATAACTGGAGCGTTGGAGAGGAGAAAGATTCGAGTTCGTCGAAGGAAGGGGTCGTCAGCGGAAGTGGTTAAGTGATAGCCCTGGAGCACGGACGGAAAACAAAATCTTGGATCCGATCATCCGACAACTCGAGGATCTAGCTGCAGAACAAGACGTTGATCCAGAAGTTCTACTAAACAAGTTTGTCGACCGTTCTCGAACAAAGTGGATGAAGGAGAAGCAGACAAAATCGTCTGTCCCTGTTGTTGATGCTTGTGCAATGATATACAATGTGAACTTATCTTTACAACAGTACCAAAAGGTCAAGACAATCTTGGAAGAGTTCGGTATCACACCGTGTGGGCCATTTTGACAAATAATGGTCATTCATTACCATTTATTGAACTGATCTTCTTTAAATAACATCATTCCATTAATTTCCAGCCTTATTTTTAGTTCCACATCATTGGTAATTACATAAAGGTATGATTTACCAGATTTACAACAGATCAACGGTTTTTGTAGAGTTCAGCCGATTTTAGCCCATTTTGCCAGATTTTTGCAGAATAATAGAAATTTTGATCTGTCCATAAAACTTTTGGGGCAGGTTGGGGCAGGTAGTAGTCTATGTGCATCTGTTAGCCAAGATGGTGTATTTTAAACATCTGAAAACCCCAGATCTGCATCTCCTTGCAAAAAAAACTTCTGACATCAACATTTTTTATTTTCACAAAAAAAGGCAAAATTCACACTGTGCGGCCACTCTCTAATGGTGCAATAACATTTTTGGTATCAGAAATTCTAAATTTCATTTATATATATGTGGCTTATTTAAGACATTATTGTATGTGTTTTATGAAAAAGTCACACTTAAGATTGTAAAATGTACCATATTAAAGACATTCCATCCCAAAATATGCCTTTTTTGTCTGTTGAGCTTTTTTTGCAGAAAAAATAATGATGATTTTGAACAACCCGCAAACCAACCAACGTCAATTTGCTGTAAAAAGTCCCAAAGTGGACCTTTTGAGCTAATTTTTTTTTGTTGCTTCACATTTGCTTTCTAGTTTCACTTTAAAACATTTTCACGGCCATCTGAGCATAGTCAAAAATTTATTTTTTCCACTGCTGGGCGCACTGTGCCAAGTGCAGCAAGTTTGTCGGAGCACATTTCATGGAAGTACTTGTAAAACAAGAACAGGGATGCAACATTGCGGCGATGGGACCGAGGATGGAGCTTGGTAGACAGTGTGGGGCTTATTAGATTAGAGGCTCTTTTTTTAACTTTGTCTAAGAGGGAGAGTTTAAAACACGATAAACAAAGAAAAGAAAGAAAAAAATGATCATCAATTAAAGTAACAAACCATCCCCCCCCCCCTGTTGGGAAATGGATGCTATTGACCTTTCTTTATTGAAGCAATTTTGTTTCGTTTATTATTCGTTTTGCATTGTCTCCTCTTGCCGATATTAAGTCAATTTTGTACCAGATATTAATTCTTTCTGTGGAGACAAAATCATAACGACAAGTACACTTTCGATCAAATTTGCAGAGAGATTGATTTCACTCTTTCCAATAAATTATTTTTCAAAACATTTATTACGGTCTTTTAATCTAACCCTAAACCTAACCCTAACTAGCTGCCACTCGGGCTTAATGTGGTAAAAAGATTTTGTCAACTGCCCTAAAACGCTAGAATAACCCGGCCCGGAAGTATGGGTTATTTTACGTTAAATTTATATATGAAATGAACAATTTTAAAATTTAGAGTGGGGCCCCTCCCTACTCTAAATTCTTAAATTGTTTTTTTGTTTTCCTTCTTGTTTTTCAGGGTGTTACGCGTAATCTCCTAAAAAAAAAAAAAAAAGAAAAAGAAAAGTAGAATGTCATTGTTTTATTTTTTTGCGGCGGGGAAGGCAGCGGAGAGTCTTAATCTACAAATGTACATAAAAAAAAAACATCTTTCTTGTTATGGTTTTATTTTTTTAGGGTAAAGAAAATAACATAACCCCGCAGTAACAGGTAATACAAAACCCCAAATTAACCGAAACGAAATTGCTCTCATCAATTAAGTTCAAAAGTACCGGGAAATGTTGTTTACAGGTGCGTACATAGTGATATATATATATATTTAAAACAAAAGTTTAATTAAAATGGAATAATTCAGTAGGCGATTAAGTAAATTATATAAGTATAAGTCCTAGTACAGAGAAATATTATGAGAAAGAGATAGTTTGAGTATGATTGCTCCCCCTCCTCTGCACTCCACTAACTATGCATAAAGAAATCTCGTCATATTTATTTTAAAAAAAAAAAAGAAGAAATTGATAATTTGTATTGTTTAGATTATTCGGACTACTATTCTCATCTTGGATGTTATTCGCATAACATTTCGGCCGATGTAACCTCCGACCTTCTTCAGGTGAGTCTGGTTGAATCGGAAGTTACACAATAGAGAAATAAGTATCAAAAGGTATATGCAACATGTGGGGAACGTGAAGGGGGCTTACCTGCGAAACGTCCTCGTGTTTGTCTGTCCTGTGCGCTGCGGATGAAGGAAAAGAATTCAACATGGCGTCCGTGAACCTTTATTACGTACGGTTCACGCGGAGTCTCGCGAAGTCACATTGCACGCATGCAAATTAGGTGTGCCTCAGCCTAATAAAAGCGGGTCTCTTACCGTCTTCAACGAAACCGTGCAGAAGTAAGTGCACGTGTGACGAACGTAGAGATCTGCTTTGAAAGCTGACAGAGGACTTTGTGATCTACGGACAGTGATTTGCGTTTCTTTGGACCTTCGTTTTTTACTCCAAAGTGATTTGCGTTTCTTTGGACCTTCGTTTTTTACTCCAGAGTGATTTGCGTTTTGTTGGACCTTCGTTATTACTTCACGACACATTATGACAGTTGATATAACAATGCTGGAGAGAGCCAAATTTAAAAACATTCGCAACTTACTTTTCACCGCACGATCTTCATCGCTGCCCACCAGCTCCATGTTAGAATCTTTCCAGTCATATTTCTTTGCTTTGATTAAACCTAAAACAGAAAACAAAATAAAACATTATCTAAGATCACTCGTCATACACACGAAGAAGAAGACTTTTTTTTTTCAATTCTGTTCGCCCCAAACAAGGCATATTGCCACTGAGACGTAAGAGGCTACAATGAATTAAGGGCCAAATTTATAGAGGGGAAGGTATCCTAAGTGAGGAATTGTGCAGCAAGATATTTGTTCACATAACATTTAAATTTCTGTATGTTGGTATAGTTGGGGAAATAGGGAGCAGGAAGGGAATTTCAAAAGAAAGCAGTTTGAAGAAAAAAGCTATTAGAGTAGAAAGCTGTCACTATCTGTGGACCTCTACAGTGGAGGGTGGGACTTTGCTACTTGTCGGGATATTTACATTGGGAGGAGGGGTGGCACAAGTGCAGCAAGTTTGCAGTACAGGGATGCAACATTGCGGCGATGGGACAGGGGCTAGAGCTTGGTAGACCTATTAGGTTAATTTGATCATATTATAAACTATATGAAGTACCCGTTCATGTCAGGGTTTGCAATTTTTCATCTTCTGCAAACCAACAGGAAAAAAAATTGTTTAATCAGTGAATGTTTTATTAGAATTAAAACAATTAGAATGTGTTCGATAAATAAATAACATTTAGCAATAATCAAAATTTTTGTCCAATTAAAATTTTAAGACACAAAAAAAAATATATTTTACTTACACTACAATCTGAAACACAAGCTATTTCGGCAATAAGGGTGGTGGGTATTATTTGTTAAGTTTAGTTCTTTTTACTTAAACGTTTTCACTATCAAATTGAACCATTAAGTAAATTTACACAATTTTATATATTAGAAAAAAAAAAACTTATTAAATAAACCACTAAAAATTAACCACTAGAAGAAAGAATAACTTTCAAAATAATCAGTAAAAATTTTATTCTGTAATTTGTCACATGTACAGATGTTTACATTTTTTTTTATCGCAGAGAATGGAGAAAATACGGTTTAAATCGCTCTCTCAGCACTGGAAATTTATTGGCACAAAATATTTCAAAAACTAAATCTATTTATATAAAGTTAGGTTCGTGTATATATTTATACATTTGTATGTACAGGATTCACTCCTAAACTAATTTACCGATCATTATGAATTTTGAAACACAGTTGCCAGGCGTAAGTGAGCTATATTTAGTTTAATTTAGTTTCATGCAATGGGGTGAAATGGGATGGAAGCCCTTTTGTGAAAATTCAGATACCTCTGATTTTTATGAAAGTTTAACAGTAGGTATTAAACATCACTTAATATTCTCCAAATTTCAGTTTCTTTGAAATATTTTAAAGGGTTTTTAGGGGCCACAATATGGGTACAACCTCCCATTTGAAAATTCAAATATTTCAGATTTGCATTGAATTTCATCTATAGTTATTAGACATCAATTAAGCAAGATTCCCTGAATTTCAATTTCTCCTTAAGAGCCCTTAAGCTTAAGCCTGAAATTTTAGACATTTCCTAGAATCAAAACCAAGTAATGGATTTTAATAAAAATTGGAATAAAGATTCTAGACCTATGATTTAGTATCATTATATCTAGATTTAAATATTCGTAAGGAGACATAAAAGTGGTGCAAAACTGTTCTGTTTGGGAAATTAATTTTACCCGTTCTATTCTTTTAGTTTACCATAAAATTGGATTTTGTCTCGGCGTTTACCTTTGTTTTAGAAATGAAGACATTATTTACTTCACTATTATACGGTAATCAGGCCGGACTCCAGTCCTGGAATCTAGTTGCATGGTTGTCAGGCCTATTATAGGTATAGCCTTTGTGAAGTGGCAAATTGCACACAGCATCAGCACCATAAAGGGATGGCCTTAGAGGTAATCCAACTAAAGCATGTGAATCGGGTCGTATGCTAGCAGAGGTATTTAATATACATTAGGGTTTAAAAAAACTACCAGTTTAAGAAATTGTCTATGAAATACGTATATTAGATACTATCTGTACCTAGCCGGCGTTGCCCGGTAGTGTTTTTGCTTGGATTTTTTTTAAAGATGACGTCAATATGAAAATAATTCCGACCTGGTCAAAGTATTTTCTGAAAGGAATTAAATCGAATTAAAGTTTATTGTTCTTAGAAACATGCTGCAATGATCCACCAAAAGAACTTATCAACCAGTATCAAATATTGATTTGGTAGAAAGAAAATTATCGATAACCAAAGTCAAGAAAGCGACCGACTTTATTATATAGAAGAATTAAAAAAAAATGAAAAAAGACGGGATATATTTAATATTTTATTTATATTGAACAACATTTCAGATAGTATTTTTTTGTTCTTTTTCTTTTGACAATGTGTTTCTTTTTATATACCTCTTTTTGTGCATATTTGTGAAAAAGTTTTTTTGTTTTTAAAATCTGAATCAGACCCTGGCACCATTGTAGTATATGCACCTGTAATAGTATGTTGTGAATTGTGTTCCTTTAACCGTGCAACGCGTTTTTCCTTCTTTTTCTTCCGTCTTCTCCCAACGTATCCGATCTTCGTGACGTTCTCTACTCGACTCCCACCGATCCAAAAGACACCGCCTTTTATGTAGCCTTTTTGCTACACCTAATTGGCATAATGCAACCCTCTCAGTCTCGTAATTTAATGGGCGTGGGTTCGCGCCTCGGTGTTACGACTGTCTCCTTCCGAGCCGTCACTACAGCACCTTTCCAAAAACAAAGCTTCAAGTATTTTTGAAGACATCTAAATTCTACAGTAGTTCTATGAATTCTATTTGTTTTATTTTATTTTCAACCGACTTCCCATCTCTGCTATCTAGAAATGTAACTCCACATTATTTAGCATTGTGCTTCATCAGAAGCTTGGCATCTTTGTGATTATGGATGCTTTATACGCTCAGCATCTGTTATGTTACTAGACATTCTGTAGCAACAAGAATTACCTCCCTTGTAACGTAACATCTCGTAGGGAACGTGAATAAACGAGACCGGCAGTCAGCCATCTTAGTCTAAACTTACATGCATCGTCTTATCTTATTACTCGTGAAAATATCACAAAACAGCATCGCAGGTGGTTCAGTATGCCATCTCTTGCATTAACTCCATAACGTGACTCGATATTACGGACACTAAAGAGCGTGGTAAACTGAGAAAGACCTGGCTCGAGTGCGTAAGAAACGATATGACTGCATGCAACCTGACTTATGTCAACTCTTTGGAGCAGACTTCATGGAAAGCAGGCGCAAGATTTTGCCTTGTGTTGCCCACCCAAAAGTCTAGGACTCTCGCTGCACCCTAAATACAAACACCAGAAGAAGATGAAAAAAAAAGAAGGAGAATGAGAAGGAGGAGAAGGAAGAGAAGGAGAAAAAGGAAGGAGAAGGAGAAGAAGGAAGAAGGAGATGTTGACCACTCCAAAGTCTAGGACTCTCGCTCCACCCTAAATACCAAAACCAGAAGAAGATGAAAAAAAAAGGAAAAAGAGAAGGAGAAAAAGGAAGAAGGAAAAGGAGAAGGAGATGTTGCCTGGTGTTGCCCACTCCAAAGTCTAGGACTCTCGCTCCACCCTAAATACCAAAACCAGAAGAAGAAGAAGGAGGAGGAGGAAGCAGGAAAGAGGAGGAGAAGGAGAGAAGGAGAAGAATGAATAGGCGGAGAAGAAGAAGACAAAGAAGAAGAAGAAGAAGACAAAGAAGAAGACAAAGAAGAAGAAGAAGAAGACAAAGAAGAAGAAGAAGAAGACAAAGAAGAAGAAGAAGACAGAAAATTGCAGAAACATGAAAATAAATTTACACTTATTTGTATAGATAAGACAGTTTTTAATAACCACATTCTTCCTGTAAAAAACAGGATGTACTTCTGGAGCAAGTGTGTTTGACAATCTTAAACCAGTCGCATTTCAATGTTTGCACTTTTTAATCTGGGTGCTATTTTTAGCAAGTAAAAAGGTCACAAGATTCACGCAGAGATCATTTGCAAATAGAATAAAGTACAGCATTTGTCGAACCACGATTTAAGGTGTTGACATTCACGAGGGAAAACTTTGGTGAAAACAACAAACAAGGAAGTGTTCAAAATACAAAGAGATAGTTTGACACTCAGAGATGATGACTGGTTGGATGACCGGTTCTGGAATTTTTTTTTTTTTTTTTTTTTTTACTAATGAGTCACTATTTATCAAGGCCCAAAGGCCACTCGAGGATAAGGGTTAATGAGATTGCCAGTTGGCGATGAACAATACTATGAGAGGATTGAAAACGATAGGTGAATTTGATTATTGAAGTGGACGGCTCAACAAGAATTTGTTAATATTGGACTTGAAAACGACCATGTTGTATTCAGCTGGGAAGCAACCACGAAAAATTAGACGACACAAGGTCGGTTTTTAATGTGGGAGGAGGTTAGGGTTAGGATTAGGGTTAGGTATCCAGCCCTCAAAAAGAGGAACTGAATGGGACAAAAAGAAAAAAAAAAAAAAAAAAACCGCCTTAGCCGAAAAGAATTTCGCCTCGCCTGACCGAGGACAGGACAAATACTACATTTTGATTTCAAGTAGGGAAATCTGCATTTCTTAGTTGGGGAGGATGGCTCAGGCGATCGGCAATAAACTACCCCCCCCCTTCCGAAAGAAATCTTTGGATAAAATATTTGGAAGAAAAAAAAAAAAAAAAAAAAAATTTCCTAGTTTATTTTTATTTTTTTATTAAAACTGTTCTGTGGCTACGGTAGTCAAATGACATCCCGTAGCTGCAATCAGTCCTCCATGCTAGTCCCAGGCCATCTGGCCTTGTCATGCGCAAGTTGTCGTAGGCAATCAAGTTGTTTCGCTGCACGTAGCGGTCCTAGTCCCGCCTGCTTGAGGTCAGCACGTAGTGTGCCCAGCAGACTTGTGCAGTGCCGTCCTAGTCGCGGTTGGTAGGCTTGCGAGCCAGTAACGGCAAAGTCTAGTGCCCTCTGTACGGGAGTGTCAGGGTCCATTCGTAGGACAGGGCCCAACATAGACCATCTTTGTTCAGCGACCTTTGTGGAGAGGGGGTTTTCGTTGCACAGCTCGTATAGTGTCTTGTTGCTGAAAAGTTTTTTCGGCCAGCAGTGACCTGTGATGGAACGGAGGTGTCTGCGGTGGCACGCATCCAGCTTGTCAAGCATGGCTTTTGTTATTGCCCAGCTGTTGCTATTGTAGAGCATGATGGACACGCAGTACGCGTTATAGAGACGGAGTCTAGTCTTCAACGGGATCTTGGTTCGTCGGCTCTAGTTTACAGATATTATTGATGTTAGGCATTAATTCAAAATTAGAACCCGTGGAAATTCCACGGTGCTTTCTACATCAATCTGTATGATTTACTGTTAATAATAATAACATTCCTTTTGAAATAATAAATGTCTGCCAGGGTAAATACTATTAAAGAAAATGGCGTTCTTCTTCCGTAAAAATAATTGCCATTGTCACCTAAATATTCTTTAAATAAATAAAATGAATATGTTTATGTATTTAATTAAAATTGTAGCAATTTAATTCGTTTTAAGAAAGATAAATATTGTCTTATTACGATAAAAATAATCGTCAGCTAGATATTCTTCAAATCAATAAAACGAACGTCACTTTCTGAAATGTGTTTATTTAAAATTGTACCGTTTTAGTCGACGAGATAACATAATTTGATTTGGGAACAATTCATTTTAAAATGGGTAAAGTCAGAATTTTTACCTTAGTGACATCAGATTTATTACCAATCACTATCTTTGCTAATCGGACCATCTCATTTGGTGATAACGTACGTATGAACATGAAGCGGCTTAGCGTATTATTATATAGATAAATCATTTTATTTAAAAAAAATAAATTATGTTACGTATTGCTTTTTTAAAATTATTAATTTAATAACATTAACTGAGATATATTTTTCATGCAATATTTACCTTATGTCTAGAGAGCTCAATTGTAATGGGCATACTTGTTCCAATTAAAAAAACAAATAAAGATTTGGATGTTTTATTTTCATAATTGGAAAAAAATGAAAAAAATTTAAATAATGCCTAACATACCAATAAATATATAAATTATTATTTTTCCTAACATTAATAATATATTCAGACGTTTAAAATTATCATTTAACCCTTTTATGTATACTGTTCTTCCACATCAACAAAAAGAAAAGTTGTCATAAATTATCATGAATTTTGATTTGACTAACTGTATTTTTTTTTGTGAGAGTCAGGGACATACGTTCTGCCTCCTTATTGAGTCCGTACGGCCCTTTTTGGAAGTCGGCTCGACTTGAAGGCCCGTGGTTCAAGAACAAGTCAGCTCAACTTGAAGGCCCGTGGTTCAAGAACAAGTCAGCTCAACTTGAAGGCCCGTGGTTCAAGAACAAGTCAGCTCAACTTGAAGGCCCGTGGTTCAAGAACAAGTCAGCTCAACTTGAAGGCCCGTGGTTCAAGAACAAGTCAGCTCAACTTGAAGGCCCGTGGTTCAAGAACAAGTCAGCTCAACTATAATGCCCGTGGTTCAAGAACAAGTCAGCTCAACTTGAAGGCCCGTGGTTCAAGAACAAGTCAGCTCAACTTGAAGGCCCGTGGTTCAAGAACAAGTCAGCTCAACTTGAAGGCCCGTGGTTCAAGAACAAGTCAGCTCAACTATAATGCCCGTGGTTCAAGAACAAGTCAGCTCAACTTGAAGGCCCGTGGTTCAAGAACAAGTCAGCTCAACTTGAAGGCCCGTGGTTCAAGAACAAGTCAGCTCAACTTGAAGGCCCGTGGTTCAAGAACAAGTCAGCTCAACTTGAGGGCCCGTGGTTCAAGAACAACTCAGCTCAACTTGAAGGCCCGTGGTTCAAGAACAACTCAGCTCAACTTGAAGGCCCGTGGTTCAAGAACAACTCAGCTCAACTATAATGCCCGTGGTTCAAGAACAAGTCAGCTAACTTGAAGGCCCATGGTTAAAGAACAAGTCAGCTAACTTGAAGGCCCATGGTTCAAGAACAAGTCAACTCCACTTGAAAGCCCATAATTCAAGAACAAGTCAGCTCAACTTGAAAGCCCATAGTTCAAGAACAAGTTAGATCAGCTACATAGAATTTCTGTAAAGAAAAGTCATGCTTGAAATTCCCCCTATTACGGAATTGAGACTAACGGGTGTGGTGATAACAGATTTCATTCTATGACAGATTGTGAAATTATCAACAGGATGTTGGCCATAATCAGAATGATAATTATAGAAGCATCTTCCTCATCAATTACACCGATAGGCAAAGGATCGGCTATCACATTCATAATAAGTAAATTAGTTTCTAGTAATTATCCAAGGAATAAGATATTTGCTCTACTTGGGAGTGTTCAAAAAGTATCCAGCAATGAGACTGTACTTTGCAAGACGGACAAAAAAGTATTTATCCTACAAAATACCTTGTGTACGTCCGAAAACAATGCAGCATTTTTTTTCAATTAAAAGAAAAATAGATCGTTTAAAAAGTTGATAAAAAAGCACAATCAACATTAAGCAACAATGTAATTATCGATAAATGTTATTTATTTAAACAAAGTCGCAAAATTATTGGGCCATCACCAGTAATGTAAAAGTTAGTAGTCCCGTCAACAGTAAACTTACTCGGCCCATCAACCGTAAACAGAAAAGTTACTGGACCCGCGACATGTAAAGTTACTGGACCCGCGACATGTAAAGTTACTGGACCCGCGACATGTAAGGTTACTGGACCCGCGACATGTAAGGTTACTGGACCCGCGACATGTAAGGTTACTGGACCCGCGACATGTAAGGTTACTGGACCCGCGACATGTAAGGTTACTGGACCCGCGACATGTAAGGTTACTGGACCCGCGACATGTAAGGTTACTGGGCCCGCGACATGTAAGGTTACTGGGCCCGCGACATGTAAGGTTACTGGGCCCGCGACATGTAAGGTTACTGGGCCCGCGACATGTAAGGTTACTGGGCCCGCGACATGTAAGGTTACTGGGCCCGCGACATGTAAGGTTACTGGACCCGCGACATGTAAGGTTACTGGTCCCGCGACATGTAAGGTTACTGGACCCGCGACATGTAAAGTTACTGGACCCGCGACATGTAAAGTTACTGGACCCGCGACATGTAAAGTTACTGGGCCCGCGACATGTAAAGTTACTGGGCCCGCGACATGTAAAGTTACTGGGCCCGCGACATGTGAAGTTACTGGGCCCGCGACATGTGAAGTTACTGGGCCCGCGACATGTGAAGTTACTGGGTTCGCGACATGTAAAGTTACTGGGTCCGCGACATGTAAAGTTACTGGGTCCGTGACATGTAAAGTTACTTAACGCATATATATGTATGTACACATATAAAAGATAATTATCTATATTTAATTACTTGAATTATGTTCACTGTCAAATTGAACCATTATTTAAATTTACAAATTTTAATATGAAACATCAAGTATTAGCTGAATAAAAAGAAAAAAGAAACGTTTGTCTATCTCAAATTACCCCCTTACACTTATTGGCTCTAAAGTCAGGGTTCACTGTTTCAAGTGTAAAATCGATCAATGCTATGACGGGGAGAATGTTAGTTGATTATATATATATATATATATATTATAATATAAAATGAAGTAATAAAATAAGGTGTCAATCAAATTTTATTAGAATTCAAAGTTCAAGCAAAGTATCCTTAAGTCCTTAGCTCATGAGTTTTCAAAGATAATTCTTTTCTTCAGAGGACCATTACCGCAGTTATACTACTACAGGTAATAAAATTACGCTTTGAAAATATATTAAATTATATACACAAATACACAAAAATACATAACATCATATATATATACATATATATATATACATACATTGGCAGTTCTGTACGTTGATGTGTACATTCATATATGTGTTGATATAGTTACAAAAATGTTAGCCCAGAAAGTTAGCTATAGTTTGTAGAAGAAAAACGCATAAAAATGAAAATGAATACTGAATAAATGAAACCCTCATCTAAAATTCTTATATTTTTGACTTTTCAAAAAAATGTAATTTCAATGAAAAAAAAAAAAAAATACACAACCATGGATGGTTTGGTTATTTTGTTTTACGGCATATCAACCCTTTTCCAATTATTTAATGCCAAATCTGGTAATTTTGGTATAAGTTTTTATGCTTCAAGTTCTTTATATCTTCAAATATTTATTCATGTTGTTGTTTTTGTTTTTGGCTTTGCAGAACATGATTGAGTTTTGCAAAGGGAAAAAAAACAAAAAAACAATAGCATCAATATTTGGTGCATTTTAGGTCAGGAAGCCAGTATCTCCAGACAGCCTGACCTTGTAGCACCAGGACAACAACCATGGAATTTCCACAGGATTCAGTTAGTATATATCTATTACTAATAGAGATTTGTTATGTGTCTGTCTGAATCCGAAGTTATACTCGTACTTCTATTAATTGTATTATTTTTTAATGATCAATTCAATTTACTATACTATTTCAGACTAATGTACCATCTTTCAGTGCTCAATTCAGAGGGTGGGGTAGTGTAATATCTGTTCTGTTGTCACGATACCACCCTCCTAAGCATTAACTCCTCCTTTGAGAGGGTCAGTGTAGTATATATTTGTTTATCATATCCTCCCAGGCATAACCGCCTTATTTGGGGAAGGAGGTACTATATGTTCGTTCATCATGATACCATTACCTCTTCCGGCCGCATAATTTTACTAGTTAATCTAACAAATAAAATAATTGGTTTAGTTTGTCCATTTTATGGCATATCAACATTTCTTAGGTTATATAAAGTGATCTCCTCCCCAAATTTCACACATGTATTCGTTAATAAAATTCAATCCTTTCTGCAATTCGACAAAATTTAGTACAAATAAACGTCGGTCTATGCCTGACTTGTTCACCAAGTTTCAGTGATGAATTTCCAACAGTCTTTGGTTTATCGCCGTTCACACTTGGATATGACGTGCAGAATTGTCAATAACTCTGACACACTCCTCTCTTTGAACTGCCCTGATTTTGTCTGTGGCGGTACTTTTAAGTTCAGAAATGGTCCGATGATTATTTTGATAGACATATGATCTTTGAGATAACCCTACAGATACAAATCTAGGGTGGTTAAGGTCCGGTGAGTGTGAAGCCCATTTAGGATCACAGCTACTGATGAGACGATCACCAAAATGCCCCCCCCTCATGTCATTGAACAGCGATAAAATGAAGATTGTTGGACATTCATGACTGAAACTTGGTGGACAAGTCAGACATAAACTGAAGTTTATTAGTATTTATTTGGATTGCAGAAAGTATTGAGAAACTTTATTAACGATTCCATGGGTGGGTGGCATTTTAGAGGTCACTTATATATATATACACACACACATACATACATGCAGCAAAATCCGACACTTGACAAAAAATAAACGAAATACCAGAACACAGTGGGCTGGGGGGTGGACATTAGGCAAAAACGAATGTCGGAGGAATTGCTGATGTTTGGTGTTTTTATAAACTACTTTATATTCCTGATTCAACAAAAAAAAAAGTAAGTCAAATCGTTAAACGGTTGAAAAAATATGCAACATTGAATTCGTGATATTTCGCATTTTTCTCCAGCTCACGCGAAACATCCACGATTTTTCCCCCAAAAATTATAATTTTCAGATTTCCATGATTAAATTCCAAAAATCAGTGTGGAATTACTTATTATTGCATATTTTTTTGGTTTATTGATAACCATTTGTAAAAATGCAAAAATAGACCACTTTGGGACCCAATTTGTCGATTTTTAGCTCTTTTTATGAAAGAAATTAGGAAAATTTGAGCTTAATTTCCCTCTTTTTTGGCTCAAATTAGCGATAAAATTCTATATTCATTAGAAAATAACTTGTAAACCGGGATAGGGCACATACCAAACCATATATGTTTCTGAAAGCTATGGAGGTATAGATTATGAAAAACCAAGCAGATCTATGTGCCCTATCCCGGATTTTTCAAAAAACAAGCCGGAAGTTTCTCGCTTGTGTCACGTGTGGACTTGCTCCAAAGAGCATTACCAAAATCTCTCGACTCCTGATCAGGGCAACGAGTAAGGAGTAACCCCATCAATTGGGAAGAAGTCACTTTCTCCTCTGCAGCCACTGCCTGAATTTTTGCCCAGATATCATTGGTTCTTCTCAACAACTGTTTGCGGCTGCCCAACTCTTCAGGGGGCCTTTTCCTGGATGCAGTTTGCGTCGAGGGGTTCTTGTAATAGCGGAACACAACATTTTCAACTTCACCTAGTGAGCTCAGCTCATCCCAGTTAACAGCAATCCGTTTATCTGCATATCGTCGTTTCTTCAGCGAATGGTATCTTTTGAGCGACTTCTTGACCTCGTCTTTCTGCTCCTCTGTTAACTGGATGAGATACTTTTGCTCCAACAATTGAACACATGCGGTGATGGATAGATGGTCTCTAGTTTTTGCATCTTCTACAGTAAACACTTGGAAAAGTGCGTTATCGCTGACCGCTTCCATTTTTGATAGTAACTCTATCTAAATAAACAAAACAAAGATTTGAAATTTCTGTAGTGATTTCCTGTAAAATGCTTTGACAGGAAATTAAAGTGTGTAAAAAGGTGTGCAAATGAAAGAAAAGAAGTGTGTCAAATACTACTTCATGTCACATGTTACTAGATTTTTTTGGATTTTTTAGAAAGGCCCTCAGATTTCGCTTCTAACGAGTCCTCACTGAGCTTCTATGATCAATTTTGTGCCAAGATATGGCCAAAAATGTGATTTTGGGCCGTTATGCCCAAATATGGAAATTCGGCCCCAGACCCCCGAAAAATGGATTTTATGAATTTTTTTTGATTTTTCCGAAAAGCTCTTGAAATTTCGCTTCTAACGAGCCCTCAAACAGCTTATATGGACAAGTAAAACTAAAGTTTTGCCCAAATGTCCTCCAAAAACCTGTTTTGGCCCACTGTGCAGAAGGAGCGTGGTGAAGCCTTGGAAGGACACGATCGCTGCCGGACGCAACTACATCTTCCAGCAGGATTCCGCTCCTGCACACAAGGCCAAGATGACCCAGACATGGCTGCTCAATGTTTCTCATCACTGGTTGATGGGCTTGTGGAAGTCCTCCACACCCAACTGCAACCCCCCTGACTATTTCTTCTGGGGCGTGATCAAGACCAACAAGCACGCCCATAACACAGTTGACTCCTTGAAGGCTGCTATTGTGGAGGCATTTGCCGCTATAGACAAGGACATGGTCACCAAAGCATGTGACTCATTTCACATCCACCTTGAAATGGTCGCCTCCACCGATATATATATATATATATATATATATATACATACACACACACACACACACACACACATACATACATACATACATACACTAGCTGTCCCGACCCGGCGTTGTCCAAGAGTATTTGTAGTTGTGTGGCATTTTTGGGGAGTCACTTTGTACATTATATAATAATTGTTTTTTTATTCATACAAACATAGCATGGCTACACATTTTAGAACATGTTTCAATCGTAGCTATAATAAGCTCGACATCCCTATGCCAAGAAAGAAAGGGTCCATTCTTCATGCCTTCATATTGTTGAGTAAAGCAAAATTACTATCCGTAAGGGTCACGTGACTAAATTCAAAACATTTTTTTCTATTGACAACTATTATACAAATGCAGTATTTTTACCCATGAATACAAACCCTACCTGGATTAGCAGTCCCGACCTGGCATTGCCCGGGATAATTTGTAGTTGTGTGGCATTTTTGGAGTTCAATATGTATTACAATTCAAAATAAAAAAATTTCCAGTCGAGTTGACATGCAGAAGAGGAAACCCAGTAATTAAAATCATATCATGCTATTCTCATCATTAGAATTGGTTTCTATTGTCGTGCTCTGTCCAAAGGGTGGAATAAAAATAACAAAAGACGCAGAAAGACCACTGACTGAAATAGCTGGCCGTACTGTACTAATTGACTTTGGGAGAAAACAGAAGAAATTAAGTCGACTTTAAAAAAATAAAACGCTGTTTTTCATTCAATGTAAACCATTGAATGACAAACAGCGCTTTTTAACGATGCTAAACAGCAGGCTGTTATAAACTTGAAATGTTGTGAATTTTTTTTTTTTTAAATCATTCCGATAAAACAAATTACAAATCGACGATAATGAGATGGAACGTTTGTGATATCTCATTCTGTTCACCACTCAGTTCAAGTAAGAACATTTCAAGACTAAAAGCTTTCTTTTAATGGTGATAATTATCTTATTGGCCTGTATCTACACTACAAGAAACTGCCAAACTTGTAGACGATTCAATACGAAGGCCACAATTGGAGTGTATTTTCTGAAAGGTAAAGTAAACATATAATCATGAAATGTATGTACATACATAGTGTTACTAGAAGAATACCCGTCCCAGGATGGGTAAAATTAATTCCCTGGACAGAATAGTTTTGCACCACTTTTATGTCCTCTTCCAAAGATTAAAATAAAGATATGATACTAAACCTAATGAGTAGAATCATTATTCCAATTTTGATCAAAATCCATTACATGATTTTGATTCTATAAAATGTCTCAAATTTAAGGTTTAAGCTTAAGTGGCCTTAAGAAGAAAGTGAAATTCAGGGAATCTTGCTCAATTGGTGTCTAATGACAATGGATCAAATTTAATGCAAATCTGAAATATTTGAATTTTAAACCCCTTTAAAATATTGAAATTTTGGGAATATTTATTAATTGATGTCTAATACCTATTATTAAAATTTCACAAAAATGGGAGGTATCTAAGTTTTCATGAAGTGCTTCCACCCCCTTTGCATAAAACTAACTTAAACTAAATATAGCCGAGCAGTTGTGTTCCAAAGTTCATAATGATCGGTTATTATAGTTTAGGAATTAATCCTGCACATACAAATATACAAACATATAGACATAGCTAACTTTATATAAATAAAGATAAGCAGTTATAAGTTATCTTTCTTTATTAGAACTCTTCACTGACGTCACTCCAGCAATATAAATGAGACTTGATCCATTTTCTCATCACAGACGACATTCAATTCAGGAAAAAACACAGCTAATAAAAGCATGAAGTGAACATCACATGTCGTCTCTTAATTTCTGACCTCAACCTCATCTCAATATATATATATACCTATATATATACCTATATATATATATACCTAAAGGCGTTTTGTCTTATATATATATATATCAGGCACAACGCTTTTAGGTAAGCACACAAACAAACATTTTATGAAATCTATAAAATATACACAGAGTATGTATATTTTAAAATTTTAATTATCCACGACTCATAAGCGCAGCTGAACCTTGCGAGATTCGAAACCAGGACCCCAGAGTCTGAAGCTTGAAGCTCTACCACTGAGTGAACTCGCGCTAGTGCTGGAATGTATCACGTTTTTATAGATGCCATTTATTTGTTTATTTTTGTTTGCGATACTTTTGAACAAATTCAATTATTTATACGAAAGAGCATTTTTACATTAATGCTAGTTGGGAATAATTTTCCCTTCACTAATGTGATGCCCCCAGATGGGAGCAACATATATATATTTTAAAAATTTTATTACCATGGACACGTGTTTCGTCGTTTATGACTCATCAGCGTGGCTGAACCTAGCAAGATTCAAAATCAGGATCTCAGAGTCTGAGCTAAATCACACTAGAGCTGAAATGTATTGCGTTTTTATAGATGTCATTCATTTGTTTATTTTTGTTTGCGATACTTTTGCATTAATTCAAGCGTGTCCGTGGATAATTACATTTTTTAAAATATATATGTCGCTCTCCATCTGGAGGCATCACATTAGTGAAGGGGAAATTATTCCCAACTAGCATTTAGGTAAAAATGCTTTTTCGTATAAATAATTGAATTTGTTCAAAACTATCACAAACAAAAATAAACAAATAAATGACATCTAGAGTATGTATAGATATTTATTCCTTTGTGTGTCAAACTAGAGGAGGTAATTCAGTACATATTATGTTGGATATGTTTATGTTGAGTAAACTCCGAAACTAATTAACCGATCAGTATGTATTTTTAAACATCGCTTTAAGGTGTAACGGTAGGTAATGTGGGTTATATTTTGTCCATGTTGAACTCACGAGTAGATTGCATTGTTAAAAGCTTTTCCACCTGCATCAACCTTGGCGGAGAGTCAAAGAAAAGACGCCAATTGACATGATGCTCAAAAGTGATCAAATAAAACATGTGATGACGTCACGCATAAATGTGACATCATCACAATAAAGAGTGGGAAGTTGTTTAACAAAAACATTGTGCTGACGTCATGCATAAATGTGACATCGTCAGAGTAAGAAGTTGTTTAACAAAAACAAAAACATTGTGCTGACGTCATACATAAATGTGACATCGTCAGAGTAAGAAGTGTGAAGTTGTATGAAAAAAACGAACATGTGCTGATGTCACGCATAAATGTGACATTGGCTTTAAGAAATTGACTTCCAAAGTAACCTATCTATCACCAGGTCTTTATTTATCCATCAGGTCTACTTTTATCACTTCCTCCCAGGTTTTCCTTGGCCTTCCCCTGTGAACTGAACCTGCTATCTCAACTGTTCTACATCTACTAACACAAGAACTGTCATCCATTCTTTCAGCATGGCCATCCCATTGAAGTCTACTCTTCTGCACACATCTCCCTATATTGTCCAGATTTAATCTTTCTCTGAGGTCATCAGAACTAAGCCTGTATTTAAGACTTGCATTACACATCCATCGTATCATTCTCACATCATTTCTCGCCATGCAATGCATGTCCTCAACCCTCACTGGCCAGGTTTCACTTCCATACATCATCACACTGCATGTACATGCCTGATAGACTCTTCATTTAGAAAATTGGAAAAAACCGCTGTGGTAAGAACATGTTTTAAAAAAAAAACACACAATTCCTGGAAACTCACAGAGGAAGAAAAACGTTGCCCTCAATACATTTTTAGCGCAACTCTAACCAAAGCAAAACTATAGGATGCACCGTATTGAATTAATGTCATATAGACGTAACAGTCGCATAGTGACTATTTTAATGCGCACACTTGTAAAACCTAAGTGTAAGAATACAAGAACGCTACACTGAGGATATTCAACATATGCCTCGAACACGCTGTAAATAAACGCACAACACAAGCTCAAAGTTTTTAAACTCATTTTTACCTGATCATCAAGATAATTATGTTAGAGTAAAGCAAAGGCTGATATGATGATTAGATTTACACTGCCAATAATTAACTATGGCTGCCTGGGTGGCGCAAGCGTGTCAGTGGACAGTTGAGGACATGGACAACAGCCATCAAGGAGGACATTGTTGAGCTCTTAGGTCCACAAGTGAATCGTGATTGGCTTTCCATTTCATGCGACCTTGATAAGGATCGCTGTGCATGGACCGCCACGATTCAAGATGTACTGCAGGTCAGGGACAAAGCCGGCTCAACCTGACCAGAGTGAACGCCATTGCAACAACAATATTAATTAACATGCATTATGACAGAACAACAGCAATAAAGAGGAGATAGAGAAAAAAATTATTCAGAAGTGGTCTAAAAAAAAAAAAAAAAAAAAAAAAAAATCTTTTTAAATAAAAAATTTAAAAAATCCAACACCTGACGTTTTTTTTAAAAAAAATTGACTAACAAAAATTGCTGACTCCAGACTCCCAAATATAACTCCCTACCTTGGAGTTTGTAACACTATGGAGAGCCATTCTTTAATCCCCTTTCTTATTTCTCTTACTTGTACTTACTTGCGAGAGGGGAAACCTATCTCCAACTTTCTGTTCCCTCTTTCTGCGCAGATCCCAATTTAGGTTGACCTCTCCTACCCCCCCCCCCCCAACCTTCTCCCTTTTCTTTCTTCTCAGTAACCTCTTACGTCTACAGTGGCGGCCTGCCTTGTCTGGGGTGAACTATGTTAAAAAAAAACTTTAAAAAAAAAACAAAAAAACAGATCATCCAGACAGCGGCTCATCCCGTAGCCAGCTTGAGTCGTGTTGATTTGCTAACATGTAGCAGTAGATCATTCTGTCGTCTTTCCTTTTCTGTCGTTGTTCTATTGTGATGCGTTTTGATTAATGACAGCGGTTATAAACAACTATCAGGAAGACCCGACGTTGCTCGGGATTGAATGAGTATCACTACTATGTAGTCTTTCACTATGCTCATAACACCATATTACTGTCTTTGTTTTTACTACCCCCCCTCCTCTTATTTCGGCCCTTAACATAGTCAGAAGAAGCTGAAATGTTGGAAAACTCTCTGAATTAGTATCTTATTAGTACATATGGTTTAAATTTCATTAAAATCGGATAAACTTATTTAAAATTTTAAAGAGGTTCTGTCACCATGGGTCACGTAGATATTTAGTACATAGAGAATAATGTAAAAATTCGGGGCCACTTCCATTGTCTTCCCAGGTAAATTTTACATAATACACTTTTATATTTGATGTAGATGCTCCAACCTTTCTATCTATAGGAAACCCCACACACACAGACATTGGGTTTTATATACACAGAAGATAACACAAAATCATTTTGTGTTGAACATTTTCTTTTGGGATTTTTATTTTTTCCAATATACCGTATACATACACAATATCCTCAACCCATCCCCTATAGGAGTAGGAGCAGCAACCAAAAGCACAACCACTCTCTCTCTCTCTCTCTCTCTCTCTATCTCTTGTAGTCCAGAAAAAAGAGGAAGATCTCTTCATTTTACCCACTATGTGTCTCTGATGACTTCCTGTCTTACGCAATATCCTGACACGTAGTTCTAACTCATCTGTTAACTTCTATTGGAATTTTCCATTACTCTAACCTTATGCTTGGCAAATACTGTTTCTAACATTATTTTTACATACCCGCATCTAAATATTGCTACACTGAGGAGGCGGGTGAAAAACACCCGACTACAAAGTTGGAGTTTTAAAAAACCTGTCTGACTCAACGACTCTCTAGTTCTCATTACAGTTGAAGTTATTAGGCCTTTCCGAACCCATGACAATATAGATAAACCCAAAGTTGTTTAATCGCCCCCCTTTTCACTTTTTTTTAATTGCCCATCCAAAACAAGGCATTTTTTTTTATTTGCTTAATTATCCCTTTTATATTTGATTAAGTGAATTGGAGAAGTTTTTTTTATAAAATTATTACGATTTTGGAAGTTATATGGGTTTGAAATTTATCCTGTTTTTATTATTCTAAGTATTCTCGATTAGCCCCCCCCCCTCCCCCGAATTGAAGGATAAAATAAAATAAAAATCTAAGTTTATTTGTTTTATTTGTAATTATGCCAAAAATTATTTCATTTAAATTTCTCACAGCATTAGTTTTGTAACGTGAAATTTTACTTTCACATGAAATCATTCAAATTTATTTTTAAAAAGTTATCTCTTTCTCAGTATCCGTTTCAATTTGGAATTTTAAACACAAAAGAGAAAAACTAGTGAAAAATATTTTATGTTTTGAAAATAATAACTAAAACACCACAATTGCTAAAAAAATACTTGTATCTAGAATAGAAATAAACATAATAAAAAAAACAGAGCGAGACATGTACTGTCCCCATTTAGAGGCAGCATACAAAAACACGTATTTCCTCATTCAAGTCTCGGCAGCTAAAAGAATGAGAGAAATTTCACCGGAAATCATGTGACCCCCCCCCCCCCTTCAACAGGATGTCACTCTTTGACCCCTACACTTTTCCATTCCCACACAACTAATATTATTTAATAGAATCAATTAAGATTGAAATCTTCACCATCTGTAAATAAGGGCTCATTTTATGATCAATGTTGAAACCGAGACAAATCCTTGGGATGTTGAAAAATTACACAAATCAGTTTGTATATATTAAACTTCTCTTGTGCAAGTTTTACGAGTCCCAAATTCGCATTTAAATACATGAAAATGTAATTTTGGACGCTAAAAGCATACACAACAGAAGATTAATATATACAAGCTGGTTCTGTGTAATTTGGGATGCTGAAAAATTAATTTTATATACTAGATTTAAAAATTATAAAAATTAAACAATAAGAATAAAAATGGTAATATGCGGTTCAGGACTGGGAGCAGGAGTAAACAGGCGTCATCATTCATTCCCATTTGCAATATTTCAGATTTAAAAAGAATCTTTGAGAATCTGACATATCTTCGAAAAATGTGATGTAGTTTTGGTTACAGACGGACAGACACCAAATCTCCATTATAATGAGGAAAGAAGAACCGATGAAAAATTTCCATTAATACTATCATGTGAAAAATCGACTTGGAATCAATAATACGCGATGAGTGTCTCTAGAGGACATTCAAATGCAATATCTAAATGGTAAACCATAAAAATCAACAAAAACTCCCACCGACATTAATTCCTAATAAAAATTAACTAAATGATCAGTATGAAGGTCATTCCATCAAGGGCAACTAATATTTTATTGACTTTCTGAAGTTGTGTAACGTTGTCCATGTTTTTTTCTTACTGGTCCCCAAATTGTAACAAAAATCAAAATTCTAAACAAGAAATGATTGTTATATTACTTACAATTTACGGCAAATAGAATGTTGACGTCTTAGCACACTCCTCTTTACCGCTACAGTCAACTCCCCAACCCCAGCTGGGAGAGGGGGAGCAAAATGTCCACTCATTTCGATCATCAAGTCTGCTCTGATGTACCCCCCCCCCTCTCCCGATTGGTGATGTACGTCTGAAATTGTTTTTAATACATTCCTCTAATCGGCATACCTCCAAATAACAATAAAATGTTTACAATTTCAATTTTAGTCTCCAACTTGAAATCATCAAAATAATCACAGCCGAATTCCAAACTTGAAATCATCAAAATAATCACAGCCGAATTCCAAACTTGAAATCATCAAAATAATCACAGCCGAATTCCAAACTTGAAATCATCTAAATAATCACAGCCGAATTCCAAACTTGAAATCATCAAAATAATCACAGCCGAATTCCAAACTTGAAATCATCAAAATAATCACAGCCGAATTCCAAACTTGAAATCATCAAAATTATCACAGCCGAATTCCAAACTTGAAATCATCAAAATTATCACAGCCGAATTCCAAACTCCTTTTTCGATCAACGCGGAGTGATCTTGTTACAGTGGAGCAATAGGCAAAACCACTTTAATTGTTTTCTTGTAAATTTCAAAAATGTTTTAAAAGTCATTTTTCTTGTCCTTTTTAACCGAAAAAAAATTACATTAAAATATGATTACAAAAAGAAAGATAAACAAATTCAAACCTTTATCCACAATAATAGGCGCTAATCTTAGCATGGACCGTAAGATAAACTCCTATAATATTTTGTAACAATAAAACGGTCGCCAAACGCAAAGGAAAACCAAGCCCTTGCCCCCCTCCCATCATCATCAACAACAACTATTTATTTGAGTTACCTACACCGTTGGGTGTAGGTTGCCGAAAGTTTAAACGGTACTTCTGCAGTTTATGGACTGCGCTATTTTTTTTAGATAAGATTTTCAAGTTAAATTCAATATTTACGGTATCTTTTGTTTATTAAATTGTTAGGGGGAAGTACAGAATAGTTAACAAAGCTCCCCTCCCCATTTTAAGAATGGGTTTCTGAATAATAACGTATTATTTCAGCACGGTCAGTAAACTGCAGAAGTACCGTTTAAACAGTGAAGAAAGGAATAGAACAATGAAGGAAGTAACAAAGTAAGAAAGTTCGGTTGGCTGCCGAAAGTCTTCTTGGAGAAATATATCTTCAGTGAAGATAGCTTTGCTTGGCATCGGAGGCTGGAGAGCGAAGGGGACGTTCTTCTTCGTCGGTCCCAGGAAACTCTCTGACTGCCGTTTGCAATTCTCAAAGGGGCTGAAGTTGTCCTTCAAGGGACAATTGAAATCAACGCGCTCTGGAGGCTGATCGGTCCTCATATGACCAAATCACCTCACTGGGACTTCTCTTCACAATGAAATAAATGTCAGTATTTATGACTGCTACACCATCTTTGATTTTTATATCTTTTATTTTCATCAAAGTCTTAAGAGCCCTTTCTTTTTCTAAATACGAAATTAAAAATAAAACCTTGTCTTTTTCGTTTGAAGCCAAGCTAAAACTTTTCCACTTCGGTGTCGGTTTGTCTGAAACAACATATTACATTTCGGAAACTTCAAAGGGAAAGCCGAGCCGGAAAGCTGCACTTGAATTCAATCAAAATTGAATGGAGGTCAACTAGTAAAGCACTTCGGTGACCGGGCCAAAAGGTCTTATACACGCATGTGCAGACAACAAGTCTTGTATTCACTTGCGCTGATAAAAGACTGGCTACCGGCATGGTAAACGGAAAAAAACAGCTTTCATCTGGTTTTCACCGAAACTGCATACATTCAAGTTTTTCTGCAAGGGAAAGATAACTCCTTTCGAAGTATGATCCATGCATCCAAAGTCAGCTTTTCAATTCTACAAGTTCAGATGTCACATGACAGATAGTTTATTCCGAAATCCAAATCTATTAAAAGATTTTATTATAGATAACTTTTTTACCTTTCTGCTTTGGCTTGTTATCTACGTCTCATGAATCTACTTTGGTATGAGATCTACACCTCACACTGCAATCAACACGGTACAAGAGCAAGAAAAACCCACTTCTAATAGGTTTCGAAAGCATGGGGGGTTAGGGAGCCTGGAACCCTTACCCTAGCCCCTTACTCTCACCACTAACCCCTAATCATAACCCCTAACGTTCAAAGAAGAGACCGTGCGACACTTCAGCCAATTATTTAATGAGAAGTTGCTGAAGGCTCAGTAATCTATTCCTTGGAGATATCAAGTCAAAGTAGAAGGGTTTACACTGTAGATATTTTTTTCTTTGTAGATATCAAGTCAAAGTAGAAGGGTCTACACTGTAGATATTTTTTCTTTGTAGATATCAAGTCAAAGTAACACACATTTTTTTTTATGTTGACTATCTAACATCTTGACAAGAGAAAACTGCGTTTTCAACATCTCAACACTGGTTTCATCTAAAAAGAAGGATATAATTCCCTGAGGACATGGAGAGAAATGATACGAGAATGATACGATGGATGTGTAATAAGAGTCTAAAAGACAGGCTTAGTTCTGATGACCTCAGAGGAAGATTAAATTTGGACAGTATAGGGAGATGTGTGCAGAAGAGGAGACTTCGATGTTATAGCGATGTTAAAAGAATGGATGAGAGTTCTTGAGTCAGTAGATGTAGAACAGTTGAGATAGCAGGTTCAGTTCACAGAGGAAGGCCAAGGAAAACATGGCAAGGAGTGATAAAATGGACCTGAGGGAAAGGAGGATTAATAAAGACCTGACCAGAGATAGGTTACTTTGGAAGTTATTTTTTTAAAGCCATCCAAAGCATGCCAACATGTAAAACAGACGTTAAACCGAATAATGATGATGATGATCATGATCGTGATGATGATGATGATGATGATGAACAACAACAACAGCTTTTCCCAGCGACCACACCAAATCCGATCCAGAGAGGAGATATTATTCCCTGAAGTACAACTTCTCTCAGCGACAATATCAGTCACTAAAGTCTCAAACAAATGAACACTCTTTTCGTCTGTAGAAATATTGTTTTTCCAACTCACATATACATCAACCAACATAAGTACTATCTAGCTTCTACTCTGGTGCCTGTAATTTTTTTTTTTCAACATTTTATTTCGTTTGTGACACATAAAAAAAGTTAAGATGGTCGCCTGTCATTTAACTTTGGTTAACTTCATGCAGAAAAGATAGTAAAATAAAAAAATTACTTATCCTACCACTAACTCTAAGTCAACAGGGGGAGCTTGCCACTCGGACTTAGGGTTAATGGTAGAGTAAGTATTTTTTTTCTCCATTTTATTTCCGACATGACCCCCTCCAAATGTTAAGCGACAGGCGGCCATCTTTATATTTTTTATGTGTTGCAAAGACAAAATTCGTAGAAATCAAATTTTAAAATGAAAAATTGTACAGTTTCAGCACGCCCGGGCGGTAGATAATTAAATTCTACTGCGTTTGGTATAAATTATCTATTTTTGTTTTTGTTTACGATTTCTCGTCTGTTAACTATACTGTACTTTTACCCAAATATCTATGTTTCCTGCCATACATTATTATGTTAAATAGCCTTTTATATATAAATACTTTTTTTTTAACATTTGTTTTTGTAGATTTATGTATGTATCTCATCTGCAAATAGATATTACATTTTAAATAATTCCGTGCTAGTGTTTTTTCTTTCTTCCTTGTCTTTTCTCTGAAATCTAAAATGAATCTCGGGAATGAATAGCCATTTTTTTTCTTGACATAGAAAAGTTCTTCAATGGTGTTGAATAAATGAATTTATAACGAAGAGTCAAAATTAAATCACTTGTGTCATTGAACATAACGTGAAAAAGTTGGCAGACGTTTGCCGTTTGATTTGGTTGCCATATGATACCTCCTGTCTAGTTCATATGAACATGATACAAGGATTCGGATATTATTTCATGCAGATTGTTTCTTTAACTAAATGGAATCTTGGCGCCGGTGATCTTTCAGAATAATGCGATTCTTATGTTTCGGAATTTTTTAAATGAGGATTGATAATTTGTATTATTTGGACTACTGTTCTCACAAAGTTTCGACTGATGTAACCGCCGACCTTCTTCAAGTGTATCTTGTCGAACTCGGAAATCTGTACAGAATTTCGGACGAAATTTCCGGGTTGCTTGCTTTTATTCCATCAGCCACGACTATGTAGAAGTCTTAAGTAATTCGTAATTGTATTCTTAGGATTGTACGCACTGAGGATTGAACCTTCAATCTCTAGAAGACTGTCACTTAGAACTGATTATTACTTAGCCGTTACGCCACAGGTTCTTGCGGACAATTCTAGTATGAATTTTAGGAACCTTAAACCTATTCTTGATTTTAGATGTTTAGTCTTACTATTTATCATTATATATTATTACTTCATTACTATATATCATACATTTTTTTATGGTATTCTAACATATTATTTATAACTAGCGGAACCCGTAGCCCGGCGTTGCACGGGAGAAAGTACTACCTATTGCATAAAAAAGAAACCACCTATTCTTCTCCCCCCCCCTCTACCGTGTTAGTGAATGTTTTAAATTTAAAAAAAATAAAAATAAAAATAAAAATGGGATCGAACGCTGAAACTGGCGATCATGAAACCTCCTTTTTTAACCATCGCGCCACAGTTTCAGCTTAAAAATACATGTGAAAATAGGCCAATTAACCTAAGCTTTTGTAATGGCAGCTTTTGCCGACCAAATATAAAGTTCAACAATGACACGGTTTAGGTCATTTATTTGGGCAAGTTTTCTATAACATGCGTGTTAAAGGTGTATGATTTTGAAAATGTAAATGTATCGGGGTCTACCAGTATCTTGGCGGCTAATGAATTAAATAGGAAGTCGATTTGATGAAGAAATTGTAGCCGCCATGTTTAATGAATAAATGTTGAAGGAACTGTGTTCGTTAATTTCATTTGCTTAATTCCGGAATAAATATAAATGTAGAAGTCATAGGTAGAATTAGAAAGAATGTAATCTGATATTCGCGGAATATCATCGGAGTGAACGGGAGCGATCATTAAGTCCTTGCGTATTGCTTTATATTATGTAGTAAATTAATACCAGGCAAATAATGAATAAGGACGGATTGTTTTGTGAAAAGTAAACTGTGTTTATTAGTTCCCGGTGTCGATAAGTAGAGTGACAGTACATAATTGTTAGGGAGAAAAGTTTTTGCTACCACCTATATGAAGTTGGTGTGTTGGAGAGTCGGAGATGGCGGGCCAAATGTAATATTTAGTGTTAGGTAGGAAAAAATAAGAAATTTACTAAAACACGCTCGAGTGAATAAGTGTGATGTAGAGGTGAGTTTAGTAGCCGGTGATGCATGTGGTTATTTTCCTATTCTCCGAGAAGGTATAGGGGGAAAATCGTCTCTACTTTATATATTAGATTAATTGTTCCCTTATTGTATTAAATTATATACTAGGTCTACTTAGGAGGTCATTGTTGCCCAACATATGTGCTGCTTCTTTGAAGTTTAAAGTTTCAAAATGAAAAAATATATATAGTTTTGGCTCTCTAACCGTCATTTACTAATTATTTTTAAAAAAATTTTTGTAGACTGCAAAACTGATGATGGACCAAAGTATATAGCAGAAGATTAAGCGTAGACTACACACTAGAATTGCACCTAATTATATTTGTTGGAAGGAGAAGCACACAAAGAAGGTAATAAAAGTATACCAAGACGTTCCACTTGATCCCTGTCAATTGTTTTTGTCAAAACATCTTGACCTGAATTTTTTTTTTAATTACCTGAGACGCTGCTTATGTTATTCAAAATTTAATTAAACAGCTGAGAGTTCTATGTCTCACCACTCAGACATCTTAAGAAACAAAACACTTCATTTCAAATCTAATATATATTGTGGGGGCATTCAGATATTCAGGAAATGTTTTTAACAGAGGTGGGGGAGTCGGCTCAAAAAAAAAAAAAAGAAAAAGAAAATGAAGGTGATTCGCCTCTGGAATTGTTTTTTTTTTTTTTTTTTAATAACAAACTAAAAAATTTTTTTTCTGAGACAGTAAGGTGTCAATGACAGTATAAAATTCAGGAGGAACTCTTATTCGGACAACAACGGACCAACACTAACAAACCTATCAAAATGCTCTCCCAACTGTACAAATCTTTCTCGTCTGAGCATGCATCTTTTCCCTCTTACAAATGGTCGCTCCAAAAGCAAGATATTGCGGGCACTTTGGATCCAGTAAGCATTCATCTATCGTCACAGTTTACAAAGATTTAATTCCCGACATCTGCAAATATTGCCAACCTTGGTCTTTTAGCTAGGAGAAAAGTGTAGTATCTGTTCTACGCTTCATCTTTTCATACGCCTCAAGAAAACCTTGCTTGTGAAAACATGGAAGACTCATGAGACAGCATTCAAGACAATTTTTAATAAAAAAATAAAATAGATAAATAATAAACTGCAAAACTTGAAATTCATTTCTTTTAAGATCGTACAATTACTTCCCTTTGCAAATATGGCTTCATATGTTTTTATTGGTAGGAGAAATATTTGCAGAAGATCAAATCTTGAGCAAGCATAGTGTATCCTAACAATTTTTGAAAGTTGGGTTTCAATCAGACATGAAGTGGTAGAGACTTAGTTATATGGGCAGATAATCTTAAAAAGATCTCTCGGTTGAAGTCTCTGAACAGGCGGGTGAATGTTTAGCATCCAGTAGGATACCCCATTCTCAGTCAAAACAAAGAGAAAAGAAGAAAAATAGAGTGGCAGATAGATATTTGGTGACTGGTAATTATTGTATAGTCTCTTCTTTGGGGTTTCTCTTTTTGTGTGGAGTCGTTCATTTGGCACTAATGATGATATTTATATTGCCTGATCGTCTAGTGACTATGTTGAAGATCTCTTGCTGCTGTGGCTGAAAGAAATAAAGTCTTCTTCTTGACCCAGTTGTTGTTAATTGCAATTAATTGACACAGACAATTATGAAACCTGCATTTTGTTCTTTATTCATTATTTTATCATCCCTATGCACAGTAGGGGAGGGGGAAGATAACTTCAGTGTTACCTAATTAATAGTGGCTGGTTTTTCAGTATTCATAATGTGGACTTCTACAGTGAAGGGGTGGGATTTTGTTGCTAGTCGAGTTGATCAGGGGTATTTACGTTGAGGGGGTACATGTGCAGTAAGTTCATGTTCATCGGAGCACACTATGTGGAAGTATTTGTAAAACAAACACGGGGATGCCACATTGTGGCAATTGGACAGGGGCTGGAGCTTGGTAGACAGTGCAGGACCTATTAGGTTAGATACTTTTATTTTGCACCCTGTCCAAGAGGGAGATACTAGTGGTTGGGCGAATGATGGCTTTATAAAGATATATAATATTATATATATATATATATATATATATATAATAAAATTGAAATATAAGCCAAATTAGCAATACAAGATTAATTTATTATTATTTTTTTTTTTCTTACATTAATCCTATCGATTACGGAATAAAATTCCTTCTTCAGGGGTGACCAGTATTGAGTCATATTTTTTTTTTTTTTATCAAAAAACAAGAATAAAGAAACTTATTTCTTTGTTAATTTGATAAACGTCTTTGATGGTACGACGTCATCGCCTTACTGTTATGAAATGGCGGGTAGGATTCAAAACCGGTGTCGAACGAGATATGCGTTGGCACGCGCTGTCGAGTAATGTGTGTGTTTATCGTTCAAGTTTTAAAGTATTGCATGGAAAGTTAATAAAATTGAAATATAAGCCAAATTAGCAATACAAGATTAATTTATTTATTTTTTTTTTTTTCTTACATTAATCCTATCGATTACGGAATAAAATTCCTTCTTCAGGGGTGACCAGTATTGAGTCATATTTTTTTTTTTTTATTATATATATATATATATATATATATATATATATATACTACCGCTTTCTCTGTTCCCACACATATCAAACTTAACTTATTGAACTCTTTCTGCTGACACTTACTTCCTCTGGCTATGCTGCCCAATATAAGACGAAAACTATTTATCCGTATATAGCTTTAAAGACGATCAAAAAGGAAAAATATTTAGACATTGTTAAATTTGACAACCACATTATTTCTTCTACAGAAAATAAATAAATAAGGTATGTAATAAGATTGAAATCAATAAATAAATATTTAAAAAAATAGATGAATTATTTCTTTCATATGTGATCTGTTACGTCGCTTTTGAAGTTAGAATAAATGCTCTCTTTTTTTCATGAAATTGTAGAATTATTTCCCATGCAAACAGAGTGTCATATTGTATTATTTTTACTGATAAAGAAATATTTTCATTTTAGGAAAGAAAATTTAATAATCCAGAACAAGAAACAGTTTAAAAGTTTCTACAAGATAATCCTAAAATTCCCTGAAAACTGATTTAGAATCGAATCTGAATGCAGACATGTAACACTTGGTGACTGATATTAAGATATTCAGGCAGCCAGTCAGACACTCAAGACAGGCAGCCAGTCAGACACTCAAGACAGGCAGCCAGTCAGACACTCAAGACAGGCAGCCAGTCAGACACTCAAGACAGGCAGCCAGTCAAGACACTCAAGACAGGCAGCCAGTCAAGACAGGCAGCCAGTCAGACACTCAAGACAGGCAGCCAGTCAGACACTCAAGACAGGCAGCCAGTCAGCCAGCCGACACTCAAAACAGGCAGCCAGTCAGACACTCAGAATAGGCAGCCAGTCAGACATCAATTTGATGAGCTATCAATAGAATTGCCCATTTCCTTATTCTCTTTTAATAAAAAGATTTCTTTATCCTTACCTTTTTTAATCTTTAGAATAACTCTTTTACTAAATTATATTCATTTTTGTAGATTAACAGATTTTTAAAAAAAAGAAAGAAAAGAGACGGACATTTTGAGGACACAAATTAACTTAAAAATTCCAAACTAATTGACCTGTAGGCGGGAAACGATTAATTTATCCGTCAACAACAGCAGGAAAGTTAGACTAACAATTTTATTTGATACAATCGACCGATATATGTGGAATTGTAGTTTTTTTATGTTTCTAAACGGTAAAGTCGCCAGGCTAAGCTGGTTAAACTTTGTTAAAACTTTTTGTCAAACTAATTTCTTTATATATATATATATATATATATGTGAACCAGGTTCGCGCCTCCCGACCGTCTGAAATTGTTACTTCCCTGCACTGATGAGAGCAATAAGCTTGAAACGCTAGCGTCTGTAGATATAAATAATTTAATATTTATTTATAAATATTATACTAAGCCCCTTTAAGAAATTAAAGTTGAGCACTCTCGGGGAAGTTAAAAATAGACTGTCAAAAAGCTCTAATGCAAAGTTCCGAATACGTTCGTCGAACACTCTCGACTAGTCTTCTATCTGTGCCCGCTTCCAGGTACATATAGATCTTAATTTCCCTAAATTACGTGACAGTTTCCGTGGGCCGGGTGGATATGGCTTACTCTGTGAACCAGGTTTGCGCCTCCCGACCGTCTGAAATTGTTACTTCCCTGCACTGATGAGAGCAATAAGCTTGAAACGCTAGCGTCTGTAGGTATAAATAATTTAATATTTATTTATAAATATTATATATATATATATATATATATATACATACATACACACTAACAGGCAAAACCGACGTTGCCCAGGAATGAATAAGAACCCCTATCTACTACTGCTCTTCCAGCCATGAACACCATATTCACATTTTTTTTAATTTCTATAATTTTCAAGTTATCTACTATATAAAGTGGACTTGACTTTCCCCTTCCAAATCAGTTAGAGTAGGCAAGAAAACTAATGCATCAAACACATAAAAAATCAACACTACCTATACACCCTTACCTCGACCGTGTTTCTAGCAACTTACACATATTTTTAGCATCAAACATTAATTCCTATTTTTCATCCCACACGACTAACTCTCCTAACTGCATAGTCCAAAGAGAGAGTAGCACACTAATTTCTCTCAATGAATTATTAACTCTTACACACCTCAAACACCGCTTAGTGATTATTTCATGAGGAAAAGTGATCCACTTTCACCGCTTCAGAATTTGTAAAACAGCGATCAGCTTACATAAGCATGAAACACATTTAATCCCGACCGCGTCGTCACAAAATATGTATTGCCCGAAGTCAGTCATTTACAGACATTCATTAAAAACTTCATCCAATAAATAAATCGTTTCATTAATGACATTCAATACAGACTTCACAACATATATATATATTACCCACTTTCTAATCAAATCCATAACACACATTTCATTTTAAATTTAGGATGCTGAAACCGTACATAAATGATTTACACCAAAATAATACTTCGATAAACGAACGATTTACTACACATTCAACAGTATTTTTTTTTCTTTTTACGACCCTGATCGATCGTAGCATATCATAAAATATTGCTGTTTTAATGTTTTCTTTTTTAAGAGGAAAACCTTGTAAAGATATCTTCCTATTTTGGATGTTATGTTTGCTTATATTATTAGGTTGTCAAGAAATAACCTGATCGCAAAGCAAGATAGGATATAGGTTTTTCAATTGCGGTTTCCTGGGGCAGGTATAATAACCCTTTCTTAACAATGTGTACAAACGAGGAGGGCAACAAAGTGTAAAACAAAACAAATCAGATTTGTGTTGTGCAGTTTTTTTGGACATTTTTACTTTCTTCCCCACGAGGGCAGAGTTAGACACAAGGTCGGTTAATAATGTGGGGAAAATCTAGCTCAATAGATAAGGTCTTTGGATTTAGACAGAAATGAAAACATCAGATGTGACCTATTTGCGTTCTGTCGGCTGTTAAATTCATTCTTTTATATTCCGCCCGGGCAGCGCCGGGCAACGGATCCTGCTAGTAATAAATAAAGTAAAACATGGTCTTTGTTGTTGAATGTCCGGCACAATTGCAGACCCTGCAATTTTATTTAAAAATAATATCATCATAAAACCAAATTTCTGTTATAGAGGAAAGAAAAACTGAAGACAAATTTCCATATTGATTAAATGTTAATATATGCCAGGAATGTCTCTAGAGGACATGCAAATGCAATATTTAAATGACCAACTATAACATGCACAAAAGCTTCCCACCGACATTAATCTATCTATATAAAGTTAGATATGTCTATATATTTGTATGCATATATGTTTATTTAAAAACTTATTGATATATCATTAAAAAAAACAAAAAAACCAAGTCATCTGGTTTACAATTGTTTAAAAAAAATATGAATAGTAAACAAAAATTCAGCTATTATGTTTTCGAAGTCTTAAGACCCCTTAAGCTTAAGCCTTAAATTTGAGACATTTTTCCAGAATCAGAATAAAAAAATTTGATCAAAATTAGAATAAGGAAAGAAAAAACATTCTGGTTTGAGGATATGAGGCTTATTAAAGCTGTGACTAAAACTTTTTATTATAATTAAATAGCTCTATTATTATTGAGCACTATTATATAAACACAGTGAAGATTCTCCGGATTTTTTTACCCCCATGTGGATACACACTTTACCTGGATTATGCTCCCTATGGCTACAATCAAAGTGCAGTATGTGTTCTCAGCATCCCAGTGACATCAGACGTTTTACTATCGACGAAACTATTGCATATATATAAAAATATGAAAATGCAAATTACAAATGTATATTAAACAGAAGTATTAGTAAAATATTTCCACTGTATAGAATGTATTTAAATTTGTAATTTGAAACGGTTTTAGAAACCAGTAAAATGCAGGGACTTTTTTTCTTTTTTTTTAATAAACTCCTCGGCCTAACCTTCACAGGTAACATGAATTGGAACAAATACATTGAGGACATTACCAAGGCTGCAGCAAAGAAGGTTGGCTCCCTCTACCGTGCTAGTAAACTCTTCACACCTGACATTATCCTGTATCTCTACAAAGCCACCATCCGCCCATGCATGGAGTATTGTTGCCACATCTGGGCTGGTGCACCAACATCTACTAGTTTCTCCCTCCTTGACAAGGTCCAAAAAAGAGTCGCCAACCTAATAGGTCCCTCACTGTCTACCAAGCTCCAGTCCCTGTCCCATCGCCGCAATGTAGCATCCTTGCGCTTGTTTTACAAATACTTCAATGGATTATGCTCCGATGAATTGGCTACTCTGGTGCCCCCTCGACATACATTCACTAGACCAACTCGACAATCAACTAAATCCCATCCATTCATTGTGGCAGTCCCCAGATGCCGGAGAGCTTTCTACTCAAATAGCTTCTTTCCTGGTGTTGCTGGCCTCTGGAACTCCCTCCTTGCCCCCTGTTTCCCCGACAGTACTGACATGCAGAAATTTAAAACTAATGTAAACAGACATCTCGCTGCGCAGATCCCAGTTTAGGTTGACCCCCCCCACACACCTTCTCCCCTTTTCTTTCTTCTCAGTAGCCCCTTACGTCTACAGTGGCGACCTGCCTTGTTTGGGGTGAACTACGTTAAAAAAAAAAAAACAAAAAAAAACATTATTTATTTATTTAAATAAATAATGTTTATTTAAAAAAAAAAAGTCTCTGCATTTTACTGGTTTCTAAAACCGTTTCAAATGTATATTATAGAATTTTAATTCATTAGAAACTGTTAAAAAAAATAAATATGCAAATTAGGGAATACTTAAAGCTGTTTGTAGATTACTATATATACAGCATTATAAAATGTTGTGTTGTATCAGAATTAAATAAGCATAAGCCTATTTAATGTTAATATAGTTGGGATAGGTGGAAAAAAAACTTTGTCATTTCTTCATTTAGATAAAAATCATAATAGAAACGCCTAGTCATGCTTGCTTTATTATATGAGTTGACACAGATGAGTGGTTCACAACTTGTTTTTCTGCCCACTGACGTATATTTCGAAATACGTGCATTCTAAATAACACCCTACTAAAATATAGATTTTAATGTCTGTCTGTAACCAAAACTATATCACAGTTTTTAAATATATTGCATCGTGTTCTCAGAGATCTTTTTATTCTGAAAGCGAGATAATTAGTGTTCTATCTTAATATCTATCTTAATCGAGCCTCAAACAACATCTCAGGAAGAGACCAGACTGAAGCTGTGGACTAGAGAGCTAAAACTGAAAATCTCACTAACCCTTATCCCCAAGTGGCTTTTGACCTCGATAAGTTCTTACGCTGATACCCAATTGTAAAGTAAGATATCGACTTGATTTCTGAGGTGCTCTAAGCAATGATTCTTTTAGTTCTGTTGACTTTACTACATTTGAGTAGAAGAAGCTTCCTCAGCCATTTCAAACCCTTAACAACATCTCAGGAAGAGACCAGATTGCAGCTGTGCACTAGAGGGTTAGAGAATGGCCCACATTTACATGGGAATTCCACTTCTCAAGTTTTCCCTCCTGGTTCAGAAACGCCCTGGGTCCAATAGAGGATACTCAACCGCTTGAGAATGGGAATAGGGCAATAAAAAAATTGCTATGCCCAGATGGGGCTACAAAACCGACACAACCATCTGTGAATGTGAAGAGGAGGACCGTACGATGCAACACTGCCTGGTCTGCCCTCTACTATCCCAACCAAGTCGACTTGAAACATCTTGCGGAGTACAATAATAATGCAAAGGACTGTGTAAAAAACGTGCGAAACTACCGCATGACTACATGCTTCAAAGATACGCAAAGAAGAAGAATTTTAATATTAACACTAAGGTTGTTCAGAAGTTTTGTTACCTTGGTGATACCATTGGAGCACAGGGAGGAGCTGGTGCTAGTGTGGTTGCAAGAGTTAGGAATGGATGAAATATGTTAAAGGAAATCCTGCCATTATTAAGCAGCAAAGGATTACCACTGTTAACAAAGGGAAGAGTCTATCAGGCATGTGTGATGATGTATGGAAGTGAAACTTGGCAAGTGAGGGTTGAGGACATGCGTTGCATGGAGAGAAATGATATGAGAATGATATGATAGATGTATAATGAGTGTCTTACAGAGAGGCTTTGATCGGATGACCTCAGAAGAAAATTAAATCTGCACAGTATAGGGAGATGTGTGTAGAGCAGGAGACTTTGTTGGTTTGGTCACATTGAAAGAATGGATGAGAGTTCTTGGGTTAGTAGATGAAGAACCGTTTAGGTAGCAGGGTCAGTTGGCAGGAAATGGATAAGGAAAACATGGGGGGGGGGGTGAAGTTATAAGGATGGAGAAAGAGGGAAAAATGAAGGCCTAATCAGAGATAGGTTAGTATGGAAGTCAATTTATAAAAGCTGCCAAACACATGTCAGCATGTAAAAATGTACCTTTTTTTAACTAATGGGTCACTACTTATCAAGGTCCAGAGGCTACTAAAGGATAAGGTTTAAAGAGATGATCAGTTGAACGATGATCGACACTTTGAGAGGACCGGAAACAATGGATGGGATGAACAGAAGATTAATTAAGAGGAATTGATTATCCAAGAGGACGGCTCAACAAGAATCTTTTTACATTAGATTTGAAGACGACCATGCTGTAGTCGGTTGGGAAGCAGACCCATGGTATCTTGTACCACAGGCGGATGTTGTAGGAAAGAAACTTTGTTCATGGAAGTTTCGTTTGGTTTTTGCTAAGGAGAGAGAGAAAGGAAAGTTCTTTGCTGTGGTTGTAGTTAAACGAGTTCTTGCTGTGAATGTTTTGGAGCTCAGTCGAGCCTCTAGCATGAACATAACGATAGAGTAGAGAGAGACTAGCAACATCTCTTCTGTGTGAAAGAGGCTGTAGGGACGAGAAGAGAGCACCCCCCCTCCCACTAGATTGCGGTGTCGATACTGTACTCTGTAAACGGAATATAATAATGATGATGTTAATCAGTCGATCATCCCAGATAAACAATTGCACTTTGGTAATTATCTCTGCACTTTGCTCTAAAAGTGGGAAATCAGGACCTGGGTACAGGTGCAGATTGACGACTGGTCCTATCGTTTTAGAATGCTGTCAGTTCTAAAACACCATTTGCCCTGGGGGTGTCGGCACCATTCATGAAGTTCCTCCTGTCAGTATCTGATTCTAAAAAGAATCAGGGAAACCAATGTTGAAAGACTCATACGAATTGCATTACATTGATTTCAAAAGTATATTACTGTCACGAATATCGAACGTTTTATAAAAGCTTTTGGAAATGCATCTATCTCTCCATATAATACTAAAACTGATAATCTTACCTGCTTGCTTGTCTCGGTGCACATGTGATTACGTCATCAAAATGATGACATCATCATTCACTAAAAGAGAGATGAGGGATAACCGGGCAAAAAAAAAAAAAAAAAGAAAGAGAAAGAGAGAGAGAGAGAGAAAGAGAGAGAGAGAGAGAGAGAGAGAGAGAGAGAGAGCCGGGGGAGGTATCCTTTATCTAGACGACCCGTGACCCTTTGGACATTTAGTATTACTACTAAAACTCTGGAACTAGTTTGCTTTTATTTGTTTGTCCCCGTGCATACTGGATGACATCACAAAAGGACGGCATTATTAAAACAGATGAAGCATGACCGTTCGTAGTGGATGACATCACAAAATTATGATGTCATCATCAAATAGAAAGAAGGGGGAAGAGATCATTTATTATGTTTTATTTAGAGGGTCACGGGTTACAATTACTAAAACTGATAATCTTGCTTGCTTGTTTTCACTAGACGAACCATCTTCATAACCATCTTTATAACTATATAAAACTATTACTTATAATATAATAAGGGTATAACTATTACTAACTATAAGTATCTAAATTCAATGAATTCAATAAGGATATAACTATTACTAACTACATAGACATTCAATAAGGATATAACTATTACTAACTACATAGACATTCAATAAGGATATAACTATTACTAACTACATAGCCATTCAATAAGGATATAACTATTACTAACTATATAAAACTATTACTAAAACTGATAATCTTGCTTGCTTGTTTTCACATTGAATGTTTTAGATGGTGGAAGGAAGGGCTAATGAGACGAGAAGTGATAGGAGGAGGGGAATAGTAGTAGTTAAGCAGCAACATAAGAGAAGGAGAGTAAGAGGATGCTGTAAATAAAGAAAAGGAAACGACTAAAACCAACATTGATGCAAAATTCACGATTTGATTGATTTGTTTTATGACATATCAACCCTTTTAGATTATTTAATGCCGACTCCATTTATTTTTATAAAACGTTTTTATATTTGAGGTTCTTAACATTTTCAAATATTTAATAGATTCTATTTTTTATATAAATCATTTGTAGATGAATTTCTTTCACGTATGTAAATAAACACTCTGCAGCCGATAAAAGGGGGTATATTTTGTTTGGTTTATTGGGTTTTATGGATATTTGATTTTTGGGTATAAACCGACTGACATCATAAAACAATTTCTTCAGGGTGTCAACATTGTAGTATCTTTGTTGCATGGGGGTAAAATCAATACATTCTATTATAAAGTGTCTCACCATATATGGAACATGACAAATCGCACACGGTAGTGGCTCCTTCTGCTCAAGCAGGAATGAATGATTGGCTTTTGTGTGGCTAATACGGAGTCGAGAGAGGACGACGTCCTTCCTTCGTGACTTCCTACAGTCCATTCTTGCAGATCGGATTGTGTTGTCAGTACTTTATTGGAGGTGTTATTGTTCCAGTGAAACTGCCATTTCTCACGAATATATGTATGGAAATTTATCTTAATGTCTGTGTATGGAATCTTAAATTTGTTGTTAAGGGGTTCTTTGGGGACAGTTTTAGCTGATGTTTCGGCTTTATCATTTCCTCAGATTCCCACGTGACTTGAGATCCAACAAAGTATGATCTCTTTGGTGTCTGACAATGATGTTGATCTATTGGGTTGGCCAAAAAGTTAGTTTTTTTTTTGGTTTTTAGGAAGTAGGAACCCAAGCATCAAGTTTAGAAACATAACCGAGTTTATGAAATTCATTTTCCACGCTCGATTTGGAAATCTTGAGAATATCTGAGATTTGTCTGGTTGTCAAACGGCAACCTGGTTCAGCTATGGCTTTCACTTGGTCACTGTCGATCATCTTTAGCCGGCCAGAGCTAAGAGCATCTCATTGAAAAATTTATTTTTCGAAATCGAGCAAACCATTTCTGGCACACCCGTTCTGTAATAGCCGACCTCCCCATACACATGGCATATCTTTATGCAGGTTTAGGGTTAGCTTTTTTCCTTTTCTGTAGTAAAAAAGCACTAAATGCCGGTAGTGCTCTGCTTGATCTTCCATTTCAAGGCCTGAAATACAAGCAAAAATGTAAGACATTCTCTGCTCGGAGGTTTATTACACACTGACGTCAACATACTCGCTACACCAAATACAGGACTTGAAGAATAGGAATATAAAATGATCTTTAGTAGGTCGGAAAGAGCACATTCAAAAAACGATCAAACTTTTTTGCCAACCGAATATATATATATATATATATACACATACTATAAATATTTTTTTAAATATTAAAGTGTTTTTCACCTACAGACGACATCGTTTCTGGCTCTCTTACACTCATCAGTGAAGGAGTGGCTGTTGCAGGCGTCGCATGGACTCGAACGCAGTTCGTAGATTCAGTCTAGAATCACGAGATAAACGCTCAGGACTACACGGCCGCGGGAAATCGACACAGACAGTAATTGAAATTAAGGTACACTTACGCAGGATGTTGGGGGAAATGTTTTGCTGTCTACAGTGTTCAACGCTCTAGCAAAATATATATATATATATATATATATATATATATATATATGTGTGTGTGTTAGAGATTATAACATCGTTACCGTCGGTTTCAAATCAATAATTTAACGATCAGTGGATTATTCAATTTTCTAATCTTTTCTAGTCTGAGAAAATGATGAAATTTTTTTTTTCCAATTTCCGTGAAATCGCACTAATTTCGAATGCAAATTAATGCTGGGCGTCCACTTATTCAGTCTTTCTGGGGATAGAGAGGAATGACAGGACTATGACGATGCGAGGAGTACGTCTTGACAGAGTTAGTTCCGCCTTGCTGCTATTGAGGTTAAAGGTGTCCAAACTGGAGTCAGCTCCACATTGCAACCACCCACGGTGGTAAAGATATGTTGAACGAAGCTCTGATTGGATAAATAGAAGTACACCTATCTTAGTTGAAGATAACCGAGGATAAGGCAGGCTGGAGAAACCTTGACTCAGTCAGGTATGACCTCAAGCAATGGCACATGAAAACGAACATAAATGAGAAAAGAAAAAAACGCTTTGTACCGCCATGGATAATGCGTAATCCACATCTGATGTGGAAAATACATGCTAGATGAAGAAGAAAAGAAAAAAAACTTATCTTCAACAAAAATGATGTCAAAATACCTTGTGAGTCAAAGGATAAAAAAAAAAAAATCTTTAAAATGGGGCTGTCCAGATGTGACAGAATATATATATATATATATATATATATATATATATATATATATTGATTTAGTTGATGGCTTCCAACAAAACATTTATGTCACATGAGAGATTATAGATGTACTTTTAAAACGTGTGTTGTTTATAAAGAGAAGGGGAGAGAGATGGTGAAGGACGGTAAAGGATAGAGAGAGAGAGAGGGGGGGGAGGATATATATAGAGAGAGATGGGAAGAATAGAGAGAGGGGGGAAGAATAGAGAGAAATAGGGGGTAAAGAGAGAGAAATTGGGGGAAGGATAGAGAGAGACAGGGAAAGGATAAAGAGAGAGGAGAAATATATGTAGAGAGAGAGGAGAAATATATGTAGAGAGAGAGGAGAAATATATGTAGAGAGAGAGGAGAAATATATGTAGAGAGAGAGAGAGAGAGAGAGAGAGAGAGAGAGAGAGAGAGAGAGAGAGAGAGAAGGAACTGCTTTAGTTTCTTTCAGGAAAGAAATAGCAACGATTTGTCATTTATATTGTAGACATGTTTTCTATGTAAAAAAACATAAAGGGTTCCATAACTCCCTTTCAGAGTTGCAGGGGTGCTGCATGGCAGATATTCATTATGCAACAGATCTTTGGATGTAAAGATGCAAAATGCTGCATGTTTACTGGGGGTGCATAGATGCAGTTACAGACGGCAGGCCTGCAATGCAAAAATATTTAGCTAAGAGAAAAGACCACCCAAGAAATTGGCTGACGTCTTTGAAATAATGTGTTCTAGGATACGAGGGTTCATGCTGAGAAATCAGACCACTTGAAATCTTACAAAATTGATGTCCACTCCAAATAGACACTCTGGTCAGTAAGTTTTTATGTCCAGTAATACAACAGCCCATCATTCTCAAGCAGTCTTGTTGTATGACCTACCCCAAATAACAACAATATCAAAATGAGCAGAGGAGGATAATTAGGTCTTTATTGGTCCGAGAAACACAGAGGAACCTTAAGCGGAGGGATTGTTTGTGTTTAGTTAGACGAGATGTTTGTCGCGATCATTCGGTAGAGAAACCAAGTACCATTGTAACCTTTCAAAATGAAACAATGTTTTATTTTGAGGTTGCAATGACACCCAGTTTCTTAAGACAGACTAGCAAAATGGACAAACACCTTTTCCAACCAAACACAAACAGTCCATCTGTCTCAGAGACCCTCTGCCCGTCTTGCTGGAATATATATAGATCTTGGTGTCATTTGGAGTAGACCACACAGCCAGCCTACTTGAAAATGAAGGGTCATTTTATCACCGGATATAAACATCTACTGACCAGGGAGCTTCTCATCCGGAGTGGAGTGGTTTGATCTCCCCTCCCAGCACGAACTCTTATTTTAAATAGCAAATCACTTTTTGCAAAAGGCCCAGCTGATTTCTTGGGTAGTCAAACTTCGAGCCAGATAATTTCCCCATCACCTGCCTGTCGTTTGTAGCATGCATCTATGCATCCCACTAAAGATGCAGTGTGGTGCATGTTTGCAACAGGAAGTCGAGATAAAGTAGGTGGCAAAAAAGAAAGTCTAGTCTAGCCTCTTGGGTTTGCGACTGCTTACCGGATAGACATGCTTCGGAGATCTTCTTGCCAAACCCACCCTATAGAGCAGGGGTTCTCAACCGTTTTTCCGGTTAAGTAGCCCCTGAGTTATAAAACGATTCTCCCGAACCCCCAATAATGTGACAATGAACATAATAGTAATTTATTGACTAACTCATTATCCTACAATAATTCTGCAACGGATAAATGGTTATTATAAAATCATTCAAATTTTGATGATCTTATTCAGAAGAAACATCAGTATTACAAATATTTTACAATGATGCTACACAAGCAGGAGTGAAACAATATTTTCTTTAGTATCAATAAGTTATGAACTTCAGTGTGAGGGCTGTGTTCCTGTTTGTTACAAGCAAGTTCCTTCAATTCGAGGAGCAGTATTAGACAGGCACACTCGTAGGTCATGATCGATGTTCAGTCATGATCGATGTTTATTTACTCCTCGCGGAGTTAGGCACAAGGCCAGTTTTATCTTACTCCCACAAGTAAGATGTGACCCAAGATCGGGTCGAGCAAGTGGGGTTAAAAGCCAGCGCTCGAGAAGTGAGCACTCTGGCCATTTAAAAATTGCCTGGGCAGCCCCGTCGGCATTCCCCGGTAGGGGCGCCTCAGACAGTAAGCAATAAACTTACTCCTCCCCAAAGAGGGGAGGCGAAGCCTGGGAGGGTGGACCTCCTAGAACTGCACAGGACAGGCGTGCAGTATCCATCGGAACAGATACTACACTTTGATCTTAGCCAAAGGCCGAGATCGATGTTTAGTTTTCATAGTCAACAGCGTTAAAAATCGTTGCTCACACAGGTAAGTACTAGGGAACATCAGTAAAGAGTTCAAAACTCTTTCATACAACAGGGTAAATTTCACTCATTTTAGACCAGAACTTGGTGAGGGAAAGAGCTTAAAATCCATCTTTTTGCAACAAAGTCGTTTACCAACTCTAAGAATTCTTCTTGCATACTATCTGGAAGAAGGTTCACATTTACAATGAGTGAGTTTCTAATCAATTTTTATTCCATTTCACTCAATTCGGGAAAGTAAGACTGCAACTTCATCCGCAACGAAGCAGGATGTATTTTCACAAGCTGCACCACATCTAGTTCTATATTTACTTTTTTCTTTTTGATTTATTACTTATATTTTGATATATGCTTTTTTTTCCAAACCAATAATGAAAGCAAGTTTTTGAAGGCACAGTCACTGAATTTCATAATCCACAACTATTACTATTAAAAATACCTCTTTCATTAACCATCTAAGTACCCCTAGAAATCTTGTGAAACTCTGGGAGTTCGCGAACCCCAGGTTGAGAACACCTGCTATAGGAGATGGAGCTGCAAATAAACTGCTCTTATCGTTATATCATTTATTATTTTTCTCCAGAAAATGAAAACAATGGACCATGTTTGTTTTAAGTATCCCCAGGTAAGGGGGAGGGAGGTTCTAGCGGTATAGCCACCAGCTGTGAGCAAATGCATCTAACTCTTGTGAAGTGCTAAAGACAGCATAGTAAATAAGCATTGTAACTTTGATCGTAACGAGATATAGGTCAGGGGTGTGGGTAGATGTCACGTTTAGAATGTGACTGTGATTGTTCTGATAATTGCAAGTTGGAGACTAAAACTGAAATTTTAAACATTTTTATTATTTTTATTTTGAGGTAGGCCAATTTGAGGAATGTATTAAAAACAATCGAAGACGTATATGACCAATCGAGAGAGGATTGGGGAAAAACATCGCAGCAGACTTGACGATCGAAGTGAGTGGACGTTCTGCTTTTAACTCCCTCCAGTTGGGGTTAGGGAGTTGACTGTATCGCTAATGGAGAGTGTGCTAAGAGGATGTCGACATTCTATAGGGTGGGCAAAAATAAGGGTCCTATTTTTAAAAATTCATAACTTTTTTATTTATTGATTTAAAAAAATTTTTTTTTTAGAATAAGTAAAGGACCCCTTCCGAAGCAAGCATGAGCCGTATTAGCCCTAAGGAACGTACCCTCATTTAGAAAACATTATTTTTGCTTAAAAAACTCAAAACAGTGTAAAAAACAATACTTTAGTTTTTGTAAGTTTTAAGAAGTGTTTTTCGGCTAAAATTTGTTTTGTTTATTTCAAAAAATCTCGGAAGGGTCAGTCTACACACACATAAAGTTTGGTGAGTTTAACTTTTATTTTGTGGAAGTTATTCAAATTCAAGTTATTCAAATTTAAAGATAGGACCCTTATTTTGGCCCACCCTGTACAACAAATAAATTGTAAGCTATAACTTTCTTGCTTCGATTCTTCATTTCTCCTAACCATAACCTTTCGCATTTGGAGACACGTAAAGAAGACGAGCAACAACGTTAAAAGAGTGCGAAAGGAAATGGAAGTTGGCTTACTCTGACTCAGTCGTGGAAAGGGCAGACAACCTATCCTACTCCCCAATCACAGTTTATTTTGTTTTGTTTTACGGCATATCAATCCTTTGAGGTTATTTAATGCCCACTCCATTAAATTTTGGTAAAAGGATTTTATGCTAGAGGTTCATAATATTTTTAAACATTCAACAGATTCAGTCATGTATATAGATCGATTGAAGATCAATTTCTTTTATATGTGTATATTTTGTAAGTAAACAGTCTACAATTGATTAATTTTTTTCTTTTTAATTCATAGGGTAGTTTGGTTTATTGGGGTAGACCACACAGCCAGTCTACTTTAAAATGAAGGGCTATTCTATCACTGGACATAAACACCTACTGACCAGGAGGCTTCTAATCCTGAGTGAAGTTGTCTGATCTCCCAGCATGCACTCTCGTTTTAAATAAGAAATTACTTTTTACAAAAGGCCCAGCCAATTTCTTGGGTAGTCTAACTCCGAGTCAGATTTAGATGTTAGATCTTTTGGTACAAACCCACAGTCTTCAAAAAGGACATTATGCTTTCCACTCTGATGTCATTAAATAATTCCTTCATAGTATCAACATTTTAACATTTTTTTGTCGCATGAAAGCAAAATCGACATATTCTAACAAAGTGTTTTACTGTGTATGGGAATTGACAAATCGCACACCATGGTGGCTCCTTCTGCTCAACCAGGAATGAATGTGTGGCATAGATGAAATTCATAAGTGTATGAATTGAAAAAAAAAACAAAAAAAACATAAAAAACAAATAAAAAATATTTTTTTACACTGCTGGAAAATGTCTTATGGAAAAAATGTAGGATATTTTTGGGCAAGACAAGTGGGTGGGGGTTCAAGTTTCAAGATGATTTGCAGTTTAAATTTGCCCACTCAAACTGATACTCAAACAGATAATCAAACCACAAGCTCAGATAAACTGATTATTTTTTTTTTTGTTCATTCAACAAAACCCGGTTATTTTTCAGATTTTTATAATTACAGCATTGATATTTATTTTAAATTAACGTTCTTTTATATAAAAAAAAATCTATTATTTATTTTTTTTTTTTTAGTAAAATCTATTATTGTAGCTCTTCCTTGGAAATAAATCATTTTTCTTATTCAGTAGGATTTTACTATTTCTATAATTTAGTATTGATCATTTTTCTAATCTCGGGTCATTAAAAATGTTTTAAACTGTTTTAAACTGGATTTGTGTTTTTATTTGAGAGAATTCTTCTATTGCAGTACACGGCTAACACTGCAACCGGTGTCGGAATTGAGCAATAATTTTGGACCGGCACAACGAGCGGACAATCACGGTCTGGCAGTGAATGGGCACAGACGCACGTTCATACTCTGACTCCTTTAAACTTAATGGATCCTAATATTAAGTTGAGTTCTCATATTTTCTTTTTCGAATGTGTTTGCAGTGTGTCTGTCAAAATGGAAACAATTATAACAGAAAGGTTTATAAAGGAGTGGTAACTTTACGAGATGACCTATTCATGGTTTTAAAAAAAATAAATTTAAATGGACATGTTGCATTTTTAATTAAAACACTCAGTAGAAAAAAAAAGTTTGTATGCTGAAATTTCGACTAATTCAAATGTTAAATTAAAACGCACTTACAATATTCTGATCAGACATTGTTTTTATTCAGTTTCAAATGGTTGCCCTTCATGTCATCATTAGATTGGTTAATTTGAGTCACGTGACAGTTTAAAGAATGTAAAAAAAATTTTTGCATACGACAATTTGATATTTTTCTTCAGATGAAAATCTTGGGTTGAATTTATTAAACTTAGTCATCAAATATTTAATTTTAAAGTCTTAAAGCCTAGAAATGTACAGTGTAATATTTAAAGGAAAAGAAAGAACACAGATATATTTAAAACTATTAATATTAATTAAGTTAGAAAGTTTATAATTTTTTTATTTTTCAGAATCATAAAGTAATATTTGAAAAATTATTACTTAAAAAGAAAAAAAAGGCAGGAACCAAACATTTTGCTCGAGACAGCAAGTCAAAAAGAACTTTTTTTCAATGAAATTTATCGTCTGCTAATAATTTTCTGAACGAACTTCTAAAGAAATACAAACGTACGAAAATTTGCCATATCTGAAAAAAAAATATTTATATTGTAAAGGTGTGAACTGTGATTATTGTTAATATTTTTCTTTTTATATTGCATATCAACAAACATGCATGTCAACCTTTTTTCCTTTATTTTTTAATAGATTTGTATTGACAAACGATAACAGACGTAACGTGAGAAAGCTTTATTCGGCATACAATGTCGGTACAATATTAGTGCTGCTATTTATATTGGTTAGTAAAAGCAGGAGAGTTCTCCAAAGGGGAGATAATTCAAAATAGGGAAGGTTATTCGTAATTGTTCATTACAAGATTTTTGATTCATTAATATACAAGTTAACTTTATATGTTTCATTATTAACCAAAAACAAAGAGCATGCGGACGGACGTCTTGCGTTTTAAAATTGAACCCAGGATGCTATCAGCCACCTCAGTAAAAACAATCTACTCAGTGACAAGCAATATGGATTTCATCCTGCAAGATCAACAGCTGACTGTAATACCACACTGGATCAGAGAATCTATTGATGGGGCTTCGCTTTTAGCGCAATAGCTCTCGATATATCAAAGGTCTTTCACAGAGTTTGGCACAAAGGTCTGCTTCACAAGCTTGCTAGTCATGGAATATCTAAAAATGTCTTCTCAACCATCAAATCCTTTCTCTCTGATCGGTTCATAAAAGTAGTCGTTGATAGGCAGAAGTCTGAAGCACATTGTATCAACACTGGCGTGCCTCAAGGATTCAGTCTGGGCCCAACCCGTTTCCTGATATTCATCAATAATCTCCCAAATCACATTCTAAGATGATTCGTTGACATTTATGCAGATGACACAACCATCTATGGCAGCACTTCCAAGAGCATTGATGATCAAGATCTTTCTGATTCTCTCGCTTCTGACCTGGAGCACGTCGTGCAATGGAGAAAAAGTGGCTGGTTACTTTTAATACATTTAAAACCAAGCTTCTCTTTTCAACATTAATGCTCGGATCCTCACTTGACTCCAGTTGAAATGGATGACACCTCCCTTGAGGAGGCCTTCTGTTTGGATAAGCTTCTAGGACTGACCTTCACTCCAGACCTGAAGTGGAAAACGTACATTAGATATGTCGCAAAGGGCGCTGGAAAAATGATTGGATCTTTCTAGCGCTCCAGAAAGTATCTCACTCGTGACGCAATCCTCTACCTGTATAAGAGCCAGATACTTCCTAAGATGGAGTACTTTTGCCACATCTGAGGGAGGTGCCACTCAGGGCACTTTCTCCTGGCTTGACAGAGTACAAAATAGGCTTCGAAATCTAGTGGGGGATCATTCATTCATTTCGCATGAATCAGATGATTCTGTTGCTGGCATTGGCTTCCCCGATATCTTTCTAGTTAGAAACTCTTTCTAGAAAGACATTGAGTACTTACGGGAGGGGCCACGTGAAGGTTGCCAACATCCTAAGTGAAAGTGTTTCTGTGGAACGAACTGGATTCGAACTTGGCATGCACAGGTTGTCAGTCTGTGCCGTTAACCACCGTCACCTCCCTAGTGGTGGATGCCCTCTTCTCTTCCCTACAGCCTCTTTCTCACATAAGAGACATTGCTAGTCTTTCTACCTTATCGTTATTTTCATGGCACGTGCTCGACTGAGCTCCGATCTCTTGTTCCTCCCTGTAAAACATTCACAACAAAAACTCGTCTAGCTACAACCATTGTAAGGCATTTTCCTTTCTTCCGCTGTGTATCTGGAGCTAAGTTTAACTTCCATGAGCAGAGTTTATTTCCTAGAACTATGGAACACAATACCACTGGGCTGCTTCACAGCTGACTACAACATGGTCGTTTTCAAGTCCAATGTTAACAAGTTCTTAACCCTTAAATGCTTCTTGTTTGAAATATGACACATTCCAACAAAATGTCTATTTAATATAATATTCAACAAAATGTGTCAAATTGCAAGTGTGAGTAGGTATTAGAATGATGTTTATTTACTCCTCGCGGAGTTAGGCACAAGGCCAGTTTTATCTTACTCCCACAAGTAAGATGTGACCCAAGATCGGGTCGAGCAAGTGGGGTTAAAAGCCAGCGCTCGAGAGGTGAGCACTCTGGCCATTTAAAAATTGCCTGGGCAGCCCCGTCGGCATTCCCCGGTAGGGGCGCCTCAGACAGTAAGCAATAAACTTACTCCTCCCCAAAGAGGGGAGGCGAAGCCTGGGAGGGTGAACCTCCTAGAACTGCACAGGACAGGCGTGCAGTATCCATCGGAACAGATACTACACTTTGATCTTAGCCAAAGATGTTGCATCAGCATACCTGCTAAATAGGTAATCAGTATCTTCAAAGTCACGGGTGAGTGCCATCAGTGTGTCATCTGCCTAATTCAAGAGCCTAAACTTTTAAATCTGGTCATTATAATTGTAAGTAAAAATTATTTTATGATTCTCTAGTGTATTATGATTATTTAGATGCATATATTGTAGTGTTTTGTTATACATGTAAAATTTTATGCCGTTTGTTGCACATTTGCAACATCATTTATTTTTGTTTAATAAATTTTTTTTTCTCCAAAAATCATTTATACTACTTTATATTACCCTATGTAAAGTTTTTCACTTTTTTAAAACCAATATAAACAAGCCGCGCATGCGTGGTCCCCCTCTGTATGTGACTCGATGTGGCGAGTGTAAAATGCAATAAATTTGGGCAATTTGGGGCATTTTTGACCCCCCTTTGACTCCCTGGGGGCGCGAACCAGAATTTTTCTGAGGTCAAGGATGCTCATTTTATATCCAGAACAATTGCCTCTACATTTTGGCCAAGTTTCAGAAAAATTGAATGTATGGATCAAACGTTATGGGAGGAAAGGGTCATTTTTTTTGCCATTTTAGGGGGCTTTTGACCCCCTGGGGGCGCGAACCAGATTTTTTCCAAGGTCAGCGATACTTATTTTCTATTAGGAACAATTGCCTCCACATTTTGGTCAAGTTTCAGAGAAATTGAATGGATGGATGAAAAGTTATGGGGCAAAAAATGTCATTTTTTTGCCATTTCGGGGCCTTTTGACCCCCTCGGGTCTAACCAGATTTTTTTCAAAAATCGGAGAATGTCACTTTCTCACCTGACCAAAGTTACAACTTCATGCAAAATTTCAGAGAAATTCAATGGATGGTTGTGGACGGACGGACAGACGGACGATAGGTCTCCCGATTTTATAAATCAGGGGACCAAAAATAAAGCATTTGAAGGTTAAGTAATCAAATTCTTCACAGATCTAATCCATCGTCTGTAATCCCTATGGTGTTAATCTCACCATCCACCTGACACAATTAATCTATGTCCTCAAGTGGCCTTTGGGCCTTGATAAAAAGAAAGGCTTGGTTCTGCAAATTGTTATTTTCTTTTTCAAATATGCTTGCAGTCTGTCTGATAAGATGAAAGTAATTGTAACAAAGGGTTTTTAAAGGAGTTGTAACTTTTTTTTGTTTAACTTAGTTCACCCCAAACAAGGCAGGCCGCCACTGTAGATGTAAGGAGCTACTGAGAATTAAGGTGAAAGTTTAGGGGTCATTCCAGATTGGAAGCTGTGCAGCAAAATGCTTGTTCACATTAGTTTTAAATTTCTGCATGTCGATACAGTCAGGGAAACAGGGAGGGAGTTCCAAAGGCCGGCAGCTCAAGGAAAGAAGCTATTGAAGTAGAAGGCTCTCTGGCATCTGGGGACCTCAACAGTGAATGGATGGGATTTAGCCGATTGGCGGGTTGGTTGAGTGTATTCATGTCGAGGGGGGATCAGAGCAGCAAGTTAATCGGAGCACATTCCATTGAAGTACTTGTCAAACAAGCACAAGGATGCAACATTGCTGCAATAGGACAGGGGCTGGAGCTTGGTGGATAGTGAGGGACTTTTTAGATTAGATACTCTTTTTTGGACCTTTTCTAAGAAGGAGAGTCTAATGGATGGTGCACTAGCCGAGATGTGATAACAATACTCCATGCATGGGCGGATGGTGGCTTTGTAAAGATATAGGATACTGTCAGGTGTGAAAAGTTTTCTAGCATGGTAGAGGGAGCCGACTTTCTTTGCAGAAGCCTTGGCAATGTCTTCTATGGCCTATTCGTGGTATCCTCGACTGGTCTCCATGCATTCCAACACTATATGAAGCACAAAATACAGCCTCTCCATAGTGAATGACCGTCAGTGCATGATGAACACATTCTTCATAAGATCAGCCTGTTAATATGCCTGGGCATAGACAGAACACGGCACATCTAGAGGAGTAAACTTTGAACAAAGAATCCCTTTATTCTTTACAGGTAGTTGTAATTCCTGTAGCGACCATTGCTAAACGGATGTTTTAACAGAGAACATTGCAGCTTCAGAAGGCTATACTTGACAATGGAAGCCAAAACAATGCATATATATATATATATATATATATATATATATATATGCTGATGAGTCCTGATTAAAAAGGGACGAAACGTATACGTACATAGATAATAAACAATAACAAATATTTTATATTTGTCGCTCCTCGTAAAATAAGTAGAGCACTCTAAATGGTAGTACAAACACAGCATGACGTCACTTGCTTTATATGCATCATTCCTTCTTTAATAGAAGTAGAATGCCTGGATATCGTGCCGCTTTTAAATGTGTTAAAATTATCATTGTTTATCGGCTATTCAAATACTGGCCGCGCGATTAACGACGTTGGATTTGAGTTGAAAAATACTTGTAATCCAGGGTTTCGAATCGTACGACCGGTAGTGAATAGTCATGTCTCTATGCTGATGAGTCCTGATTGAAAAGGGACGAAACGTATACGTACATAGATATTAAACAATAACAAATATTTTATATATATATATATATATACATATATATATGTATATATATATATATAAAGATAGATGAAAGAAGAGGGATAAACATGTACGAATGACAGATTTATTTCAACTTCGATTGTTCAATGCAAGGTATACTCGGTAATAAAATTATGTTTATTATTCTTTCCTTAAGCCAAGGCTTTTCAAAGATCAAAATCTTATCAGAGGAATTACATAGATAGATAAGTTGGTGGTGGAAAAGCTAAAATTCAAAATTTTTCGTACATGTTTATCCCTCTTCTTTCATCTATCTTTATAATTGCTCTATCTCGTATATTGAGCTTTAACCATTTCACTATAGGTTCTATCTACTAAAAGTATACTTTTAGCTTCATATTTTATTATATATAATATATATATATATATTTTAATAAATATTTATTCACTTAAAATCAACTTAGTTTCGACGATATAACGTCTTCTTCAGAAAATAGTAACATTTATGACAAACTTACATATTCAAATCACAACGCTTACACCGAGGACCAATTTCTAATACTAAACTATTGGTTTTGTATTTTAATTGGTTCAAGATTTTTGCCTTTTTATCACAAACTAGAAGAGTACCCGCCCCAGGACGGGTAAAATAAATTCCCGGAACAGAACGGTTATGTACCACTTTTATGTCTTCTTATTAAGATTAAAATCAAGATATAAAAGATACTAAATCTTATGTCTAGAATCCTTATTCCAATTTTGATTAAAATCCATTACATGATTTTGATTCTAGAAAACGTCTAAAATTTAAGGCTTTTTTGCAAAGAAAAGAAAACGGTAATTCTAATTGATTATTATTTAATAGGTGTTAAAAAACACCAAACTATTGAATATGTAAGTTTTGAAGCCCAAATAACGCAAATATATATATATATTTTTTTTAATAAATATTTATTCAAAATCAACTTAGTTTCAACGATATAACGTCTTCTTCAGGAATTAGTAACATTCTTTTTCTCTCTTTTTCGTGGCATAGTGTCACTAAGAGGTCTTGAGAAGAAATTAAAATTCAGGGAATCTTGCTTCACTGGTGTCTCATGATTATGGATCAAATTTAATGCCAATCGGAAATCTGTGAATTTTCAAATGGATGCATGTGCCCATACTACGTCCCCTAAAAACCCTTTAAAATACCCCAAAGAAACTGAAATTTGAATAATATTTATTAATTGATGTCTGATAACTATTGTAAAAAAAATTCACAAAAATCGGTGGCATCTGAATTTTCACAAAGAGCTTCCAACCCATTTTTATCCCCTTTGCATTTAAAACTGAATTAAACTAAATATAGCTCACATTACGATCCCTTTTGCGGCACAGCTGTATTCCAAAATTCATAATGATCGGTTAATTAGTTTATGAAAGAATCCTCTACATGCAAATATACACACATATCTAACTTAATATAAATGAAGATAAAAGAAGGAAGTAAAGTAGAACAGGAGGGGGTGGGCAAGTCGGTATGTGCCTCCCCCTCCGGACAATTTTACTAAAATATTTTTCAAACTGCAAAAAAAAAAAAAAAATTTGATTAAATTTTTTTTTTTTTTTTTTTATTTGATTAAATTTTTTTTTTAATTGATTAAATTTTTTTTTTTTTTTTTTTTTTAAATCACAATGAGGGCTTAACATCTGAATATGGAAGGTAGAAATTATAAAGTACATATAGGCTGAACTTAACTCCACCGTGAGTCCAGCATGTATGCCTAATAAAAGATATCCGTTAGAATGTAAGGTTGATTTTAGTCTAGTAAATCGTTCATTTCTTATTTGATCTCTGATCGGACAAGAGGAAACAGAATCTTTTATATAGTCTATGCATGTTGTGGAACCCCTATTATTGTTACTCTTCCTCCTCCTACAACAACAGCAGCAGCAGTGCAAGAAAAACAATCTCTGTGAAATATTCAATGTTTATTTTGTTGAAATACTTAATAGTGATTGGTTGCCTATATCAGACTTCAACCAATCAGAAAGAGTTTGCTGTGTGAGCCGGGCACCTGTTCACTTAACTATATAAGCATGACTCCCAACTTGCCACAGGAAATTATGTCATCCACAACACGGTACTAACTGCTACACATACTCGATGCGGGCAAATGAACTCTGGTCATAGTCCCTTAGCTACTAGCATTTCGGCAAACAACACAAGTTATAGTCATGGACTTCTAAATATAGCGACAGCTTATCACAATCTTACAAACTCACTCACACACAAGTCCAGACATACGGACAAAAACAACACTTTATCGTCTTGAGCCTTTGAACATTTTGTAACTCTTTTCTTATTAACTCTTTACTTTCGTTTGTTCAACAAGACGTAAGTAAAGTTGATATATTATGTCTAAATAGATTTTGTTATTAATCTTGACTGTCTTTTTCCATTACAAACTAAATAATAATATCCTCACAAATGGTAATAAAAGAAAATTTGGCAATGGGGCATTATAGTTAACAACAACAAAAAGGTAATAAAGAGAAAACTATAATGCACCATTTCTAAGTTAACAAAAAAAAAAAGGGGTAATAAAAACAAAACAAATTTACAACAAATAACTTTTACCAAATACAAGAAAATTTGATCTTCTATCGACCTACATAACTTTTCAGTTTTGGACCTTTTTTTTTTTTTAAAGTGTTTCTAATTTCAGAATTTGTATCGCAGCCTCGGAGACTTCCATTGTCAGTATTCAAGATGGCTACCATTTCTTTTCTTAATGTGAAGGTTCGATGTCGTATGTTTAACTGAAAAAAAAATCGGGAAATTAAAAGAAAAATACAACTAGTAACTGTCACCAGTCGGTCTAAAATTTAATTTTCGACCGATCTGTATATTTTTAACTTACTGAAACTGCTTTAAAGTTCTTTATTTAAACATACTTTGCACTGTATTGAACATTTTGGCCTCACATGGTCGACCATGTTGTTTCTATAAGCCTCTGAGGCTGCGATATAAGACATTAGAAACACTAATTTTTATTTTTCAAAACTGAAGAAAAGATATGCACATCGATAGAAGATGTGTTTGGTAAAAGTTATTTGTTGTAGATTTTATTTTTTTTCTCCCTTTTTTCTTTTTGTTAACTATAATGTACCATTGCCGAAAATTTCCTCATTAAGTGGGTAGATAAAGCTTTATGGAGACTATCACCCCACAAATATATGGCATAATCACGTTGACACACTGGTTCCCTGTTAGATCACCGAAGTTAAGCAATATTGAGTTTGGTCAGTACCAGATCGGTGACCATTTGGAAATACCATCGCCCTGCATGTAGGAGGACGTCGACACCTCCTTGCCAGAACTGTAAAAACATAACGTCGTCATCTTCCTTAACCAGGATATACATGCGACTGGAGACCGCTTGTGAATTTGATATTCCCTAGAAACTTCCTTCTTCGGAGAAAGCCGGTTCAACCCACCCAGGTTGAATGGCATACCAAGTACAGGTATAGGTGTCACCCCCACAAAAACATCAAAATCTCCCCACATCCCCCGCTCTAGGCAGGCAGACACTTGGATCCGTCTCTGAGAAACCTGTGTTGTAAAAAGGTGTGGTTTGGCAGTTGGGACATCCAAAACGCAGTCATTTTTTTATGTTTGTCCCAGCAAAAAATTGTGAAGTGAAAAAAGTGTTTGAATAACAATACGTAAAAAGTGTTTGTCTGTGATTCATAGACATTATATATAAAAGGATTAAATTTAGAAGGATTATACTTACCTACTTATGTCCTTAATGAAGTTTGTTTTTAATTATTTATATATATATATATATATATATATATATATATATATATATATATATATATTTATATATGATATATATATATAAAGAAAGAAATCATACTAGCCAGGGGTGTATCCGAGCAACCAGAAGTTTGTCTTGGGGGGGGGGGGGGGGGCACAGATTAAGAAGGTTAGGGTTTGTCTTCCGGGCACAGATTAAGAAGGCCTGTTACGTATTAGTTTGCATAAAACTGTCTCCTCACATTCTTCCTATAGAAATTTTCTTTAATTACCAAATGAAAGGACATTTTAAGCTACATACCGTGGCCGTGGTTAGTTGTTAAATTTTACGGGATGTCAACCTTCGTCGGGTCATTTTATGCCGAATTATGCAACACGCACATTTTATTATCTACGAATGGTTTGTAGATTAATTTATTTTATAGGCGTATATTTTTCTGAAAAGTCTGTAAACGATAAATCAAATTTATTTGGCAACAAAAGACAGCATGGTGCAACAAGCCATGTAAAGAGACAGGTGGAAGCTATTTACATCCACATATAGTCTGAATGTTTGTCCAAGGGTTGCTTTAAACATGGATATGGTAGTCATCGTCGCGGCCTCCTCTGGTAGGTTGTTCCATGAAGAAGAAACACGGAAAGAGGATGCTGCCTTTCTTCGATTGAAACGGTGCTACATCTTTTGCGGGTACCCGTGGAGATCACGACTTGGCGTTGGGTGAAAAACTCCTCAAAAGGTAGATTTACATTCCCGTTGATGATATTGTATGTCAGAATCAAGTCTCCTTGCATCCTCCGCTGCTCAAGTGAGAACAGATTTAATCTTTGGAGCCGCTCTTTGTAGGTAAGCGTGGAGAGTCCTGTCACCATCCTGGGTGTCAACTGTTGAACACACTCCAGGTGTACAATATCTTTTTTTCTTTTTTTTTTTTTTAAATAATAATAATAAATAATAGTAATAATAATAAATTCTATTTAACCCATAGATCGGAGCCTGACAGGAACTTCCATTCCACGTCAGAATAATGGTATAAGTGATGATTCCAAAGCTCCCAAATTCATTCCTCATCACTGGATGCAGTTTCGTGTCATATACAACACAACTGTGACCGCGTAGACGACATTTAAAAGTCAAGGAAATAATTTATACGCTACTAAAACGCCGGATTTTGCTTGATATCTTCTATGTTTGTCTCCATGCACACATGATGACGTCACAAATGATTACATCATCCACTGAAACATGTCGAACATACCCGGTAAAGAATGTTAGAAATGATGAAGTAACAAAAGGATGATGTCATCAATTAAAACAGAGAGCATAGATGACCCGTGCCCCAAAGTGTCCCGAGTCATCTATGTGGACAATGACTGTCCCCTGTAAACTTTTTACACTCAAGAAAATGTACGGGTTACTTTGAGTACATGAGAATGATCATTGTAGTAGATGAATAAGAATTCTACTTGGAAACTGCAAGGCGGACACTTTTACCATTCAATTAAATCGTAATTGCGAGCTACTTTATCGACTGCGAATGATCAAACAATTGCAGCTCATCTCATCAAACTGCGGGAGGTGACGGTGGTTCAGTGGTTAACGACACGGACTGACAACCTGGGTGTGCCAAGTTCGAATCCAGTTTGTTCCATGAAAACTGTTTCACTTAGGATGTTGGCAACCTTTCACGTAGTCCCTTCTGTAAGTACCCGATGTCTTTCTAAAAAGAATTCTAACGAGAAAGATATTGGGAAATTTCTCCAGTCAAGAAAGTTCAGTAGCACCTCTAATTTTTTGTTAGCAAATTTTAAAAACTTTATTTCACCACAAACAAGGGGGCAAATTGCCACCGAGACGTAAGGGGCTACTGTGATTAGAGGCCAGATTTATCCTGGCGCATCCTAAGTGGGGAGTTGTGCAGCAAGATGTTTGTTCACATTACATTTGAATTTCTGCATGTTGGTACAGTTGGAGAAACAAGGGGCAGGGAGGGAATTCCAACGGCACGTGGTCTGAGGAAAGAAACTATTTAAGTAGAAAGCTTTTCGGCATCTTGGAACCTCTACAGTGAAGGGGTGAGATTTTGCTGCTAGTCGGGTAGATTGAGGGTATTTATGTTCGGGGGGGGGGTACAAGTGCAGTAAGTTCATCGGAGCACATTCCGTGGAAGTACTTGTTAAACAAGCACAAGGATGTAACTGTGGTGATGGGACAGGGGCTGGAGCTTGGTAGACAATGTGGAAACTATTAGATTAGAGACTCTTTTTTGGACACATTCTAAGAGAGAGAGACTAGTGGTTGTTGCAACAGCCCAGAAGTGGCAACAATACTCCATGTATGGGCGGATAGTGGCTTTATAGAGATATAGGATACTGGCGGGTGTGAGAATTTTTCTAGCCCGGTAGAGCGAGGCTATCTTCTTTGCAGCAGACTTGCCAGTATCTTCTGTGTGTTCTAATTCATGTTACTTTTTAATGTCCGGTCAAAGCGTTTGAACGGTCGACTCTCGAGAAGGGTGCTATCAGCCATGGCAATCGATGGTTGGAAAGATTTTTTTGTAATTTTTAAAGGAAAAGAGCTTTGTCTTGGTAGCATCCTTTTTGGGCTCCATTCTACTACAGACTGGAGGACATCTTCTAAAGATTCAGCAATTGCCTTGGATATGTGTGTGTTTGATTTACCCGCACGTCTAGAGTAGAACGTGGTCTCATCAGCAAATATAGCCATTTTTTTTTTTCTTTTTCAAAGCATTCCGTTTAGTAAACAGTGTTTATTATTGATTATACAATCGCACTGCACCAAAGATCATGCGACTTGCCGGATTTTATCAAAATGTTTTAAATACTTTAGCATAACGGTAATAAGGTTGTTTCTCAACCCGTGTAATTTTATCGATAAAACAATATGCAGTAGCTCAAAGACTGTATTTAAAAAAAAGATTATGACATGCTGATATAGGCGATAAAATAAATTTAATATGACGTAAGTAATAAAAAAAAGAAAAAAAACACACTTTTTAAATTAGTAAATTAGTCGACACAGCCATTCTTCCTGGCAATGGACGTTTTTCTGAACAGTTGAACTAAAAAAACTTGGAACGGAGACTGGTTAACACGAAGCTAAAAGAAGTAAAGTTTTTTTTAGTGAGTTATATATAAATAATTTATTTCAAACAATTAGAATATTTATAAAAATATAAATATCATTTTAAATAAATTATTTTTTTTATATAATTCACTAAAAAAAAAAAAAAACTTGCATTCTTTTCGCTTGGTCTTAACTTGTCTCTGTTACAAGTTTTTAGATCAACTGCTTAGAGAACGTCCATTGCATGTGAGGGTCTTAAAATGTTTTGGACCCCCCCCCCCCCCCAAGGTGGCTTTCCAGATCAGATCATAAACTGCTTCGGCCATTTCCGGGATTGACTCGTAATACTCCTTCGAAGTACTGAACTCCTCTGGATGCCCATCCATTATCAGTATAAACCGAGTATTAAAATGGTTATAATGTGAAAATTGGAAGTATGGTGTTTAATCGCTAGTATTCCGGAATTTTTTTTTAAATTCAGTAATAAAAATGTTAGAGTCGTGTGTGAGAGGGGTGGGGGGTGGGGGGCACTAAAAGCCCCCCCCCCCCCCCGACTATTGAAATAGCGCGATTGCTAAAAAAAAAAAAGTATTATAAAGCAAAATATATGTTGTACATTGTACAACACTTGTCTTCATGACTTGCAAAACAGAGAGCAGCTTATTTTATTTATTTAATTCAATTATAATGAATAATTAAGGTTGAGAGAGAGAAATAAAAATGTACGGAATATTACATTTTTATTTATTTCTTTTGCTAATTGTGACCTTTAACGCAAAATCGATAATAATAAACTGAAGAAACAGCGATTTACCGAAGCTTTCAGTTTTCTTTCGAAAGTGTTGCTAAAACTTTGAGAACCTGTTGATTTTTTTTTTTTTTTTTTTTAATCCCATACGGACGAATTTATTTAAAACGTGCTATTCATCCGCCATATTTATTTTTTTATTTTCGTTACTTTACCCCCCCCCCCCTCCCGGCACATTGTCACTGAAGCGTAAGGGGCTACTGAAAATTAGGGGCCAGATTTATAGGGGCATCACATTACATTTACATTTTTGCGTCGGATTTAATGTAGACCCTTGTAAGGTTGGCCAGGAGCAAAGTGTAGTATCTATTCTCTGATAATACACTTCATCTTTTCAGTAAAAGAGGAAACCTACAAGAATGAGGCAATTTTTATTTTTGTCCCAATTCAGAGCGTCTCTTTTGGGGAGCTAGATTTCACCGCATAAAAAAGCCGACCTTGTGCCTAACTCTGCCCTCGCGTGGAGGTAAGTAAATAGGGGCCCTTGAAAGGGAACTTTTCTTTTTTGTATGTGTAATTCAAAGTATAGTACGTGTTTTGACCTCGGTCAGAGGAGGAGAGATCCTTATAGACTGAAGCAATTTTAATTTTTATCCCAATTTTATGCCACTTTTTTTGTTGGGGGGGGGGGGGGGTAGATTTTCCCCGATGTTAAAAACCTTGTATATACTTTTGTCGTCCCGAGGAGACAAGTAAATACAAACCGTTGTAAGGGCCGATACTCTTGACAAGAAAGTTGAGCTCCGCCGACCCTCGTTGTTGACGTTAAATTCAAAGTTGAGACGCCATTTCGAAATGACAGACGGTTTAACTCTATGCTATTATTATTATTATAACTCCTCACAAACGCCAAATTGGTTATATATATATATATATATATATATATATATACACACAAACACACACACACACACACACACACATCGGCTTATGCAAGTTCTAAGTCTGCAATATGCAGACTTAGTTAGTATCCCAAAGATTCAAACTATTTGGAAGCCGCCGTACATTAGTGGTAGGATAGTACAGCTCTCAATAGGAATACGGAAGAGGGAGTGCTTCGGTATTGTTAGCAGTGGGGGCTGTTTCTGTGGATGATGTTTCTTGTGGATAGTCTATATAAATTGTGATTTGGGGGCTTGCATTATATTATTAATGTTGAATGTATATATAGTGTTCGTTTTTTCTCTCCATGTACAAATGACAAAGTTTTTTGAATAATATATATATATATATATATATATATATATATATATATATATTAAAAAAAAAGTTGAATTTTAATTTAAAATTTAAATCATTTCTTACCTGACATGGTGTTAAAAAATTTTTTAGGTAGCGGTCCTTTTATCTCAAAAAAACTTCTTTTTTAGTTTTTAGAACTGCAATAGAAAGCCGAATAGCGAGTCGTTGTTGAGCTGTGTCCGCTTCAATACTTAGTGAGTGGGAAAAGCGACGGGGCGGAATGTGGCACCCCCTCTTTGTTTAGTTTCTTTCTCTCTCTCTCTCTCTCTCTCTCTCTCTCTTTCTCTCACCCTAAGATTGTTCTACGTTTTCCCTCTCTCTTTCCTTTCACTTCATCACTTTTTTGTTGTATTTTAATCAGATCCTACAACAACGCCCCCTCCCTCTTTTTTTATTTTTATTTATTTGCGCTTTTTCATCCATTCTTTTTTCTTTTCTTTTCTTCTTTCTTTTTCGTTTTCTATTCACCCCACCTCGTGTATTATATAATGGAACGTCGTCATTCTGTGTGTCCGACCGGGAAAAAAATTAGAAACTACATAAGATACACTTATAAACTTTACATTATCGGATTCAATGTGACCCTGACTGGTTATGGTAAAAAGAAAAAAGAAAGAAGAAAAAACTGTAATATGTATTGGGGTCACCAGAGACCAAATTAGGGGGGGGGGGGGGGTAAAAATTACTTTTTTCATTCTTATTAGTAGTTGTTTCGAAAACATCACTGAAACTAATTCAAACAGTCAGTCAACTTTCTTTTTCTGTTCTTCTTTCTTTCTGTTATATTGAATCAGTTGCCAGAGAGAGGGAGACAGAAGTAGAAGGAGGGGCAGTTAGGGGAGGGGGCAGTCGGGAGGAGAGGTAAAGAGAGAGGCAGTCAGGGGGATAGAGGCAGTTGCAGAGAGAGAGAGAGAGAGAGTTAGAGAGAGGGGCAGTCAGAAGCAGAGAGGCAGTCGGGTGGAGAGGTAGAGAGAGGTAGTCGGAGGGAGAGGTAGAGAGATGGGCAGTCAGGGGGATAGAGGCAGTCGCAGAGAGAGAGAGTTAGAGAGAGGGGCAGTCAGAAGCAGAGAGGCAGTCGGGTGGAGAGGTAGAGAGAGGTAGTCGGAGGGAGAGGTAGAGAGATGGGCAGTCAGGGGGATAGAGGCAGTCGCAGAGAGAGAGAGTTAGAGAGAGGGGCAGTCAGAAGCAGAGAGGCAGTCGGATGGAGAGGTAGAGAGAGGGGCAGTCAGAGGGATAGGCAGAGAGAGTGAGAGAGAAGTTAAAAAAAAGGTTACACACTTTTTTTAAAAACTCTTATTCTACTTTCTTATTCATATCCCCGGGCAACGCCGGGTAACCCTGCTAGTATAGTACATACGTCTTTAAAATGACCACTCTTTAACCTCACCCTTTTTTTGCACTTCCCTCTATCTCTTTATTTCGCTTTTCCGTTTTAATTTCCTACTTGACCCTAAACTCTCTCCTTTGATTCTTTTACCGTTTTCTTTTTTGTTTTACCCCCCCCCCCGCTCTCTCTCCCTCCTCTCTCTCTCTCTCTCATTCTTCAACCCTCTCTTATTGATTTACTTTAAATATTCACCCCTCCCATTGATTTACTAAAACGGTCTCTTTTTCTTCTTCTTCTTCTTCTTCTTCTTCTTCTTCTTCTTCTTCTTCTTCTTCTTCTTCTTCTTCTTCTTTTCGCCTCTCTCATCGATTTACTACACAATTTATTCCCCTCTATATGTTTATTTTTTATTTGATGTTTTATAAACTCTCTTTTTTTCATTATCTCCCCTCTCTCTCTCTCTCTCTCTCTCTCTCTCTCTCTCGTTATTTATTTATTTGCTTTATCCCTTCTTTGACTTACCCAGAGTAAGAGTGAGCCAACAGGTTTGTCGAGTTGAAACGAAAGGCCCATGTCTAACTGACCTAAATCGACTAGTCCCGATTGCAAATCTAGTGGCGCACGCCACCCTCCCGGTCCACGGTTCCCGGTCCCCGCTTCTCGCTCCACCCAAACTGCAAGTGACAACGCCCCAAGACAGAGGGTTGTAACATCATTTAAACAATTCCAATGAAAGCGGAATACTTTTTTAAGGAGGATTGTCTTTTTTTGTTTTGTTTTACCAGGAGGTAAAATGTCGTTTAATTGTCTCGTAATTACACTACAAAATAGGCACAACAGTAACTTAAGTAAGTAGTACTTACTAATTACTACGCTAGACAAAAAAAGGTTTATAGATAGAAATGGGTGGAGGTCAAGGCGATACTTGTACCAGGCCTGGCAAACATACAACTAGGGTCCACAACTGGGAGCGGACATGTGAAGACCCAAATTACTACTAAATAATAATTACTGAGAAAGTTTAGTAAGGAATTTCTTAGTAATGTCCAGTAATTAGTTAATTAGAAACTATACATATTATTAAGAAACAGCTTACAATTGTTGATTTATTTACATAAAATCAAACCATCAGTTAAACCATTACATTCATGTTCAATGGCAAAAATAGAATCTCTTGTCAATGATTTAATTCTTTTTCTTTGCTTGCTTTCCATTTTTTGTGTCCTTTTTCCAAAATCAAAATGAAATATAAGGTTTCCATCATTTAAATCTGATATCACCTTTTTCAGTGGATCATTTTTCTTAATGTTGCCATAAATTTCATTGACACTGACAATTTTCCAAAATGTCAAGACCTTATCAATAAAATTAACTGTTTGTGCAGTATCCTCTTCATTTAATGATGGATGCAATTTAATTGCTGTTCAGTTTGATCACAAAAAACTTTTAAACAATAGGAAACTTTTTGTCGCTCAAAATGGTTTTGGGTAAACTGGCACATCAGTTAGTTTTTATGATTTAACAAACTGAGTTTTTTTTTATGTTCGTAAGAAGCTGTAAAAGGTCTTTACGAACATAAAAAACAACTCAGTTTGTTAAATCATAAAAACTAACTGATGTGCCAGTTTACCCAAAACCATTTTGAGCGACAAAAAGTTTCCTATTGTTTAAAAGTTTTTTTGTGATCAAACTGAACCTTTTACAGCTTCCCATTTTGCTAACATCAGAGTGTTCACGCCTAATCGACGAAAAAAAGCAGAATCTCATTTTTTTCGGGGTGGGGGTGATTTAGAGGCGGGTGTTAATCTACAATAATACTGAAAATTTCACGTTGCATTTATTAAACAAATAAAATAAAGGGGATAATAACGATAATGATGATGATGATTATTATTATTATTATTATTATTATTATGATTATGATTATGATGATGATGATGATGATGATGATGATGATGATGAAGAAGAAGAAGAAGAAGAAGAAGAAGAAGAAGGTTGATATTTCTTTAATAACAAAAATGATGGCATTTTCTTTTAGAAGATGCGTCAGAATTTGAAACAAAAGTTTAATTTAATATATGTTATAAAATAATGTCCGGACAAAAAGTGTTGTCTAAAACAGGAATCTATTTTATCCAACATTTAGGCGAATATCAAACAAATTCTAACAGTCCTTATTCTACAATTGAACCGATATTCACTATTACAAAGTACACTTTTTAAAACCCACGTTATGAAGAAAACAAATTATTTTTCTACGAACAATTTTTTTGTGACAAATTCATTAAAGATTCGAAAATGTTGTTTATACTTTTTACACTAAAGATAAAATATTGCAAATTTCTATAAATTAACATTTATATTTACTTCAATATTGTTAAATAGCGAAATTTCGATAGTAAAATGTTTAAAAAATATTTTTTAAATGATTCAATTCCATTGTTATTGGATATCCAGCCATGTTAGCATTGCCTCCAACTGGCAGAATGCAAAAAGTAAAAAAAAACACTTGCCCCCAACCAGAGAATAAATGCATACGCTATACAGGTCGGTATTAAGAATTGTCTTGGTGGAGGTAGATTGTTTGTTTTGTTTTACGGCATATCAACACTTTTCAGATTATTTAATGCCAAATCTAATAATTTTTTTTATTTGTAGCAGTTACATAATCACGATCTGTTTTCTTTTGCGCTAACATGTTCTCACTTGCGGAGTGATTGATACGTTATTCGGTTAGAACACTTATTGCATGGGAGGCAACTTTGCCTTAACCTTTTCCCACACTTTATGAACAGTCAGTTTTTGAAGGTCAAGTTGACAAGACTTCATAATTAAGGAGAATAGAAAGTGAACTTTGGGTTTATTTTCGGCAGCTTTGTAACTCTTGCTTCCCTTATTTTGTCTTTTAGACCTCATATTCCATGAGCGATGTTTCTGACAAAGGAGGAAGAATTGCTGTTTTCTGGGTCGGAATCTATCCATTTAACACTAATCGTTGGCTAGTTTTTGACCTTGAAGTAGTATTTTTTTAGCTCCTTACATGAAGTGGCTTCATGCCTTGTCTGGAGCGATTTCCATGAAAAAAAATTATTTTATCACTTTTCGCCATGACTTGGGTGAAAGACGAGATGAAAGACCCGGACTCAATCCCACTTGTATAGTACACGCATGTCTACTGACTCAACATAATTTTGTATTCCTGTTTTCATAAGTCTGGCCAGACGACCATGTTTGTTGTGTTGATGAAACTATATTAATAAAATTGCTTTAAATTATAGAGAAGTTTCATTCTTCATATCCAGCATAGCCAGAAGGATGGAGATCTGTAGCAATCATAAATACTGACATTTATTTTCTCTCTCGGGGAGCAGCCCCTGTGAGGTGATTTGGTCCCACGATAGCCAATCAGTTTCCAGGGCGCATTAATTCCAACCGACCTTTGAAGGACTACTTCAGCCCCTTTGGGAATCGCAGACAGCAGCCAGAGAGTTTCCTGAAAGCAAAGAAGAAGGACGCCTCTCTCCTCACTCCTGCCTTTGTCCACTGGACACCCGAACACGGCTATCTTTACTTGAAAATAAACTGCTCGTAGACTTTTGGCAGCCAAACTTTCTTATTGTAATATTCCTTTCTTAATTCGGACATTATTCTATCTTTCGCTAACCTACATCAAACGGTTTAGGTACGATAAATAAAGATTTGAAAAAGGACTTTGTCTTTTTTTCGTTTGCCGTCCGTGTTGTTACAAAAAAATCATAGAAGTTTGTCTTACTATCCATGCTAAGATAGGATCTTATATATCTGCTCAATAACCCTTTCCTTCATGCAACAAGTTTCTAAACACCCTACAAATAAAAAAAATAAAAAAAACTTTGTTTGTTATGTTCAAAAGCGGCAGCAGCAGTATCACGTATCTACTCTTGATTGGACACGGTCTCCAATCAGCAGTTTCTTTCAGCCAATCAAAGAATTCCATCATATAGTATAAAAAACAAACAAACACACAGCTTTCTCTCTCTTTCTGCCTTTTCTTTCATAGACAAAAACATGTGCATACGATACACTCTTGCCAAGCTCTCTGGGCTGAACGGCCGCCAACAAGCAGTACACACATAACGAGAGACTTTCACGTACTACTAAACACAATGCCCTGTGAATCACACATATGCCACTCAATGAACGCACATGTACACAGGTTTATAGATACATACACTCTCTCACTGAATACACCCTGCTAAACGAACGCATGTACACATAAATCCATACATACACTCTCTCACTAACGAAACAAATGCACCCTAATACACACACACACACATCTTCATACCTATTCATAAATGCACACAAACACACATGTGCATTTCATTTCTCCTTACAGACGAACACATTCTTTTTTTCCAGGGTTTTTGGACTCTCTGAACTCTCAATCTTAACCAACTCTTCATTTTCATTGTCTTAATAAGTTGGCGAATAAAATTAATTAATTTTGTATGGATAGACTTTGTCATTCTTTCATTTGATATTGTCTTAAAGACAGGCTTAGTTCTGATGACCTCAAAGGAAGATTAAATTTGGATAGTATAGGAAGATGTGTTCAGAACAGGAGACTTCGATGGTATGGCCACATTGAAAGAATAAATGACAGTTCTTGGGTTAGTGGATATAGAACAGTTACAGTACAAGTCCAGTTCACAGGGGAAAGCTAAAGAAAACATGGGAGGAAGAGAAAGAGGGATGAATAAAGACGTGGCCGGAGATAGGTTAGTTTGGAAGTCAATTTTTAAAAGCTGTTCAAGACATGCTAGCATGTAAAACGGATGTTAAACCGAATATGATAAGTGAGAAATGCCATTAATTATATTGAAAGTTTCAAATAAATCACTGGTAAAAGTGTTTTATGCTTCAAGTGTAACAATATTATATGTGGATGTATGAAAATATTGTTAAAAACGGTATTTTCCACATAAGGTTAGATTAAACGAAAGAGAAAAGAGAAAGATTTGATCAACTTATACACTACGTGTCACCAGCAACTTCCTGTTCGTGACATCATATCCTGACACTTAGCTCTAATTTTTAACTTTTCACTTCTAATAGAATTTTCCATATTCCATTAGAAGTGAAAAGTTAAAAATTAGAGCTAAGTGTCAGGATATGATGTCACGGACAGGAAGTTGCTGGTGACACGTAGTGTATAAGTTGATCAAATCTTTCTCTTTTCTCTGAACTGAAAGAGAACATCCATGTTTTGGGGCAACTGTTCCCGCCTTCTATGGGGCATAAGTTTAGGATATATATGCATATTTTATACTGGAAAATAAAAAATAAAAATCCCTGAAAGCATTTTTAAACCACAAATGAATCGTGTATCATCATTATTTAATAACTTTTACAACCTCTGCTTTAAAAAAAGAAGAAGACGAGAACAACGAAAAAGAAGAGGAGAGAGAACGAACTACTGCTACATGTCATCAAAACAACAAGACTCAAGCTGCTTACGTGATAAACTGACATCCAGATAATCTGCTGGAATAAAAGAATTGGTCCCCGTAGTGCGACACAAGTGTTTTATGCTTCAAGTTCTTAATATCCTCAAATATGTATTTATGGTGTTTGCTTTAACTAGTTATGTGTGTACTAGCACCGGATGTAATTTCATGCCATTGCTCTCTCATTTCATGTTTTGCATCCATATTAAATCATGGCTTGTTTCCAGCTAGAATTGAGGCATGTCTGCAAATGTGTAGCACTAGCATGGCTTAGTGTCCTCCAAGCCCTACGATCTTGGGCCAAGGTGTTCGTTTTGTTTATGTTCCTGTTCGTCCATTCACAAACGTTGTTTATCCATCTTTTCTTTTGTCTACTTTTCGATCGGCTGCCTTGTATCATGCCTTCAATGCATATTTTGCAAACATGGCTGAGTGTCCTCCAAGCCTTATGATCTTGGGCCAAAGTGTTAGGGTTATGTTCATGTTCGTCCATTCACAAACGTTGTTTATCCATCTTTTCTTTTGTCTACTTTTCGATCGGCTGCCTTGTATCATGCCTTCAATGCATATTTTGCAAACATGGCTGAGTGTCCTCCAAGCCTTATGATCTTGGGCCAAAGTGTTAGGGTTATGTTCCTGTTCGTCCATTCACAAACGTTGTTTATCCATCTTTTCTTTTGTCTACTTTTCGATCGGCTGCCTTGTATCATGCCTTCAATGCATATTTTGCAAACATGGCTGAGTGTCCTCCAAGCCTTATGATCTTGGGCCAAAGTGTTAGGGTTATGTTCCTGTTCGTCCATTCACAAACGTTGTTTATCCATCTTTTCTTTTGTCTACCTTTCGACCGGCTTCCTTGTATTATGCTTTCAACTCATATTTTGCATAGCCCTACACTGGAATGCTTAACATAACCAAACAATCTCAAGAATTTACATTTGATGACAGAGGATATTGATTGGATGCCAATGAGTTTTTTCAACTCTGCGATACTGATGTGATCAGATATTTTATGATCAGTAATGAAGCGCATGACATGGCTTTGGAAGGTTTCTACTTTCTGATGTAATTTTACAGTCCATTTGACACATTCAAGTTCGTATAAGACTACAGGAAGGACATATGCGTTATAGATTTTCACTTTGATTTTGTATGGTATGCATTTAGAAGTTAGGGTGGTTTTGTTTCTTGTGAAGGCGGCCCAACCTAAGCCGATTCTGTGATTTACAGCTGTTTGCCCGTCATTAAATGAAGACAGCTTGTGCTCAAGGTAAACAAACTCTTGTTGGCCGTTGATGTTGATGTTAAGCAGAGTTTGTTTTTTATCAGTGTTCATGCATTTAGTCTTGGCCGTGTTAATAGAAAGAAAATAACTGCAAATCAAAGCTGGAGTTACTGGTTGCACCTATGTGATCCGCATAGCTCAGATTAGACAAAAGATGATCGCTCCACAACAACAACATAATGAGTAGCAGCTAACTTGAAGTATTAGTATTGTTTGTAAACAAGATTACAACTGTTTTTTCCAAGTGACTTTGTGACTTTAATTGTAAAAATTGAAAGTAAGTTGAGAAGAAATGAAAAAACTATGTCGTCATTTTTTATGGCACGGAGATGCTAATACATATATAAAGCATAAAAAACATCTATTTCCCGCACCCATATACACATATAGAACATAATCCCGATGTTATGCCGTCGATTTTCCAAACACCCTGTATACAACATGAAACCATCTATTGATTTATCTATCGCCAAGAGGTTATTTAATGCAAATCAATTATCTCCCTTGACGTTCAATCTTCATAATTCGACTGATGTTTTGTTTCATGTGAGAAATTATCGGTATTTTTATTGACAGATATTGTGTTTTCTGTGGATGTGCTCGCAAAAAAAGTAATTTATTTAAGAAATTGCATTTATAAGAAGCCAGTAATCATTGAAAATTTCATTACTTAATCTGTTTTAGAAAAAAAACAAGGAATAATAAATGTTTATGCTATAGAGCAGGGGGTCACCAAACGTTTTTTCACAATGGGCCTGATAACTGAAAGAATGACGAATGCGGGCCACATAATCATTCTATTCAATACTTGCAAACCAGAACGAAAGCTCTGGGAGGAAAAAAATGAAGTACTAAGTTTGGGATTTTTTTTAGATGAGAATTGATAAATTGTATTATTTCGATTATTTGGACTACTGACGAACTCGGGAATCTTTATGTCGAACTCGGGAATCTGTATGGAATTTCGAACAGAACACTTTATTTAATCCGAAAGAGTAGCTTTCTCTCGTTCCATCAGTACTGACCAGGTAGAAGTCTTAACTAATTTGTAATTGTATTCTTAGTATCACCCATACTGAGGACTTGTGGCACAACGGATAAAAGTGCTAAGTAATAATCAGTTCTACGTGACGATCTTTTGGAGGTTGAAGGGCAATACTAAGAATACAATTACGAATTACTTTAGATTTCTACCCAATCATGGTTAACAGAACAAAAGCAAGCTAACCCCTTGGATTAAATAAAGGGGTCCGGTTCAAATTCTGTACAGATTCCCGAGTTCGACAAGATGCACCGGAAGTAGGTCGGAGGTTACATCGACTGAAACGTTGTGAGAATAACGTTCAAGATGAGAACAGTAGTCTGAATAATCCAAATAATATGAAACACTAAATTTAGCATTGCATATTAATCATGGGGAAGTGATGCGGAATGCACAACAAAGACAAACAACGTATTTATTTAGTAAAAAGTGATCACAGCATAAATATACTTTAATAAGACCTCGTATGCACATATCTGGATGGCAAAGCTATTGCGGTTGTCAAAAAGTTTTGTTACCTTGGTGATCTCATTTGAGCACAGGATGGAGCAGGTGCTAGTGTGATTGCAAGAGTTAGGAGTAGATGGAGTAAGTTCAAGGAACTTCTCCCATTACTAACTAGAAGAGCGTTACCACTGTCGACCAAGCGAAGAGTCTATCAGATATGTGTATGCAGTGTGGTAATGGATGGAATTGAAACTTGGCCAGTAAGGGTTAAGGACATGCATTGCAAGGAGAGAAATGATATGAGAATGATACGATGGATGTTTAATGTAAGTCTTAAAGACAGGCTTAGTTCTGATGACCTCAGAGGAAGATTAAAACTTGGATGGCCTTGTTGAAAGAATGGATGAGAGTTCTTGGGTTAGTAGATGTAGAGCAGGTGAGGTGTCAGGTTCAATTCACATGGGAATGCAATGGAAAACATGGAAAGAAGTGATAAAAAGGAACCCGAGGGAAAGAGGGATAAATAAAAACCTGGCCAGAGATAGGTTACTTTGTAAGTCAATTTCTTAAAGACGTCCAACGTATGCCAGCATGAAAAATAGACTTAAACTGGTGGTGCTGCTGCTGCTGCTGATGATGATGATGCTGCTGCTGCTGCTGCTGCTGATGATGATGATCAAAAAAGGTTAGTAAGTTTTGTGAAACTGGCGTTTGGCTTTCAAGAACATTTTAACATAATATTTAAATATAACTATAGTCACAACATCTTGTGTTACATACGTTTATCATGAAAATGCAAGTAACGGCGGTGGGCCTGATAAACTGAGGTCGCGGGGCCATGGTTTGGTGACCCCTGCAATAAAACAACGTTTTCCTCACATCTTCATAACTTGCTGAGCTTATAGAGGCTGTTGAGGTGATGAGATGCCTTTTGAGGATTACCATTTTGGGCCTTGTTGGATAAGAAGAAAAGGGTCACCAGGCTTCAATGAAAAGGATAAACATCTTCTCTATAATTTATATCAACTTTATTCAAGTGTCATCAACACAGAATAGGCTAGAGGATGGATGCAGCAACTCTTTCCTTCATACAACAGGACCTTCTCTCTCTCTCTTTCTCTCTCTCTCTCTCTCTCTCTCTCTCTCTCTCTTTCTACAGCATCTTTCTTCTCCCGTAAAAATAATTGCCATTTTCAATTAAATATTCAGTAAATACATAAAACGAATACGTCTTGTGGTGGTCGTCATGCCTTTTTTGGTGATAACTTCCTCCACAAATAAAAATAAAAATAATAATAAGAAGACTTACATGCAAAACCAACGGAAGTTTATTCACTGAAATAAACCATTAACAAATAGAACATGTTTCCTTTTGTAATGAGTTCAGAAGTCCTTTCTTTAGTTTCAGGGTAAGTAAAAAGGAGAATGTCTTTTGTTTTGTTGAAATGCTCATGTGTTATAAAATGTTAAGAGAGGCAATAGGTAATGTTCGCCTGTGAAATTGTATGAAGCGCGCGAAAGGTGAAATGAAAGAGTGATAGTAAGACGCGTGTAACCTCCGAATGAAGAGTCAGTTGAGAGAGAGGGTTTGATGTTTGTGTGTGCTTAAATACTATTTGGATAGGCTCCAGCGAGCTTAAGGAGAAAAGTTTAGAAAAATGTCTTTGGAGAAATCCCATTGGACAGAAATATCACGTGGTGTGCTCCCTACTACGTCCGCTCGTTTTGAGTTGATTTAATATATAAGGCCACGCCGGAATTTGCGTGGGCGTTATTTTTTATCTTTCACGCGCCAATATAATTATATCCACACTGCGCGCCTAAATTGTATTTATCCCAAACAACAATTTTTATCCGAATCTTAACCGTGTCAACTGGTACAGTCTCTTCTATATTAAACTAGCAGGGCTACCCAGCGTTGCCCGGGACCATATATAACAAAATAAAAGAAATTACGTACTGTGTGTAAATATTTATAACAAAACTTCTATCTCTCTCCCTCTCTCTCTCTCTCTCTCTCTCCTTCTCTCTCTAGTCGTCTCTTTATTTTACTCTATTTCCCTCTCACCCATTTTTCTACTCGTCTCCCCAACCCTCTCTTTCTCCTTCATCCAGCCAATTCCTTTCTCTTATTTTAATGCTCAATGTTTAATTTCTTGCGCCGCCCCCTATGTTGAATGAAAATTGTAACCATTTAACTTGTTGAGTTGAGGTTAGTTGAATAACCTGCTGCTTCATTCATTTTAGAATGATCGGAAAGCGAGAAATGAAACAAGAAGTTATACAAATGGAGGACATAAAAATATACACGTGTGCAATGATCAAATTTATTACTGGAACTAAATACAAAAAATAATATTGGCGGGAATAACAAAATATACAGTGGGCGGAAATAGCTTCTCCTGATACTGTCCAAATTCAATAATCAGCAGTCAACAGCAGCAGCTTGATAAACACACACACACACACACACATTAATATAAGTACACTGTCAATATGTCAACACCCCCTCTCATTGTTACAGTTGCATCATTTCAAAATATGGTCAAAAGGATAGATAACTCTTTTTGATCCCTTTCTTTTTTTTTTCAACCTCTTATAATACAACACTTCCTAAGTTTAATTTTTTTTACTGGTTTTGTGAATATGTCAGCATTTGAGGGTATATAATGTAGATATACATTATCATTTTAAATTTGAGACCTTATATAATGATATTTTCCATCAATATGCTTAGATCTTTTATGAACAACATTTTTTGCTAATGCTATAGCGCCTTGATTATCTGCATATATATTTATTTCAATTTCAATACCACTCGTATCTTGATACAATTGCTTTAGAAAATTTGCTTCCTGCATTATACTACACATAGCTATATATTCAGCTTCAGATGTCGACAAAGTGACAGTTTTCGGCTTTCTAGATTTCCATGATATCAATGGACCATCAGTATTTAATTGGTAGCAATATCCAGAAATACTTCTTCTATCTTTTGAATTTATCCAATCAGAATCACAAAAACCAATTCAATTCAAATTATTTTCAGATTTCTTAAAGGTTAGACGAAGGTGGGCTCCCTCTACCGTGCCAGTAAACTTCTCATACCTGACATTATCCTATATCTCTACAAAGCCACCATCCGTCCATGCATGGAGTATTGTTGCCGCATCCGGGCTGGTGCATCATCCGCTAGTCTCTCCCTCTTAGACAAGGTCCAAAAAAGAGTCGCCAACTTGATAGGTCCTTCACTATCCACCAAGCTCTAGCCCCTGTCCCATCGTCGCAATGTTGCTTCCTTGTGCCTGTTTTACAAGTACTTCAATGGATTGTGCTCTGATGAACTTGCTGCTTTGGTGCCCCCACGACGTAAATTCACTAGACCAACCGAACACTCTGCAAAATCACATCCATACACTGTGGAGGTCACGGGATGCCAAAGAGCTTTCTACTCCAAAAGCTTCTTTCCTCATGCTGCTGGATTCTGGAACTCCCTCCCTGCTACCTGCTTTAAACATCTTGCTGCGCAGCTCCTAAATTAGGTTGACCGCCCCCCCCCCCTCCCAAATCTTCATTCTTTTTTCTCAGTAGTCCCTTACGTCTACAGTGGCGGCCTGCCTTGTTTGGAGTTAATTATGTTAAAATATATATATATATACTTCAAAAGAAAGCTACTTAAATTCAAATGTGCATTTGTGGGGTTTGACAAATACTGAGACAATATGGTAACTTCATAACATAAATCAGGTCTCGTGCAAGTCATTGCATAAATTAAACTGCCAATTATTTCTTTGAATAATTTGTTATTTGGTAATTCTTTTGAATCTGTGCTTCTTTTATTAGCACTTAGGTCACATGGTATAGCTTTTGGGTTACAATCGTTCATTCTAATAAATCTCTTTGTAAGTATTTTGTTTGACTTATTTTAATAGTACCATTATTAAATTCAAATTCTATTCCCAAGAAATCAGATAATTGACCAAGTTTTTTCATTTCAAAATTTTAGGATAGGTTACTTTTTATATTTTTCATACTTTCTAAATCTGGAGCTGCGATGATTAAATCATCGACCCAAGTCATTATAATTATTTTTGAATCATTATAATTTTTCCTGTACACACAATAATCATTTAATGACTGTTTGAAATTTTGATCTGTTAAAAATTTATACAATAAATTGTTCCAATTTCTTCCACTTTGTTTCAGTCTATATAAAGATCTCTTTAATTTACAAACAAGCATCTCACCATTTTTATTTGTTCGTACAAAACCTTTTGGCTGTTCAGTATATACTTCGCAGTCAATATTAGCATTAAATTATGTTGTTTTAAAGTCCATCTGATTCACAATTAAATCATTTTGTACTGTTATTTGCATCAACATTCTGATAGATGTGATCTTAGCTGTAGGAGAAACTGTTTCTTGATAATCTATATTTTGTATCTGGGAAAATCTGTTAGCTACATATCTAGCTTTAAATTGTTCCTCATTGTTCGGTCCTTACTTCACTGCATAGACCCATCTGTTGTGTTGTCGCCGGTCGAGAATGGCTTGGATTAAAAACAAACCTATCTGCCTCCAATCATTTTCTTGTCTTTGGGAACAGGGGTAAGTTTGTAAGTATTGTTTTCCTTAAGACCATCTATTTCCTCACACATGGCTCTTTCTCATTTTAATTTTTCGGTAGGTGTCATTTCATAAGTTTCAGGAATATCTTTTATTCTATAACAATAGTTGATAGAAACATTTGCTATGTCCGAATTGTCAGGATCTAACACATAATCATTTAGATATTTAGGTTTATTGATTTTTCGTTGAGAACATCTTTTCTCAGTTTCATTTTCATCTGTATTTGATGCTTCATATTTTTCATCTGTATTTGTTGTTTCTTCTGTATTATATTCTTCTGCTCGAGTTGTTTGTTCTCTGGGATAATCAAAGGAATTATTCTCGTCTTCCTCTGTGTCTGGTCGTTGAGATTCATGAAAGAGTACACATCTTATTCTCTTGATCTCTCTTCTATCTGGAAAGTAAACGAGATAGGTTGAACTTCCAACATCGTATCCAACGAAAATTCCTTGTTTACTTCTTGGATCTAATTTTGTTTTATTTTGAATGTAATCAAAGCATGTAGTACCAAAAGTATGCATATTACTTATATCAGGTTTTTGGTTTGTGAACATTTCGAAAGAAGTTTTTCCAGTTCTTCTGTTAAAACATCTATTCTTTATGTCGGCTGATGCTCTAATCGCATAGTCCATAAATGCTTTCGATTTATTTTTCAAAAAAAAATGTTAATAAGTCCTGAGTAATCATCAACAAATGTTATTACATATTTGGATTCGTTTATCGAAGTTGGTTCAATTGGACCTTCTAAATCACAATGGATTAAATCAAGTCTTTTGTTTGCCTTTTTGTCTGCTTTTCTATTTTTATATTGGCAAATTTTTCCTTTTGCACATACATCACAATCAAATTTATTTTTATTACTTATTTTTATGCTTTTAACAGCTTGTTCCAAATTCAAAATGTCTTCTTTATTGCAGTGTCCTAAAATATCATGCCATCCCTTCAGTGAATGCGTTCGTTCGGTTTTGATACCGTTGAGAAAATAGTTTCCCTCACTTATTGATGTTACACGTGCTTCCATCCGGGGTCTTCAATTTGGCGCGATTATTTGAAAAATAGATCGAAGCGCCATCTTCTGTTGCTGATTGTACCGAGTAAATATTTTGTCTGTAAGATGGAATATAAATTGCATTTCGTAAAATTACTTTACGTTTATTATTATTGTCGTCTCTGAGGTAAATTTCAGCGTCGCCTTTAGCGTGGACCATGCCAGTACTACGACTTCCATCAGCTAATTCAATTGTATGTTTTGATTTATCAAAATTTTTATCTGTTCGAATAAATTCAGATTTATCCTTAATTATGTGGGTGGTAGCCCCACAGTCTACAAGAAAATCAAACATGTTCATTTTATAAAGGTTTTCAGTCGTACTTACTGCAAATGAAAATGAGTTGGTCTCACTTGTGTCTTTTAACATTTTAGTTGAGTTATTCCATTTTCTGTAATAGTCCGTGCTGTGAGTTCCAGTTTTGCAATTTTCCCACCATTGTCTTTTAAATGTAGACGTGTGTTTATTTCGGTATTCAAAGCTTTTATGCCCTGCTTTTCCGCAGTTATAACATCATACAACTCTTTCATTCTTAGATTGCACAGATATCCTCATTGTGTGAACATCACGTGTTTGTTTCTCTCAACATTTTTCTGTCTCCTCATAGCTTCTAAGTGAAGATTTTAAATCGCCGAATTTTAACTCTTCTTTCCGTTGGGTAATTACCGTGGAAAAAGCTTTAAAGTCTTCTGATAACCCCTTTAAAATCATTGCGATCAATAAGCTGTCCGTTATTATTTCTCCGGCTGTTTTGAAAGATGATGTTTCATTTTCAACCCTTATTACGTAATCCGTGCCGGTTTCATGTGACTTCACTTTTAAGGTTGTCAGCTCTGTGTATAACGCGATAATTCTGGGTTTACTATTTCCAACGTAATGGTCTCTTAATATTCCCATCGCTTTTTTCCCGTCATTTCTTGCATCTCGGATTATCAATGAAAAGCTTTTGTCGTCTAAAAACTGCACTATTACGCAAATACATCGGTGGCGTTCTTCTCTTTGTACGAGGCGTCTTCGTCAACATCTATGTCTGACTCTATGATGTATGATAGCTTCTGCAGACGTAAGCACAATAAAAATTTAATTTCCCAAAATTAGAAATCCTCTTCATCTCCATTGAAATAAAGTGTGTTTCTGCTGGGCCCATAACCTGTTACGTTGAGGTTAGTTGAATGACCCGCTGCTTCATTCATTTTAGAATGATTGGAAAGCGAGAAATGAAACGAGAAGTTATACAAATGGAGGACATAAAAATATACACGTGTGCAATGATCAAATTTATTACTGGAACTAAATACAAAAAATAATATTGGCGGGAATAACAAAATATACAGTGGGCGGAAATAGCTTCTCCTGATACTGTTCAAATTCAATAATCAGCAGTCAACAGCAGCAGCTTGATAAACACACACATTAATATAAGCACATTGTCAATATGTCAACATAACTCTTTAAAACAATAAGTATTTTTTTTACCGTAAAAATAAGTGTTAGCTAAATATTTTTAACGAATAAAAGGAACATCAAAAGAAGACAAAATAAATTTGTAAGAAAAAAGAAGACAAAACTAATCGATAAGAAGACAAAGCTAATCGACAAGAAGACAAAACTAATCGATAAGAAGACAAAACTAATCGATAAGAAAAAGAAGACAAACTAATCGGTAAGAAAAAGAAGAAAAAACTAATCGATAAGAAGACAAAACCAATCGACAAGAAAAAGAATACAAACTAATTGATAAGAAAAGACAAAACTAATCGATAAGAAAAGACAAAACTAATCGATAAGAAAAAAAATACAAAACTAAATTACTTTTTTGCATTGCATCTTGGGCGATCAGGCGATCTCATTTTTATAAAAGTGAGAGATTGCTGATAACGTACGTATGGACATGGAATACCTTAGCGTATTATTATATAGATAACAATAGGAAATGTTGGTTTTAATATGTCTGGGCCTGAAGTATTTGAAAATTGACTCCTCTTTAAAAGCAATGATTCACTCTACTCAGTATAATGTTGACCGAAATGTCTTTCGTGTTTGCCGAGACGACGGTTAACTACTTCATACATACATTACTTAAATTAATGTATTATTTTATGAAAAATTCCCAAGATTAAAATTCAAAAATAAAAAGTCCGCTAATAATAAAGTCAAGATTTCAAATTGGACATGAAACATTGGTTGTGCGACAAGTTGGCGCTGAATAGACTGTAGCCCAGTGGTTATAGTTGTGGATTAATAGTGACGAGGTTTACTAATTAGCCACTGGTAATACTTTAGACGAAGTGGTTAACGATGCAGACTGAGGATCTAGGTGTGCCGGGTTCGAATCCAGTTCGTTCCACAGAAACACTTTCATCAAAACCCACACCTGATCTTGTGTCTAACTTCCTGGAGAGAAAGTAAACAGAACACTTTAGACGAAACGTCGGAAACATTCGGACTGCAAAGAGATCAGGACTGGTCAGCCAGCGAATGTTAGCATTTGTCCCAAAAATAATTTTCCGTAATCTACAAAAATGTCATATATATATATATATATGTGTATCTTGGCAGCATCTTTTCTTTTATAAAAGTATCATTAAAAATAACGGACATCTTGTGTCTGGTTATTTTTTCTAAGATCCTTTCCGTTTTTCTGATTAGGTTCTTAGTTTCAGACGGAAACTGGCTGATAAAATTGCCATAGCTTCCCAAAGCGCTTTCGGACCCTTCCAGGTCCATCGTCAGTGGAGCAATGTTAACCAGGCATAGACCTAGGAGTGAATATATATTCTATTTAGGCGGGAAAATAAAGGACTGTGTTTTATGTAAATTTATATTTATAGGCATTTGAGTATATTAGTACTAATAGTATAGTTAATCTTGTTAATAGCTGGTTTTTCTGTTTTTATGTATAGGTCTATGCCTGGTTAACATTGCTCCACTGACGATGGACCTGGAAGGGTCCGAAAGCGCTTTGGGAAGCTATGGCAATTTTATCAGCCAGTTTCCGTCTGAAACTAAGAACCTAATCAGAAAAACGGAAAGGATCTTAGAAAAAATAACCAGACACAAGATGTCCGTTATTTTTAATGATACTTGTATATATATATATATATATATATATATATATATATATATATATATATATATATATATATACAGGGTGGGCAAAAATAAGGGTCCTATTTTAAAAAATTCATAACTTTTTTATTTATTGATTTTTTTAAATTTTTTTTTTAGAATAAGTAAAGGACCCCTTCCGAAGCAAGCATGAGCCGTATTAGCCCTAAGGAACGTACCCTCATTTAGAAAACATTATTTTTGCTTAAAAAACTCAAAACAGTGTAAAAAACAATACTTTAGTTTTTGTAAGTTTTAAGAAGTGTTTTTCGGCTAAAATTTGTTTTGTTTATTTCAAAAAATCTCGGAAGGGTCAGTCTACACACACATAAAGTTTGGTGAGTTTAACTTTTATTTTGTGGAAGTTATTCAAATTCAAGTTATTCAAATTTAAAGATAGGACCCTTATTTTGGCCCACCCTGTATATATATATATATATATATATATATATATATATATATATATATATATATATATATATATATATATATTGTTGTGGCCCTGTTTAGGGTCCAGAATGAAAACACGAACGTGGGGTCTAGCAAAAACAAGTATATTGAAGAAAAGTATATATAACAGAGAAACAAGAGTAATGGTACGTACGTCAGTCTTGACTGTCAGTATCGACTGAGGTTGATGCATTAATTCCTTCCCACTTGACACATACTCCATCCTAAAGAGGGAAAGCAAGGCCTGGAGAGGGGGGGGTGTACCTCCTAGGACTACCCAGGACCAACACCTGTGCCCGACAGATAAAAGGCCACCGAAATAGCCCAATTCCTGCCGGACTGATTGCCTCGAAAGTAGTCGTCGACTGGTATTCCCCTACCCAAAGTCTCTAAGAAACTGACGTTACAGAAAGATTGAACAGACTGGGGTCTATGCAGGTATGTAATTCTTTCCCACCGCAGGAATATGTGACACAAGGTCAGAAGGTGGGGGAAAGTCAAGCTAGCGCCTTTAAAGAACGAGCACTCTAACCTATCAAAAATAGCCTAGGCAGCCCCGTCGGCATTCCCCAGTCAGGACACCTCAGGCAGTAAGCAATAAACTTACTCCACCTCAAAGAGACCTGAGAGGGTGCACCTCCTAGGACTAACCAGGACTTAATACCTCAACCCGACAGATAAAACGCCACCGAAATGTTCCAGTTTCTTCCGGACTGGTTGTCGAGAATGAATCCTCGACTGGTATTACCCCATCCCGAAGTCCTCAATAAACTGAAGTTACTGAAAGACTGAACGGGCTGGGGTTGGCGCAGCTATGTAATACTTCCCACCGCAGGAATGTGTGACACAAGGTCGGAAGGTGGGAGTGAGTCAAGCCACCACCTCTAAAGAAGGAACACTCTGGCCTAGCAAAAATATCCTGGGCAGCCTTGAAGCATATGCTTCCTATATTTATTGAGAATGGAAGAGTCCAAATGTTCGTTATAGGTAAAATTCCATTATATATATATATATATATATATATATATATATATATATATATATATATATGGGACCCTGATTTTTATTTAAAAACAAAAGAAAAAAAAAAGTGAAGCACAACCAAAACAGACAAAATTAATTTGTATTGGTAACGCGTTGTTTCGATGGTGACCTTATTTGCCTGCACAGAATAAAATTTACCATACATAAATAAATACATAAATAAACAAACAAATAAGTAAAAAAAAATAAACTTAACTAAAACCTAAAAACTTAAAAACTAAAACTTAAAATAGAAATACAAGGAACCACATGTTAAAATAAGGTCAACCATTATATTCACACAACAAAGAAACAGGGATAGGCCACTCTATAGAAAACAGAACAATAGAATACGAAATAGGAAATAAAACTAACCGGACCTTTGTTCGTGAGAAGCCCAACGATTGGCTGAGAGAACAACAAATAATCTGATTGGTTAACTAGCTAACCGTGTATATAAAAACATCCGGCAAAAATAACTCCATGCATTTTAGCCCGAAGATCCCCCCGGGGATGAAACGCGGGAGCCTCTGTGTAGCTTAATTGCCATAAATATATTTTCATAACTTACTATATATATATATATATACAATAATATTTTTTTTAATAAATATTAAATATTTAAAATATACCTAGAGACATCGATGTTTCATGCTAACACAATCTTCAGTCTAGGAACTAATTCTCAACGGTCGGTGGGCGTGAACCCCGAACACAAATCGCCACTGATTCGTAGTTGGAGATCTTACCCTCAGGCCATTGCCAACCAGTTAGTAAATAGAGAGGAATTTTAACAGTAAATAGCAGAATTACTACTATTCACCAAGTAGATAAGAGTGATCTACGAAACGTCGGACCATGCATATAGCTATTTGTACTGCTTGTTATTAAAGCTCCTCGAAAAGTGCCCAGCCTCCGTGGGAGGGGGCTGATAAACAATAATATTTTTTTAATAAATATTAAATATTTAAAATATACCTAGAGACATCGATGTTTCATGCTAACGCAATCTTCAGTCTAGGAACTAATTCTCAACGGTCGGTGGGCGCGAACCCCGAACACAAATCGCCACTGATTCGTAGTCGGAGATCTTACCCTCAGGCCATTGCCAACCAGTTAGTAAATAGAGAGGAATTTTAACTGTAAATAGCAGAATTACTACTATTCACCAAGTAGATAAGAGTGATCTACGAAACGTCGGACCATGCATATAGCTATTTGTACTGCTTGTTATTAAAGCTCCTCGAAAAGTGCCCAGCTATATATATATATATCGGTGTATTATGTTTTTAAACACTTTTTCGTTTTATTTGAAGTTGGGTTGCATCTAGTTATACAGGGTGTTTCAAAAGTCTTGGGAACATAACGATATATACGCATTTGTAATGTTCCCAAGACTTTTGAAACACCCTGTATGTTAATGCAGTCGGAATTGTTAAGCTGGTTGTTATTTATTTGTTTGGACTGACTATTTCTCTCACTAACTCTCTCTCTCTCTCTCTGTAAGCCATGTGACGTCACATCCGTTTTTAACCTACAGCAGATCAAGTTGATCCTCTCGATCTAATTTCCTGTCTATGCGCTAACCATTGCCCTGTAAATTTAAATCATCATATATGTACTAGCGAACATACCTTTTACTATTTAATATTCCTCCCTTTCCTATCCGAAATTATCCCTGGATATTTTATAACTCTACAGTCCATTGGCAAATTATAGGTCGGCCCGAAACCCCAACTGACCTTCTTTTGTTTTTCTTTCCCAAATTATCATTTGATCCCAAGATCGGAGCACCTCTACCGCCTCTCACTTGATGCACCCTCGGAGTGTAAGGTAACATTGCTTACAAGTGAGAAAGCCGACTCGGCCAACCCTTTACTTCTGTACTTTCTGTTAATACAATTTCTTGTTAATTAACTTTTGTTTGTGTTATTTTTTCCAGCCCTTCAAGGTCACAACAATAACATAGTCCTCGTGAGTATGGAGGAGGGTTTTCTTTTGCGCATGCGTCACCAATTATCAAAGTCAAAAGCAATTCGTGGACAAGGATTAATGCGATGGAATTATTGTCAGTTGAGAGATGAAGAACTTTATTAGAGGGCCGAGAATGATTGAAAGGATGGATCAAGTTCGAATCCTTATGGGAACGGTACATAACAGGAATCTGTTGACATTGGATTTGAAGACGACCATATTGTAATCTGCAGGGAAGAAGTCCTGTGGTAGTGTGTTCCATAGATAGGAAGCCCTTGCAAAGAAACACTAGGTCGTGGAAATTTTGCCTGGTGCTAGGCACTCGGAGAAAAGAAAGGAAATTCTTTTCCACTGTTATAGCAAACCTTCTTGCTGTGAATGTCTTACAAGGAGGAACCAAAGATTGGAGATCAGTCGAGCACCTTTCATGAAAATAAGGGTAGAGTAGAGAAAGACTAACAACGTCTCTTATGATATCATCCCTCACTAGATTGTTTCTGAACACTGTCTAGGCAACTAAGATTGCTCTGAGCGGCGCCTCCCCAGATGTGGCAGCAGTACTCCATCTTAGGATGTCAGGAACTTTCTAGAGCAGTAGAATGATTCAATCATTTTCCCAGCGACCTTAGAAACAAATTAGCAACAGATTGGTTGTAAGTGTTCCATTTTAGATCTGAAGTGAACGTCAACCCTAGGAACTTATCTAAGCAAAAGCCTTCATCAAGGAGAGAGAGCCATTCATTTCGACAAGGGCAAAACAAGAATTTAGGTGTCGGTGATGAAAAGAGAGAAGCTTGGTTGGTTTTAGATGTGTTAAAAGTAACAAGCTATCTTTTCCCCTATTGCACCATGTGCTCCAGATCCAAAGAGAGGGAATCACCAAGAATTTGACCACCAGTGCTCTTTGAGGTGCTACCATAGACAGGTGTGTCATCTGTGTAGATGTAAGCAAATGATTTCAGAATATGATTTGTAAGATAATTAATGAAGATTAGGAAGAGGATTGGGCCCAGGACAACTGAAAATCGTGTATGGGCCTGAATCCACGAAGTAGTCTGAACACTTCCGGTTACGGCTAAATACCCACTTGAGTACAACAAGGCTAGCTTATACATTTCTCGCTCAAACTCTCCTGCCCTGTTGATCCCCATCTCACACCCCATACCCCGTCTGTACGCTCAAAGTATTATTATACAGGAACCAAATGTTAACAAGCAGTATACTAGAAACAGCTATTTGTAATACTGCACTGAACAAAAAAGGTCATCTACATTTGGCCGGAGGGGAAACCTTAAAGCCAATAACGTCTCTCTCTCTCTCTCTCTCTCTCTCTCTCTCTCTCTCTCTCTCTCTCTCTCTCCCTGTGTACTCCACCGTTTTTGGTAATCTCACTTGTTGTTTTTCAATCTTCTTAACCAATCAATCGTACACCAGTGTAGGATTGATCATAATTACTACAAAGGAGGAGCACAAATTTGCATAGGTGGGAGTCAGTCAGGCGATAATTACTTTGAATATGAGAACGTTCCCCTATAAGTTTCTGGTGCTACCAGATCAGGCTGTCTGAAGATATCGGCTTCCTGACCCAAAATACACATAAAATTAATGTTTTATTGTTTCTTGTCTCTTTGCAAAACTCATTCATGTTCTGCAAAGCCCAAACTAAAAAACAACAATTTCCCTCCTTCTCCCCCTTTCCCTCTCTCTGCACTCTCTCCCTCCCTTCCCAAAAAACTTTTACCAAAATGACCGGATTTGGCATTAAATAACCCGAAAAGGGCTGATATGCCGTAAAACAAAACAACCAAACCAAACCAAACACCATGGATAAACATTTGAAGCTATAAAGAACTTGAAGCATAAAAACTTTTACCAAAATGACTGGATTTAGCATTAAATAACACAAAAAAGGTTGATATGCCGTAAAACAAAACAACCAAACCAAACACCATTAATAAATACTTGAACATATAAAGAACTTAAAGCATAAAATCTTTTACCAAAATGAATGGATTCAGCATTAAATAACCCGAAAAGGGTTGATGTGCCATACCATAAAACAAAGCAACTAAGCCAGGCACCATGAATGAGTGCTTGAATGTATAAGGAGCTTTAAGTATGAGAACTTTGACCAGAATGACCTGATTCATCGTTGAATAGCCCAAGAAGGGTTGATGTGCCGTAAAGCAAAACAACCAAACCAAACACCATAAATAAATACTTGAAGATATAAAGAACTTGAAGCATAAAAACTTTTATCAAAAATGACCTAATTCGGCATTAAATAACCCGAAAAGGGTTGATATGCCGTAAAACAAAACCTTATAAGTTTTTGCTCCGAAAGCAGCCATGTTGTTCGGGAATATTTTGCATGTGAAACATGAATTTTGTCTAGGAGGTAAATAACCCAAAAAGAGTTGATATGCTGTAAAATCAACACTTTCGCTACACTAGCTACACTAGCGTCATTAATCACCAAAAATTACAAAATGATGAATGTAAGTTTAAAACAGAACCCGAACCCTAACCCTAACCTAACACTAAACAGAACTTTTGTTGGTCTGTCATGCTTAAATTTGAAATATTCTTTTAAGTCCTTGATACTTCATTCGTATTCATTTTTTTTTTTAATTTCTACATTCATATATTTTTGATTTTCACAAAAATTCCGTCCATAGAAAAAATAATGAGACTTATTTCGTGACACATTATATTTGTCACAACCCAAAAGTATTGGATGTTAACTGGGAGTTTTCAGCATGTGACAAGGTAAACATATCTCAAGACCAATCAATAGTCTAGTTTAAACATTTGATCCAGGACTCTACCTTCTTTCTAACATCAGCAAATTGCGAACTTTATTGGTCCAAGGACATAAGGTTAATATGAACATGCCGCCGCTGCCTCCCCAGAAGCCCTCTCCATTACACTTGAAGAAGAATGGTCCAAGTTAATCCAGGGTTAATTGAATGGATAAATGTTTTGATTGGTTTTTCAGTTTTAATTCTAATCTATTTAAATCAACTGCGTTCTGAGTTAGGTTATAAATATTAAAAAGTCAACAATTTATTCATGTTTAATTGTCTAGTGTATAAAGTACAGCCAGTCTGTTGATCGCGTTTTTATCATTGATAGTTTTTTTTTTCTACAAAGTAGATGATGAAATCTGTTTTGATGTTAATTTTGATCGATTGTACCCATTTCCATATTTTATCCGATTGATATTTCATTTTGAAAGAGAAATACTTGTATGTGCTGGTGTCAGGCCTCGTAAAATGATATTGACTTCAAAAGAGTTGAAAAAAAATCTTTATACACTTTTATTATTTATTTTTAATAAATATAATATAATAATTTTATTAATATAAAGATCGTAATATAGACGTCGACAAACACATCATCACTTCTGTTTACTGCGAGTCTGCTTTAAAATAGAGAGAGGGGGGGATTACGCTAATAGCAATTTATCGCTTAAAGCAGCGTTACTTGTACACACTTAGCCCACCGATCCATCCACTGCTGGAAACACCTCTGGAAGTCTTCTTTTGAAATGGTATTCATCTCTGCCATCGCGTTTCGCATTATCTCTTCTCTAGTCTCAAAACGGGAACCTTTCAGTGGCGTCTCCAATTTTCGAAACAACCAGAAGTCACAAGGAGCCATGTCTGGAGAGTAGGGAGGTTGGCGAACGACTGGAATTCCATGTTTGACCAAGAAATGTTGGATCAATTGGGATGAATGTGTGGGGGCGTTGTCGTGATGCAGTTGCCAGTTTTTCGCCGTTCACATGTCTGGTCTTTTGCGCCGAACTGCGTCACGGAGACGCTGGAGAACACTTTGATAGTACTCTTTTGTCACTGTTTGTCCTTCCGGTGCGTATTCGTGATACACAATTCCACGGATATAAAAGAAGACAGTCAGCATCACCTTGATTTTGCTTCGCACCTGTTGCGCTTTTTTGGGCCTTGGAGACTCGGGATGCTTCCATTGCGACGACTGTCTTTTTGTTTCTGGATCGTACCCATACACTCATGACTTATTTCCAGTTATCACGGTGTTCAGAAACCTAGGATCAATGTTAGTGGTTTCCAGAAGGTCCTGTGCAACTTGAAAACAGAGGTCCTTTTGTTCCTGCGACAACAACTTGGGCACAAATTTTGAAGCCACTCTGTGCATGTTAAAATCATCACGCAAAATTACATGTGCGGTATCTTTACTCACTCCGACCTCTTGAGCAATCTCCCGCATGGTTGAACGACGATCTTCCATCACCAAATTTTACACCCTCTCAACAACAGCTGCACTTTGAGCAGTTTGGGGCCTGCCAGAAAGCTGGTCACTCTCTGCTGATGTGCGGTCATTTTTGAATCGGTTGAACCGCTCCTTAATTTGTCTTACACCCATCGCGTCTTCTCCAAACACTTGCTGAATCTTACGAATAGTTTTGCTTTGAGAATCACCAAGCTTTTGACAAAATTTAATGCAGTACCTTTGCTCAACACGTTCAGTCATCTTGAGAGAATCGGTAATCCGATGAACACGTTGTGTAGCACTACACTACACTCAGCGACCGACAGGCAGCGACTAACGTACAGAAAGGCTGTGATAGAATTCACACATGTACATGAAGGTGTCTTCCTTCAGTGTGTAGAGTGGCGCTGCCCTATCGTCTCTATTTCTCATGGAAAAAAATAACGGTCGGATACTTTTTAGACAGGCCTCGTATATAGCCTAGCAAATTAGGTCAGATGGGAGAGTTTCAGACTGAAGATCTAAAAGTCCCGTTTTCAATTGCCGGTTTCAACATCCATATTTCTTTTGCTTTCTTTCGGCAAACAAGAACAAAAAATAATTATAGTTTTCTAACAATTCGGTTCAATAAATAATTTGATACTTAAACGATACTCTACTAATTGAATTTGGTGTTGATACAGCTGAAAGCACAGGTGAAAATCGCAGTTCCAAATGAATTAACAGAAAAACTCTTTGATATGCTTACGTATCAGACAAAAATAGGTATCTACACAAAAAATTATGAAAAATTATCGATTAGAATTTTAATTAAGAATAAAAATAAAAATTTAGAAACCGGCTTCAACTTCATTTCTGTCTGATTTTCATTGTCCAGCCGGCTCACCATTTTGAAATGGCTTTTACAATTCTGACGTAGATCCTGTCAGATATCCTCTATTTGCATAACCGAGTTCAGCTTACTTTACTGTCTTTTATATCTCTCTACAACCGCGTGTGCAAAACGAATAATTTGCATAACCGGATGCAGTTTATTTTGTGGTCTTGGATATCTGTCTACCACAGTTTGTGCCAAACGAATTATTTTTCAAAATCGGATGCAGCTTACTTCGTTATCCTTAATATCTGTCCACAACCGCTGGTACAAAACGAATCATTTGCACAACTGCATGCAGCTTACTTTGTGGTCTTGGATATTTGTCTACAACCGCTTGTACAAAACGAATCATTTGTATGACAGGATGCAACTTACTTCTTTGTCCTGGATATCTGTCTACAACCGCTAGTGCTACACGAATCATATGCATAACCGGATGCAGCTTACTTCGTGGTCCTGGATATCTGTCTACAATCATTTGCATATCCGGGTGCAGCTTACTTCGTTGTCCTGGATATCTGTCTACAATCATTTGCATATCCGGATGCAGCTTACTTCGTGGTCCTGGATATCTGTCTACAATCATTTTCATATCCGGATGCAGCTTACTTCGTTGTCCTGGATATCTGTCCACAACTGCTTGTGCAACACAAATCATTTGCATAACCGTGTCTCATAATCTGAAGGTTTAATTACAGTATAATCAGAATGCATTTTCATTTTCTTTTTTTGTATCAGCTTTATATGAATATTCAAATCACAAGCATGCCATATGAAAAACAAAGTAACAACTCGGAAACAATATAGAATTCAAATAAACATTTATTGTTTGCAAACACGACTGGGCTTGCTATTAAGTTATCTCTGTAAAAATGTGTACAAAGAGAGTCTGTAAATGGTGGGCGTGGGGTTTTGTGTGTACACAGAGAGGAAAAATCTTACATATTAAGTAGAGTATTTTGTTAGTGTGCATATGGTGGCAAGTGTTTTTATAGCAGCCTGTTTGAAGGAAGAGGGAGACGGTCTGACTGATGTTGTCTGCAGCAGATCCTGGATAAGAAAGAGGCTGTGGTGTGTTCTAGAAGAAAGAGATTGAATTTGCTTGTGCGACGCTTTTTATAATTACTGATAGTAGCGTCGCCTAGATTACAAAGGGGAGATAAATCGGGTCTGACGCCCTCTGGTGGAGAGTCTGTGTAAATGTATTGAGAAAGGGATGTAATGCTACAAGTTTCATTATATATAGAGACTGGATATGAATATCTTATCCAGAATATTTATACATGTTATAAACGAACTCCATTGTTTATTTGTAAACCCTGATGGTCATGTGACTCGAATGTGAAAATAAGATAAATCAGATCAAAATCCCTGTAAATATTCAGACAGCAAATACCCTGGTTAATTCTTGGTTGCTATTCAACCGTTTTCCTACCGTCTGCGTTAGTATAAAGTTTATAAATGACCCCTGTAGACTTGCTTTTCATGTCTATTCCTCTTGGATTTCTTTTCTCTTTCTGCTTTTTTTTCATTTTTGCGAAAATCGATGCATCAAAAGTGAAAAGTTAGCACAACAATCGTGGCAAATATGGCGCCATCTGAAGCTAAACATCGATTTGCTTGGGAGTAGATTATTTGACCTACTCAGAACGTCACCTTGATTCACAATAGCAAACACTTAATATTGATTAGAGAAAACAAACATCGTTGCTAGGGAGCAATAACTTAAAATGTGAAAGTTAGGGGGGGGGGCCTCTTTTTATCACATTTCTTTAGCGTTTTGTTTTTGCTTTATTTTGTCAGGCTCTTATTGTTACTTTAAAAAAAAGGGGGGCAGAGAGATGCAAGGCACTCTGATTGGTTGATCTAGATCACGTGTTAGGTGAGTACATGTTTTAAATAGTTAGGCTGGAGTAGTAGTTTCAACCAGTACGTTTGCTTACTTGTATTTGCAATGGCGTTCGCCTTGGGCGGATTAAGCTGGTCTCTTCCCTGACCTGCGACACGTCTCAAACCATGGCGACTCACATACTGCAGGTCTGAATGAGGTCGCAAGAGATGGTTAGCCAATCGCAATTCCACTGTCAAAGATCGATTACTTGTGAACCTGAGATCTTAGCCAAGTCTTCCCGGATGGTTGTCATCCATGTCCTCAGCTGTGCATCGATATGCTTGTACCACCCAGGCAGAGTGGTAGGGAGGATTACAATGCCGAGTTATCCCCCCCCCCCCCTTCTGGGCGACGAGGAGTATGTCTAAACCATTGAAGACGTTGCTGTAATAAGGCAAATGATAGAAACTTCAGGTTGAGGCGTTGACAGAGAACAAGTTGACACTGAACACGTTAATGGAGGATTCACATGGGCCAATTCTGCGACTTATAACCCGGCTGGGAAAATTGGTAAGAAGATGAATAAAGTGATCTTTTGAATATTCAGCATGTCCGTGTTTTTCTATTAACCTCCAGTCATCTTCCAGATAAGAGAAAGGAATTTCAAGATGGCTAAGCACGATGATCCAGATAAAAACTATAAGACGTTCATGGGTGAATATCCAACATTTTAAAGATATTTTAGAATTTCTAACTTTAAGCGCTTGTTTTCCTACAATTAATAAATAAACAAACTGTCAATCACAATCATTTGTGAAGACGAAATAATCATATATATATATATATATTTACTGACGATTCCCTACAAGGATGAAATGAGGAAGCCTTTGTGTAGTTTTATTGCCATAAATATATTTTCATAACTTAATATATATATATATATATATATATATATATATATATATATATATATATATATATATATATATATAAGAAGTATCGAACACTGTAGTTCCACTCTTGGATCTCGGCCAATGGCATCATCAGGAGGATACCGTACCAGCCAGTTTTGGCGCCTTATTCTCAGCTGATAACACTGGTATGGTGGCGCCCCTCCACGCTGGAGTTTCCAATACTTGATCTAGTGCTGACTATTGCTCTTTCGTTGCATGTATTTAGTCCGTGTGATCTTATGTTGACGTTTTTATGGTTCCTATAATGGACATCAGATTTCTCTTTCGTTCCAGCTAGGGTCATCCCTTTTCAGCCACAACCAAAGTGAGGTATTTTCCACTGCTGTCTGTATTTCTGTTGTCATTCTCCTTGCTTCTTTTTCTTTGAATCCAAATAGGTTTTTGGCTAGGCACAGAAAACTTTTTTCAATATAGCCTCTTGCTTCTATTCCAATATGGTAATACTCCACCTCCCATCCGTTGTCTTCACAATTTTAAATGAGCTTTCTGTATCTTATTTCTTTCCTGTTTTCTGCAACTTTGATGTTATCTTCCCAACTTAGCTCCATTATAATAACTTTACTCCGATCTTCACTCCATATTACCATATCTGGTCTTTGAGCTGTTTCAATCACAGTGAAATCGAGAGGCTTTTTTTATATCAACATCGATTTTCCATTCTTCTTTCCAATTTATATCTGTCTTTGTCGCCTTTCTATTCGTTGTATGTATTCCTTTCCCTTCGTTCACAAAATTTATATTCTCTAAATTTTCAATCTTTTATCTTTTCCCATCATTTATTTCATCCATTTTCTCTCTGAACATTTTCCCTAAGATCTTCAGCACTTGGTTGTGTCGCCATGTACGCCTATATAGTCTTAGTGGACAATGTGACAAAATGGGATTCACTGTTCTTTTTTGCCCGCACTTACATTTATCATCCTAGCTCTGCTCCAAGTGTGTTAAATTTGCTGGTGAAGGAAGTACATCATAAGTCGATTTTATCAAGAATGGTAACCTCGCTGCCTCCCACGCTCAGATCTCTTTCCAACTAACTGTTGTAGACCCGTGCTAGGGGTCACAAAGATAACAACCACAAATTGTGACAGGTTAAAATATACAATGTATTTATTCATAGCAATACAGTAACGCCACTAAATGTGGTAGGAGATGACCGGATTCCTACCATGCGGTAAAACATGAATAGGAATGTCCTCGATATTTAACACCTACCCACATTAGGAGTATGTGACACAAGGTCGGAAAGTGGGATTTGAAAAGCCAGCGCCCGAGAACGTGAGCGCTTTAGCCATTAAAAATTGCCTGGACAGCCCCGTCGGCATTCCCCGGTAGGGGCGCCTCAGGCAGTAAGCTATCAACTTACTCCTCCCCAAAGAGGAGAGGCAAAGCCTGGGAGGGTGGACCTCCTAGAACTGCACAGGACAGACCCATAGACCGGCGGAATCATGCCCTGAAGGCCAAGACAACACCGGTCTATAGGGTGTAGTATCCATCGGAACAGATACCACACGTGGACACTCACATGATAGGAATGTCCTCTGTTTGAGTCTTTGCAACCATGGTATTTATTATAGATGGTTGCTTCCATTAGTTCTTCAATAGGGGTGATTTGTACCCCACAACACTAACCTTCCTCTCTACCACTATCGGCTCCCATTGTAAACACTGTTCTTGCACACTACTCTGTACCAGCTTTACTTTCCATTCTTCATTCATGCACTTCCACATATAATTCGCAACAGCTTTTCTTTTCTCCACATTGTTACTGGCATTAAATCGTTCAAAACCTCTTGCTCCAAATCCTTCCCGGTGTATCTGTGCTGATCCGATGATATCTCTATGTTCTAATTGGCGGATAGCTTCGTCAACAGCATGTTCTGCATTCCATTTTTCCCCGCCCGAACTTCTGGTGGATCTTCCCTGACCTTTCCATCTTTAGAATATCTAAGTGTCATCACCGTTCTAACTTTTCCAGCTTTATATTTTTCCACTATTGATGCAAAAAGGTAGCTTCCGTGGAGCCGCAAGTCCGTATAGTGCTGATGTTGTTAGTATTTTCGGTAGTCCTAGCCATTTTCGGATGTAACAGTTGCATCGTTGTTCAATTCTTTCAACTCTTGAAAGCGTAATGTCGTACATCATCATCGGCCATAATAATCTTGAGTGCAATACAAACTGCAGACAACAACACTTGAATCTTCCAGGCAATAATGTTTTATCAATCGCCTTCAATCCATCTTCAGTAGCTCTTTGTCTATCTTTACCTTGGCTTCTATCATTTAGTGTTATCTGATATAATCTCCCAAGACTTTTCACTAAAATTTCTGCATGTCGGTACAGTCAGAGAAACAGGGAACAGGGAGGGAATTCCAGAGGCTAGCAGTTCGAGGAAAGAAGCTATTAGAGTAGAAAGTCTTCCGGCATCTGAGGACCTCCACAGTGAATAGATGGGATTTAGATGATTGTCGGGTTTGTCGGGTGTATTTACGTCGAAGGGGCACCAGAGCAGCAAGTTCGTCGGAGCACATTCCATTGAAGTACTTGTAAAACGAGCACATGGATTGATTTTGCCAATGCATACGGGTCAGTGCCACATGCCCTTATAGATCAGGAGATGGACTCCTTTTGGATCCCTAAAGAACTGAGAGTTATGGTGAGGAAGTCTTATGATTTGTTTAAGATGAGATTGGCAATGGGGACGTATACAACGGAGTGGAAAAGATTAGAAGTTGGTATTGCAGCTGGATGCGCGATATCAGTTATTCTATTTGTTCTAGTGATGGAAATGATATTAGAATCTTGTAGATGTGATAATACCGCTGTGGCAATATCATTGAGATCATTTATGGATGATATTGCAGTACTAAGGAAAGGACAAAAAGCAACTAGAAAGATTTTAGAACGGTTGGATGAGTTGATTGTATGGTCAAGAATGAACGTTTAAGGCGCAGAAATCAAGGAGTTCAAAAGGAAGTAAAGTATTTGATCGTAGGTGAAAAAATACTGACTGTTAAAGAAAATCAAGCAAAATTAGGACAGTGTGTAGAGAGGAGTGCATCAGTTATTGACAATTTTGCATGTCGTACCAGATGTACTTGCCAAGCAGGGGCGTACATTTGTAGCATATCATTGAACGGTTATAAAACAAAGACTGTTGGACATTCATGATTGAAACTTAGTGGACAAGTCAAGCTTATTCGTACCAAATATTGTTGGATTATAGAAAGGATTAGGAATTTTATTAACGATTCCATGGGTGGCATTTTTAAGGGGGTCACACCATTTTTTGGTCACCCTAGAAATGTTGCGATTATCACTTCAGCCTTCAGAAGTTTTTCTCTTTCAGTATCTCTCTAAATCTATTGCCTCTAATATATCGTTCACATTTACTCGAGTGGAAGATGACCGTTTGTATGGATCGACTTTGTCATTCTTTTGTATATTACCTTCCCCCCCCCTCTTACAAGATATGGCATAATCACGTTGACACACCTGTTCTTGTTTGATCACCAAAGTTAAGCAACGTTGAGCCTGGTCAGTACCAGATGGGTGACCATTTGGGAATATCATCGCGCTGTATGTAGGAGGACGTCGACACATCTCTGCAAGAACTGCAAAAACCTAATGTCGTCATCTCCCCTGACCTGGATATACATGTGAATGGGGACCGCTTGTGAATTTTATATTCCCTAGAAACTTCCTCTTTCGGAGAAAGCCAGTTGAACCCGTCTAGGATACAAAATAGTCGTTTGTCTCTTTTTGATCCCGGCAGATAGGCGACCATCGCGTTTTTACATACAGAATTAACATATTCTCAAATACAAACAACCAGAAGGCATTTTTAAACCAATCATTTTCAACAAATTTTCTCTTAAGTATCATACTCTAACTGCTATTATTTTAATTTAATCACGCTGACACGCGGGTTCCCATTAGACTACTGAAGTTAAGCGACATTGAGCCTGGTCAGTACTAAAATGGATGACCATTTGGGAATACCAGGTGCTGTATGTGCTCTCTGCTTATCCCGGCATTGTTGGTCCTGTGCAGTTCTAGGAGGTCCACCCTCCCAGGCTTTGCCTTCCCTCTTTGGGGAGGAGTAAGTTTATTGCTTACTGCCTGAGGCCGATGGGGCTGCCCAGGCAATTTTTAATGGCCAGAGTGCTCATTTTCTCGGGCGCTGGCTTTTCAAACCCCACTTTCCCGACCCGACCTTGGGTCACATCTTACTTGTGGGAGTAAGATAAAACTGGTCTTGTGCCTAACCCCCTGGAGAGGAGTAAATAAATACTCCATTAATCATACCCTATAAGCGACGTTGAGCCTGGTAAGTACTAAAATGGATGACCATTTGGGAATACCAAGTGCTGTATGTGAGAGGACTCTCTGCTTATCCCGGCAGTGTTTCGAGTCGTTTTGGACTTCTCCTTGCCACTAGACTCATGCAATGCCGTTTCAGGAGAGGTGTGGTTGGAGATTGTGCAGCCCATAGACATAGTAGACTCCCCATGCAGACAACCTTACAGGGGGTATCCATTGTCTCTCGAGACTGAACGGAGGCCTACCTTTGACCTTTTGGCTAAGATCAAAGTGTAGTATCTGTTCCGATGGATACTGCACCCCATACTGGTGTTGTCTTGGCCTTCAGGTCTTGATTTACGCCGGTCAATGGGTCTGTCCTGTGCAGTTCTGGGAGGTCCACCTTCCCAGGCTTTGCCTCCCCTCTTTGGGGAGGAGTAAGGTTATTGCTTACTGCCTGAGGCGCCCCTACCGGGTAATGCCGACGGGGCTGCCCAGGCAATTTTTAAACTCCACTTTCCCGACCCGACCTTGGGTCACATCTTACTTGTGGGAGTAAGATAAAAACTGGCCTTGTGCCTAACTCCTGGAGAGGAGTAAATCAATACTCTTTTAATTGTGTGTATGTAAGTGTCTTTGCTGCAGTTACTGTTAAATGACAGAAAGCGTGTAAATTTTTTCCCAGCGTCTTTTCTATCTCTATTGTGATCGTCAGTAGGTCACGTGACTCGCAGCCCTTGAAGGCCTAGATCTCTCCCGCTAGTCTGTGAATAACGCCCATTAAGACGGATTAAAATAGACGATGCTTGTTCATGATTAAAACTTTCGTCAGTCAACATTTCGTTTTTTTGCGGGAAATCGTTTCAGACAAGGCATGAAGCCACTTAATGTAAGGAGCTAACAAGAACGAAAGATGATTAGCGCAAAGACACAACATGCCTATTAGCCTTAGTCTTGAAAAGAACAAGGTAGGAGGAAAACAGTCAGCAGGAAGAGAGTTCCACAAGCTCACAGTTATTGGAAAGAAGCTACTGAAATAGGAAGCTGTATTACAATTAGGTATCAAAACAGCGAATCGATGGAGACCACTAGATGAACAAGTCAAACGAGCTGGAACAAAGGAAGCAGGGAATAGATCAGAGAATTCTGAAAACATATATCATAATAGTATTGATAGAAAAGACTGAGACTAGCAACATCATGTCTGTGAGAGAGAGGGTGCAGAGAAGAAGAAAAGGTGTGGTCAATAAAATTACAGCTCTACTCTCGTCATGTGGGTAAAATGGACGTTCACATATCCGAGGCAATGGCTGAATCCTTAGAAAGTGACATCCAGTCTGTCGTGGAATGGGGTCATGAATGGATGGTAACATTTAATGCTGCTAAGACAAAGATTAAACTTCTTTCCTTCAAAACTACAAGAAACCTCTTCAATCATCAATTGCCATGGCCAATAACACCCTACCTCAGAGTCCAACGTTCAAACTCTTCGGCCTAACATTCACAGGTAACATGAATTGGAACAAAAACATAGAAGGCATTGCCAAGGCTGCTGCAAAGAAGGTGGGCTCCCTCTACCGCGCTAGAAGACTTCTCACATCTGACAGTATCCTATATCTCTACAAAGCCACCATCCATCCATGCATGGAGTATTGTTGTCACATCTGGGCTGGTGCACCATCCACTAGTCTCTCTCTCTCTCTTAGACAAGGTCCATAAAAGAGTATCTAATCTAATAGGTCCCTCACTATTCACCAAGCTCCAGCCCCTATCCCATCGCTGCAACGTTGCATCCTTGTGCTTGTTTTACAATGTGGAATGTGCCCCGATGAACTTGCTGCTCCCATCCATCCACTGTGGAGGTCTCCAGATGCCAGAGAGCCTTCTACTCTAATAGCTTCTTTCCTCAAGCTGCCGGCTTTTGGAACTCTCTCCCTGCTCCCCTTTTTCCCTGACTGTACCGACATGCAGAAATTTAAAACTAATGTGAACAAGCATCTCGCTGCACAGCTTCCATTTTAGGATGACTCCCTAAACTTTCACCCTAATTCTCAGTAGCCCCTTACGTCTACAGTGTCGGCCTGCCTTGTTTGGGGTGAGCTATGTAAAAAAAAAAAAAAGGATACGTTTCTGCATCTTATCAAGAACCCCAAAATGGGCCAGAGATTCACCAGCCCAAATATGACAACAGTACTCCATATATGGTTTGATAGTAGATTTGCAGAGATAGAGAATAGCCTCAGGTGTGAGAAAGTGTTTGGAGCGACAGAGAATATGACAACAGTGTTTTACACCTTTTCCTACTGCTTCCCCTTTGCTAATGAGTCATCGCTTATCAAGGCTAAAAGCTGCTGGAGGATGAGGGTTAATAAGATGGATGGATTGTCAGTTGAGTGATGAAGAATATTATGAGAGAATTGAAAGCGATGAATGGAATGAATAAAATTTGATGACTTATGAGGGCGGCTTATGAGATATTGGAAATTATTATTACAGAGTGATTTTTCTCTGCGCCCTGTGATTAGATGTAAAACAACCAATCAAAGGTCACTATTTAGAATCTATGTCATGTGAGTGCGTTTTTCAAACTTCCAGTCACTTCCCTTTTCTTGCGACCTACAGGAGCGGTCATAAAACTGCTGGCTCTGCCCAGCAGCCTATCTGGCATGCCTTACTGTGCCAGTTTAAGTGCATATGGCTGACCAAAAAATCCCATATTCGAAGCCTTTCGAATTCACACGGCTGACCCACCAAGACCACACGGAACAGTGGGAACAGTTAACAGGACGAGACTTAAAAAGCTAAGTCTACAAAACTACCACCTTTTTTGCAACAAACTTTTTTTTTCTCATCCTTCTTTCCTTTGTGAGTTATATAAAATTCGATATAACTACAACGTTGTCACTTGGTTTGTAAACCTTGTTTTCCTTATTTGAACATGTAAAAATCTCAGTAGACAAGTATCTGTTGACATTGGATTTGAAGACGAACATGTTGCAGCCACCATGGAATAGTGAAAACTCTGGCTGTAGCCTGAGCACTACTTGTAAACAATTTCCCTCTTGTGCTTAAGAATAAAACCAAAAAAATATAATGGTAAAAATAAGGAAACGAGTCTTAAATTAAAGCGAAAGAAGTTGTAACAAAAATAAAACGAACAGTCAAACAGAAACAATTTATCAAACGCAAATGTTGATAATGTTCCAGGCTGAGTTTCACAAAGGGTAAGTGTGAAGTTTCCTGACCTGATAATTTTATCGGAAAGGCAATATGGAGTAGTTCAAAAATTGCATATTGTTTTAAAGATTATGACATGCTGAATTTTTAGAGTTAAAATCAATTCAGTATTATGTATGATCTCATGCTGACTTACACGTTTGACCGACACAAGGCATCCATCCAGGAGATGTACATGGCATCACCAGGCTGGAAATCACACCAATCAGATTGGTTAAAAAGCGCTTCTACTTGAGTGTGAACATTGCCAAACATGGACATTCCCAGGTGCTGACATAGTGAGCAATCATGACCTCGTGATGATGACCTTCTGCCTTCACCTCAAAAAGGTCAACAAGCAGAGACATACGAGGATAAAGTTTGATCTCGAGAAGCTAAAGGACCCAGAAGTAGCTGAGGTCTTCCAAGCAATGATAGGAGAAAATTTTGCCCCTCTTACCATCATAGATGCCTGTGACACAGACATGAACACGTTGATCGATACCTTCGACACAACGGTGACAGAAATAGCGAATGAAATTCTTGTGTCACAGCAGACATCCTAGATCTCTACGACAAAAGGAGAGCGCTGACGAAGAAGAAAACGGAAACAGGAGCAAAATAATATCGGGCTGTCAGTCAGGAGGTCAAAAGGGCAAAAGAAAACTGGAACAGTGTCAAGAGATAGAAACAAGCTTGGAAAAGAACAATAACAAAAAGGCATACCAATTAGTAAAAGACCTGGCAAGTACAAAGCAAGTACCACCATCAAGGATAAAAATGGGAATTGTCTGACAGAGGTACAGGCACCATCAATGAGGACAACCTTCTCCATAAGCTTGTCACTGAAGTCATGACGGAGCATGCTCACCAGCTCCTGCTTTCAACACTCGGTGACGTCACAAAACGAATATGGCTCAAACGTCGTTGGACGAAGGAATGACAGGCAGCAGATTAATCGAGGCTGCATAGATTCGTGGAGGAGCCGGATGAACTACCAGGCATGGATCTCCCTCGCTGCCATTGGACAATGCTCAACTGCCTCAGGACCGGTGTCGTCTGTTTCGTCACGACTATGAAAGAATGGAGACTCAGAGACTCGGTTGTCTGCAACTGTGGTTACCCTGAACAGACAGTTGACCACATCATCAAGTCATGTCTAAAACACTGACCACCCAACGGTGAAGCCGGCATAGCTATGCTAGACGACGAAGCATGGCTTTCCGAAACTGAGCTGGTGTTCTGATAACGGGATGCTGAAGCAAACGGAAAAAGAAGGACATATTGAAGAGGTGGACAGAATACTGCTCAGAGTTGTATAGTCACAGAGACACAGAGGACCCAGCAATACTGAATGCCCCTCCAGCAACCAACACTGCCAACCACCCCATCGTTAGTGAAGAAATTGAAGCAGCAATAAAATCACTGAAGAAAGGGAAGTCAAAAGGAGTAGACAATATCCAAGCAGAACTAATAATACAGGCAGGGTGAGAAGCGTGCTTAACATAAGCACGCTTCTCCCACAATCGGCAACAAGATCTGTCAGACAAGAGAATGGCCTACACCATGGACCCAATCACTGATTATTACTCTCCCCAAGAAGGGCAATCTTACGCAGTGCCCAAACTACCGCACCATCAGCCTGTTAAGCCATCCCAGCAAAGTCATGTTGAAGATAATATTGAACAGACTGAAGCCGCAGGCAGAAAATATCATCGCTGAAGAGCAAGCAGGATTCAAGGAGGGACATAGCACCATGGAGAAAATCTTTAATCTTAGGATACTGTGTGAGAGATACCTCCAACACCAACAAGACCTATATCACCTTTTTGTGGATTTCAAGAAAGCGTTTGATCGGGTGTGAAGCACAGCTTTGTGGGCAACAATGAGACTGTACAAGATAAATGTAAAGTTGATTACAGTGATAAATAACCTATATGACAAAGCTATTGGTGCAGTCTGCTTCAATGGCAGCGGATTGGTCCAGGATGACAGGGCTGTCTGCTCTGATGTTGGGCAGTCGACCACAACCGACAATTGTACCAAAGCAACATGTTTTCTATAATTAAATTTAAATGTAATGTGAACAAACATCTCGCTGCACAACTCCCCACTTAAGATGCGCCCCCAAAAATATGACCCCTAATCTACAGTAGCCCCTTACGTCTCAGTGGCAAACTGTCCTTGTTAAAGTAAAAGCGACATTTTTTTAAATTGCAATTGTTAAAATTACCAAAGGGCGTGTGTTCCATCCTAGCGAGTCACACTGTGAATGGACCTACCGAACCGGTTCAGATTTTGACCAACTTTACGGATCTTTGGGCAAAACGTGGGCGCAGAAAACGTTAGAGATGTGTGACTCAACAGATGAACGCTAGAGAACTGGTCTTAATTGTAATACAGAGAGAGACAGAAAGAGAGCGAGAGAGAAGAGAGAGAGAGAGAGAGAGAGAGAAAGAGAGCGAGCGAGAGAGAGAGAGAGAGAGAGAGTGAGAGAGAAGAGAGGGAAAGAGAAAAAAAAGCGGGGGTGGAGATATTCAAACTATGTAAATATAAACAAATTTAAGGTAGGTAGTTTTGACAGGAACATCATAAATAGGTTCAATGAAGCGGACAGCATTTGCTAATCATCAAGAAATCGCATTTCTCCTCTTTCATAGTCTCGTTTGATTTACGTACGTTTGTATGCAAATTTTTGATTGTTCAAATAAATTTTTAAAAATATATTTTGAAAGGCTGTCATGTATTGGCGATGTTCATTTCAGTGTGAAATTAACAGTCTTACAACTTTAAAACATATCTAAAAGCACTGAATATGATTTTATACATAGTCATTCTTCTTTACGTGTTCTTGAAGAATGTGGTCCTACTTTTCTTTTTACGCAGTCCTTTGCATTATTATTGTACCTTGCAAGATATTTCAAGCTGCGCTAGTCGGATAGTAAAGGGCAGACAACGCAATGCTGCATCGTATAGTCTTTCTTTTTTCACATTCGCAGATGGTTGGCTCGGTTTTGCAGCTTCATCTGGGCATAGCAACTTTTGATCGCCTCATTCCCGTTCTCAGGTGGTTGAGTGCCCTTCATTGAACACAGGGTGCTTATGAGCTATGTGTGTGTGTGTGTAGGGGGATGAGGCTTGAAAAACAGGGATTCGCATGTCAGTAGGAAGGTAACCATTCTCTAGCCCTCTGGTCTACAGCTGCAGTCTGGTCTCTTCCTGAGATATTGTTAGGGGCTCGAGATAGCTGAGGAAGCTTCTCCTTGACTCAGACGTTATGCCGTTGGTTCGCATATATGAAGGAGATGGCATTCATCACTGGTAACCTTTGAGATCTCTACTCGTCATAGTCATTAGCTACGGCAAATCGATAAAATTCTGCAGCTTCTGAAAATACTTATAATATACAAAAATTAAGAAAAACTTGGAGAAGCGACCGAGAGTAACACATTTATTTAATATGGATTATGAGAATCATAACTTATGACTTTGTTCTTTAAAACCCATCTACCTCTCTCTTACTCATTCGATCACCTTTCATGGAAATAACGATGGAGTAGAGAAAGACTAGCTCTTTAAACCCCGCTTTTTTTTTTGTTACTGACAGCAAATGTAAACCTTTATGTCTCAATAAACTAAGATCTGTTCGGATAAAAAATGATATGAGTTATTTCTGTCTTAAAAAGACACAAAAGCTATTAAGGACGTTTATTTTAGCCATCCCAACGACTTTATAACCACATGGGACACCAGAAAATCTTCTCATTCATTTTGTATGAATCAGATGATTCTATTGTTGGCATTGGTTTCCCCGATATATTTTTAGTTAGAATTCTTTCTAGAAAGGCATCGGGTACTTACGGGAGGGACCACGTGAAGGTTGCCAACATCCTAAGTGAAAGTGTTTCTGTGGAACGAACTGGATTCGAACTTGACACACACAGAAGGGGTCAGTGAATATATAACAAGGTACAAATTTTATTAAGTAAAATAAGCATGCCATAATTATACACGTTTGATTTGATCCCCCAAAATAATAAATGAATTTATGAATATGCTAATGTTTTTCATCAAAGTTATTAATATTAGTGATCGTTGATATTACATTTACAATAACATTTTTATTACTTCCACCACCTTTTGTTTGCTTGTGTACAGCCTAGCGTCAACATCGCTTGCCCAATCGTCACCAAACTCAGTCAAAATATCGTCCATGGTCTAAAATGAAACTGATATAATTTTGGGATGTCTATGTCAATGTCAAGGTCACGGAAAAGATGGAAGTCACATTTTTGGCGATAATTTCGGTTCTGTTCATCATAGACACTCGCTACTTGGCCCATATTGAAGCCAATTAAGTCCTGTATCTTATGTAACCTTGACCATTGACCATAATCTTGAAAAATTCGATCATGGTTGAAATTTCGACGGAATTTCAGCTTCAAGGATATTTCCAAATTTGATGCATTGATCAGATAACAGTGATCACCAATGCAAGATTTTAGCGTGATTAGATAAATAGTTTTTGAGTTATCAACGTTTTTGAGTTTTGAGTTATCAACGTTTTTGAGTTTTGAGTTATCAACGTTTTTGAGTTTTGAGTTATCAACGTTTTTGAGTTTTGAGTTATCAACGTTTTTGCGTTTTGAGTTATCAACGTTTTTGAGTTTTGAGTTATCAACGTTTCCATGATATAACTTCGGGATGCACAATATGGAGAAGTAAGTCCCAGATAAAACTTTGGCACATCCTTACATTATCACGACAGACTTATTTTATTGTTCATTATTGTTTTATTAGAACTTACTAGACGATACATGACCCGTTTGGTAAATATTGGTACATTATACATACCAGAATCAAGATCTGCTGTTATAGCGAGGAGTCTCATTTCTTTGGTGTTCAATCTGGTATTCATCAAGTGTGCATCTTTTCGCCCATCCTTTTCTACTATGTCACTGACTGGATATTGAAGCAAGTTATGGTGGGCTTTCCAGGCATGCAAATCGGACAAAACTTTGCAGTCACTGACCTGGACTTTGCGAACAATATTGCAATATTGGGTGAGACATACACAAATGTTCAAATGTCATTGTATCACGAGTGGGCATGAGAATAAACTCTTGAAAAACGAAAATTCTCTCAGCCAACATTCTTCCATCTGAACGGATCACTTTTAATCTGAATGGGTAGGTAGTTCAAGCTATTGAAGAATTTTAATATCTTGGTACCACCTATACAACCATGGGACAGCATGACTCCTGGCTTTGAATAGGATTATTGACAACAGTCGCGTCTTTGGAAATTGTGCCAATAACCATGCTGATAATTAATATAATGTCATAAAATGGCGAATGAGAAAGTGTTACGTTAACTTTCAGATTAAATGGTAGGAGCTGCTTGATGCGTTATGATTAAAGTCTGTGATGCGAGCCACTTTTGTTTATCTCTAAAACTGTAATGGCCGAGTTTTCACTGCAAGGGCAGATAACTCTCCTTTCTTCGGTGTAAGGGAAATAACTCAGTATTATTTTTATTTTATTATATTTATTTTATGGTTGCGTCTAACAGAAAGATGGATAAAAACATGAGTATTATGAATATTGAGGATGAAAGGGTCACTAGTTAGCAAGTGTTAAATCTGACAGCAAAGAATAAAGAGAGAAAGCAGAGTTAACAACAAAACATATTTATATATTAACAATTTTACAATGATGTGAAATATATTTTGAATGAGTAACGGTTGATGGGAAAGTTGAAAGTTATTGAATGAGGAAAAGACATGGGCATTAGAAATTTGTGCGTTTTGTTTCAAAGTTCCATTTTTGTATGTGTGGGTATGTGTTTACCTTTTTTATGTTAGGTTGAAACTGGGAGAGAACCGTCGTGCTTAAGTGACTTTGGCACAAGTTGTGTTTCTTGGTTGGGCACTAGTAGTAGTAGTAGTAGTAGTAGTAGTAGTAGTAGTAGTAGTAGTTGTTGTCGTCGTCGTCGTCACGACAGAGAGCCAGTCGAGGCACGCATTTGTGTCACCCAGAAGAACTTTGAATTTGGGTTGTCAAGTTTGCTGTTTTTATTAGATTTTTCAATTTCACATAGGCTTGTTAACTTTATCATTTCAGACGAGTGGAAATCATTTTCACTCGTCGAAAGTGTTGTCAAATGATGTTTCTATTTTATTTTGCAGACGCCCAACTGCATCAGTGTGGACCTAGTTAAAAGCAATTGATTTTAGTGAATCCCTATACGTTCAATACAGAAGAAAGAAAGAAAGAAAGAAAGAAAGAAGTGAAAAGGAAAGAAGAGGAAAGAGTAATCCCAACAAACAAACATGAGGGTAGCTTATATAAGCTAGTATCCTTTTTATCTTCGTCTTGCATATCGATTTCTAATCTACCACATATCCATAAGAATCAACAAGACACGTTTTGCATTCTGCCACCTGCAACACCACCTATGGTCGAAGCAACCAGACCCTTGTTCCGCACAATTCTACTCTATGAGTTCGAAACTTGACGACTCTGTGCTGCGGACATTTGGAAACTTGAAGTGTTCGATCACTGGTGTCTCCAACATCACAATCCTCTTGAAATGCCAGATCCCCAAATTTGAGAAGACTCCAACGGTTTGGCCATGCCTTACACCATTTCAATTTAAATAGAATTAACGAGATTCCACAAATAAATGTTGGAGATAGCGACAAAAAATAAGCGCACTGTTTTATAATTTCAAACGTTGCTGCTGAATAAAACTACATTTAAGTCATCCAATCAAAATACTTGTTGCCATGGTGACTGATTAGACAGTTCACAGTTTACAGATTAATCCATTATTTATGTCATTTATTTATGTCATGGTCGAAGCAACTAAGTGCCGAATATACCAGACCCTTGTTCCGCACAATTCTACTCTATGAGTTCGAAACTTGACGACTCTGTGCTGCGGACATTTGGAAACTTGAAGTGTTCGATCACTGGTGTCTCCAACATCACAATCCTCTTGAAATGCCAGATCCCCAAATTTGAGAAGACTCCAACGGTTTGGCCATGCCTTACACCATTCTCACAATGACCTGATTCACAAAACAATAGTGCCGGCTCCATTACCAGGATGGCCCAAGAGGAAGGGGAGGTCAACTAAGAACTTGCCTCATCATGGTCAAAGCTGATTTGGAATTTGTATCTGGCCCATGTGCCTTCAGCGTTCGACGATGGAACGATGACTGGTTTCAGTATACTGAGGAGTCAGTTATGGACAGACATCTTGACTTGCGATGCTGCAAATTCATTTGGAATCGACTCAATCCACCCTGGGTGAATGCAGATCCAGTTTATAAATTTGTGTCGTTGTAAAGGTAAATAGTAGATCTATATTTTAGAAGCACATCCAAAGAGTTAGAAGATAAAGTTACCATCTCCTTTCAATTTAAATAGAATTAACGAGATTCCACAAATAAATGTTGGAGATATCGACAAAAATAAGCGCACTGTTTTATAATTTCAAACGTTGCTGCTGAATAAAACTACATTTAAGTCATCCAATCAAAATACTTGTTGCCATGGTGACTGATTAGACAGTTCACCGTTTACAGATTAATCCATTATTTATGTCATTTATTTATTTACGTCATGTTTTTAATTTCTTCTTACGCTGTCACTGCTATGAATGCATTCAATATGCAAATAAGCCTTTTTTAATGATTTTTATATTCACGGTACACTACATAAATAAAACTACATTTAAGTCATCCAATCAAAATACTTGTTGCCATGGTGACTGATTAGACAGTTCACCGTTTACAGATTAATCCATTATTTATGTCATTTATTTATTTACGTCATGCTTTTAATTTCTTCTTAAGCTGTCACTGCTATGAATGCATTCAATATGCAAATAAGCCTTTTTTAATGATTTTTATATTCACGGTACACTACATAAATAAAACTACATTTAAGTCATCCAATCAAAATACTTGTTGCCATGGTGACTGATTAGACAGTTCACCGTTTACAGATTAATCCATTATTTATGTCATTTATTTATTTACGTCATGCTTTTAATTTCTTCTTACGCTGTCACTGCTATGACTGCATTCAATATGCAAATAAGCATTTTTTAATGATTTTTATATTCACGGTACACTACATAAATAAAACTACATTTAAGTCATCCAATCAAAATACTTGTTGCCATGGTGACTGATTAGACAGTTCACCGTTTACAGATTAATCCATTATTTATGTCATTTATTTATTTACGTCATGCTTTTAATTTCTTCTTACGCTGTCACTGCTATGAATGCATTCAATATGCAAATAAGCATTTTTTAATGATTTCTATATTCACGGTACACGCATGCCGAGTGTGATTTGGATTATCTTCTGATATATATATTTTTTAAATAAACAAACTTATAGTTTTGTTTATCGAAGAAACGTCTTGTTGGTCTGACGTATTTATCCGCTCTGTGATGGAATTCGCGGTAGTAGGTAGAAAGAACTGAAGCATCGGGCATGCTGGGAGTAAAATTCAAATTATTTTCGTTCTTTTTTTTTTAAGCATTGGTGATAGGTAATAAGTGTCAATAGAAAGCCTTTACAATGCAAGATAGTTTTTTTTTTACTGTTATCTTATATATTTCGGAGAAACACTCCATTTTCAAAGATGTATTTTTTTTAAATAAACAAACTTATAGTTTGAAAATAATTTGAATTTAACTCCCAGCATGCCCGATGCTTCTGTTCTTTCTACCTACTACCGCGAATTCCATCACAGAGCGGATAAATACGTCAGACCAACAAGACGTTTCTTCGATAAACAAAACTATAAGTTTGTTTATTTAAAAAAAAAAATACATCTTTGAAAATGGAGTGTTTCTCAGAAATATATAAGATAACAGTAAAAAAAAATCTATCTTACATTGTAAGGGCTTTCTATTGACACTTATTACCTATCACCAATGCTTAAAAAAAAAAAAATTTTTTAAATTAAAAAAATTAAAAAAAAAAAAATTAAAAAAAGAACGAAAATAATTTGAATTTTATCTTCTGATATTTTTACTTGTCCTAAAATTTGTTTAGGATATTGTCTCCTGACGTGTTACTCGTCCTTAGAATCAGCTGTTCCTTCCTTAACGCACTTGAATTCTTCTCGATCATACAACATTCGGATCAGCCGAGTCTGGCACAGGACTATTTAATATTGTAAGCAAGTTCATCACCATCATCATCCGTTTTACATGCTGGATGGCTTTTAGAAATTGACTTCAAAACTAACCTATCGGTAACCAGGTATTTATTTACCCCCTGCTACTTCAACTGTTCTACATCTACTAACCCAAGAACTCTCATCTGTTCTTTCAATGTGACCAAACCAAAAAAGACTCCTGTTCTGCACACATCTCCCTATACTGTCCAGATTTAATCTTTTTCTGATGTCATCAGATATAAGTCTCTCTTTACGACTCCCGTTACACCTGTTTTTCCTTTTCTTCTCTTTCCTCTGGATGAAATTCAAGTCTTGGCGTGTGTAACTGCTTCTTTCGACTTCGCCATTCTCTCAGGCAGGGCGTAACTCATTCATTTTTATCTGGGAATTTCTGCTCGAAACACAGTAGACCGTACTACACGTCTAAAATATCTTTTAATAATATTCAACGTCCAGACGATAAATTAGTACACACCTCGATAAATGTTCAAGGTCTCAACGAAATTAAACATTGACAGAATTAGAATTCAACATTTCGATGTTAAAGTAAGAAATTCTTAAAGAGTGAATAACAAACATGGAAGGGAAAATTTTAAACACATTTCTCAAATTATTTTCTATGGAAGCATACTTCGCATATGCTAATTCCGAGTAAGCTTCAGGTCACAAGGAAGATTTTGACAAAAGCAGAAATATAATTCAACATTTCATAGTTAAATTAAGAAATAAATGAAACCCACATTTCAATGTAAAATTTGGAAAGTCCAAAAACGAATTCTATTACATTCTTTTCTACTACTTGTTGTAATTTTGTTTTATATATGAGAACAATTTGCACAGGCATATTTCGGTGTACAAAGACAAATGCAGTGCTTGAACGAAGCACTATGAAACTATTTCGGGCTATCTGCCTCCCCTCCTTTTCAAGCGACCTCCTTCTTAATGCACAGGATTCAAAAGAAGAAAAATGTTTGTCCAGTCTGACATCACCCGTTCAGAGCTAACCTTAAGTTATCTCTCCTGCATGCATTTTCATATCAAGATATGAAAAAACGGTTCTCAAACAGAAATTAATTAAAAACTTTGATAATAATAAATGTACAGAAACCCCACTCTTATTTTATACGGGGTCTATGACTTTCGCCCCCCCCCCTCTCTCTCTCTCTCTGTTTATTAACAAATAAAATAAAAATAACTATAAAACTGTTACGTCTGATGTTTACACGTTCTTATCGGTTTAATAACAACTCAAAAATGAAGAAAGGGCGAAGTAGAATCTTTAACAAATTTATTTAACAAAAACATCGATTAAATGAAATGTAGAAAACCGCTGAACACGAGATGCTTGTTTGATCGTGAGAGCCGTTTTGTTTACTTTTTTAACTGTTATGGCAGACGACTTCTTTTATCCAATGGCGATAACTCTTTCTATTCTGTTTTGTTAGGTTGCCCTAACAAAAGCTCAAACTCGGAATAGTCCATTAAAAAACAACAGAAAATATCACCACAAGTAGTAATAATAACTTCTGCTTTTTACGAACAATAAAAAGTCTATCCAAAACTAATTCGACCCTGGAATTATTCTTTCGTCACTTCTGCTTTTTACGAACAATAAAGAGTCTATCCAAAAAATAATGCGTCACTTTGCCTTTCTCTTTCGTTCACTTTCTCCGACCAATGCATCTGCCAAAATCACGTTTGTCCTGTTCTTTATATCGGCGAAATCTCACTTATGCTAATGAGTCGTGTGTGACATAAGCCAACGCCCACTGCCGTTAACTTTCAACAATTACAATTTTCATAAGTGGTCGTTTCCGGGTTCGCGCCGGTAGCTCTCCATGCACAAGCAGCAAACCAAACGTTGCCTCTTTGATCGATTCAGACAAGTGCCTTCGTTCACGGCAGTCGGCTGCTCCCCCCCCCCCGTTCTCCGCTACACGGCTTCACCAATTTTATTTGTGTTTAAAAAAATTAGCAGGTGCAAAATTTTAGAGTACCAACATTCCTAGAAGAAATGTTTGATTTTTTTGTTATGTTGGGCAAAGATTCTCAATCGCAATAAACCTCCTCTAATCTTTCTAAATTACAATAAAAAGTATTTTTCTTTAATATTCTTTACATATTTTTCTTTCTTTTATAATAAAGGTGAAAAGTACAAAGTACCCATTTCGAATTATTCAGTAATATAAAAGTGGAGTATTTGACCAAAACAAAATAAAATTTATCGACGTTGAATATCTTAAAGACCATATCAATCAACCTTTTTGTTGTTTTTTCCTAAAAAACAAAATTTGACGATGTTCATGCACAGTATATTTCCCCCATATTGGAATATATCTAATAACACTACGACAATTATCACTTTAAAAAAAATTTCCAAAATGTCAAATGAAAATTACTTCTTTGGTTTCTGTAAAGAAGACTACAGTGTTAGTAATTGCCGCCCGGAGGGTGGGTAGTTTTTGCTAGTAGTTATACAGGGTGGGCAAAAATAAGGGTCCTATTTTTTAAAATTCATAACTTTTTTATTTATTGATTTTTTTAAAAAATTTTTTTTAGAATAAGTAAAGGACCCCTTCCGAAGCAAGCATGAGCCGTATTAGCCCTAAGGAACGTACCCTCATTTAGAAAACATTATTTTTGCTTAAAAAACTCAAAACAGTGTAAAAAACAATACTTTAGTTTTTGTAAGTTTTAAGAAGTGTTTTTCGGCTAAAATTTGTTTTGTTTATTTCAAAAAATCTCGGAAGGGTCAGTCTACACACACATAAAGTTTGGTGAGTTTAACTTTTATTTTGTGGAAGTTATTCAAATTCAAGTTATTCAAATTTAAAGATAGGACCCTTATTTTGGCCCACCCTGTATAAAACAAGTAAAGTGTTCGACCATAGTCGGAGACGACCTGAAGGCTCCCTTTTCATTAGCTACTACACAGAGATTACGGCATTCTGTAGTTAAATGGGGACTCAAATAGATCGTAACATTTAATGCTACTAAGACAAAGCTCCTTTCCTTTAACAACTGCAAGAAACCTTTTCAACCACCAATTACCATAGATAATAATAACAGCCTACCCAAGGGTCCAGCATTCAAACTCCTCAGTCTAACATTCACAGGTAACATGAGCTGGAACAAATATACAGAAGACATTGTCAGGGCTGTTTCAAGGAAAGTGGGCTCCCTATACCGAGCTAGAAAACTTCTCACACCTGACAGCATTCTATATCTCTACAAAGCCACCATCCGCCCATGCATGGGGTATTGTTGTTACATCTGGGCTGGTGCACCAACCACTAGTCTCTCTGTCTTAGACAGAGTCCAAAAAAGAGTCGCTAATCTAATAGGTCCCTCACTATCCACCAAGCTCTAGCCCCCGTCCCATCGCCGCAATGTTGCATCCCTGTGCTTGTTTTACAAATACTTTAATGGAATGTCCCCCTTCAATCGAGTGGTTTGAGGATAGCATGTATAAGGATCAAATTATTTCAAAACTTATTGTAGAATCACCAGTGTAAAATTGGGGATTTAGCACAAGACTTAAGATTGAATATTAATCGAAAGTTTTCTTTTTATTTGAAAAGTGTGAATAAAAAATAAAAACACTAGAGAAACCGGTTTGATTACTGGAACTGAATTCCATCCCATACTAATATAAAAACATTTTTTTTTTAAATTTATATATATATATATATATATATATATATATATGTATAGGGTGGGCCAAAATAAGGGGCCTATCTTTAAATTTGAATAACTTGAATTTGAATAACTTCCACAAAATAAAAGTTAAACTCACCAAACTTTATGTGTGTGTAGACTGACCCTTCCGAGATTTTTTGAAATAAACAAAACAAATTTTAGCCGAAAAACACTTCTTAAAACTTACAAAAACTAAAGTATTGTTTTTTACACTGTTTTGAGTTTTTTAAGCAAAAATAATGTTTTCTAAATGAGGGTACGTTCCTTAGGGCTAATACGGCTCATGCTTGCTTCGGAAGGGGTCCTTTACTTATTCTAAAAAAAAAAAAAAAAAATCAATAAATAAAAAAGTTATGAATTTTTAAAAATAGGACCCTTATTTTTGCCCACCCTGTATATATATATGTGTGTGTGTGTGTGGGTGTGTGTGTGTTACAGAAAGTGAAATGTTTGAACTTAAGTTGTATCTTAATAAGACAAAAATACCTCACCTTCACATCAATTCTATAAATATAAAAAATGAGGCATTTCTAAATCTCTAAGATACTAGTGAATACTGCAGATTAGCTCAATGATTAGAACTTTAAGTCTAACAGAGCCCATATATTATAACTCAGTAGAATAGAAAATTTATGACATAATCAATATTATGTAATTCATCCTATAAAACTTCAACATCAACAAATATTTATGTGTACATATGTTTCAGAAATTTTTGATGATAATAATAATAACCTCTTCAGCACAAAAATAATCCGCTTATCACTTTGTTATAGGTCCAGATAAGAAAAATATATATAAATATTTGACTCTGAAATCCAATTATTATAACCAACCATAAAAAAGGAAAAAAATATAAAATAAGAAAATATTGTTTCTGGATGTTTTTTTTTTTTCATGTATTGGTAATCATTTAACAATTCAATTGTTACCTGGACATGTAACTAAGTGATAGGGTGATTTCTTTTGTGCTGAAGAAGGTTTATTATTAAGAATTTCTGAAACCTATGTACACATAAATATTTGTTGATGTTGAATTTTTGGAGCATGATTACATAATATTGATTATGTCACAAACACACACATATATATATATATATATATATATATATATATATATATATATATATATATATATATATATATATATATATATATTCTAGAACTTGACATGTTGTATAATTTGTTGTCATCTAGGATTGTGCTCAGGAATGGATTTGCGTTCCCACACCTCACATGGCCTTGAGGCAGAGATGATGTTTATTTCTCGTGGATTTTCACCAGAGCGCTGTTAGCCAGATGGCTCTGATGCTGCCATATTGTCACAGTGAAGAAGGGTAAGACTTTGGGGGAGCGGGGGGGGGGCAAGAGTCCTGCTGCTGATTATGGTGGTAGTTGGCAGCATTGACAGCAGAAGGGATGCTACCCATAGTGGATCTGAGGCCGAAAGTCTGATTAATGAACATTAGTATTTGAACCTATTCTGCTGCTGCTGCTGGTGTGCTGATGTTATTTGATTGGCCGAGACCTAAGGTAGAATGTACACTGCAAGACAATTAAATCTATTTCTGTCAAAGTCTGTCAAAGTCTGTCAAAGTGATTACTTCTGGTTAAGGTGGGTACGACAATCTAAATAGTCTATGCCATTTTACATAGAGCAGATGCTTATTTTAATCATTTTCAAGATTTTATATCCTCTTTAAATATCATATTCATCAGCCCTTGCAACACTATGTCATATCTACTTCTAATGGAGATTTTGTATCTGTCTGTTTGAAGCCGAAACTATACTATTATTATATTGTAATGCTCACTTCAGTTAATATACTATGTCTTTTAATGATCAATTAAGCTTACTATGCTATTTTAGACTAATGTACTATCTTTCAATGCTCAATTAAGAGGGGAGTAGTGTAGCATCTGTTCTGTTGTCATGATACCATTCTACCAAGCATTACCACTTTCTTTAGGGGGCGGTAGTGTAGTATCTGTTCTGCTGTCATGAGACTATCATTCAAAGCATTATCTCCTCCTTTGAAGAGTAGTGTAGTATACGTTCATTCGTCATATATATTAGCAAACATATGCGACCAGAAGTAGCGTATTATTGCTAGTATCAATTATGACTCACTCTGTCCCTTAGAAAATTTGTGAAGGTTGTTGTTATAGTCTCAATTATGTCTCTGCTTAATCAGAATAAAAACAAAAAAACTGTTAATTTTTAAGATTAAATCGTTGTTTTATTCAACCTTCTGACTTTGTTAAGAGAATTGAACTAGAAACCATTTGTGAACATTTTTTTCTTGAGTTATTCAGTGGCAGCGTCAGACTGAAACGAATATAAGGCAATACATTTTATGCACGGATGGGCTGACATAGTGTTTACGTATGTTCATGTTTTCAGAACAATGAGCTCTAAATCAAATATTCTCTTGTAACAAAAGAACAACACTAACAAAGTGCCATTACTGTATATTTCTTGGCAACCTTCATGTGGTCACTACTATGAGTACCAATGTCTTTCTAGAAAGACTTCTAACTAGAAAGATATCGGGAAGCCAATGCCAACATTTGGTTTGGTTTGTTTTTGTTTTACGGCATATCAACCATCTGTGGGTTAATTAATGCCGAATAAAGTTGTCAAATATAATTTTTAAGTAGGATAATTATTATTTAAGTAGGATAATTATTTATATTCCTAGAATACATTGCTCTTAGATAACCTAAATACATTGCTCTTAGATAACCAGAATACATTCCTCTTAGATAACCAGAATACATCGCTCTTAGAATATATTGCTCTTGGAATACATTATGAAGAAATGAAGAAAGACCAGTGCCTGCCTCCAAAACCAACATTGACCATCATATCCTTGAACATTGAAGTACTATCCACAACCAAAGAAGAACTTATTGCAAAACTCTGCACAGAGAATCAGTCTGATATTCTCTGCCTACAAGAAACCCACCATGGATCTAAACATCCCTACCCTCATGTAGATGGAATGACCACCATCACAGAAATACCACATGAGAAACATGGAGGCATCATATGAGCCAAAAATGGGACAATCATTAAATCAACAGCAAAGATCGATGAAAATAACATCGAAGTCCTAACAGCTGAGCTCAGAAGAATCACCATCACCTCAGTATATAAACCACCTCCCACACCACGTGTGATGCCAGATATGCCATCACCATCTGGGAAACCAAAGATTGTGATCGGCAACTTCAACAGCCATAACACCCAATGGGGATATGCTAAAAATAATGAGGATGGAGATGCAGTGGAAGCATGGACCGAAACTAATCAGCTTAATCTGATCCACGATTCAAAGCAACCAAAGTCGTTCAACAGCAGACGATGGAAAGCAGAGTATAATCTCGATATTGCGTTTGTCAGTCAGAGTATCACCGGATTGAACAAAAAGCTGGTGCTGTAGCCACTGCCCAAAACACAACACCGTCCCATTGGCATCACAGTCAATACTGAAATCATCCCAGCCACAGTTCCATTTTGAAGAAGATTCAATTTTGAGAAAGCGAATTGGCCTGGCTTCCAAGAGGATCTTTAAAGAAAGATTGCCCATCTCTCAGCAGACCCAAAAAACTATGACAACTTCACCAGGTGTGTGCGTCAAGCAGCCCGGAAGAACATCCCAAGAGGCTGCCGTACTCAATATATACTTAGAATCGATGCCAAAAGCAGCAAATTATATTAGAAATACAAACAACTCTATGAATCTGACTCCTTTGCTGAAAGTACCATCGAAGTAGGTGAGAGATTCATGACCTCTCTATCAGAAGGCCGACAATGGAAATGGCAAGATATGTTGGAGAAAACTGATATGACAAAGAACAGTAAAAAGGCGTCTAATCAGCAACGATCCATCAACTTCAAAAAAAAAAGCAGTGCACCATCACTGCCAACCAAGTTGCACATCAGTTGTTTACTCAACGGGGAGTGCACTACCAAACAGCAAAGATCAAACATAGACCGACTTCAATATTCCCAAAAGTGCTTATATCGACCGACACCTTGTGAATATATAATAATAGCACATATACGTGTTGTCCGTGTGTAAAAATAAACACTTTTCCTGTTGTTAACAAAGTTAATGTTATGGTGCCGTACCTACCTACGGAGAACTAATGGACTCGTCCACCTTATAAATACGGGAAGCACGTGACACTTGTTCTCTTCTTCCCAGGCAAACCAGCAATGGCGGTTGAGAGCAACATCTCCTTGTATCTCTTTCTTTCTATTATATAATATATACCTTTGTTCATTTAAACCATGTGTTCCTGTGTCATTCATCAAGCCTTACCTAGGTCCACAACAATAATATTGGCAACATATGTCAAGTGATCTAACACTAACAACAGCAAAATATATATATATATATATATATATATATATATATATATATATATATATATATATATATATAACTGTTATGGTGCCGTAGCTACCTACGCAGAACTAATGGACTCGTCCACCTTATAAATACGGGAAGCACGTGACACTTGTTCTCTTCTTCCCCGGCAACCGGCAATGGCGGTTGAGAGCACCATCTCCTTGTATCTCTTTCTTTCTATTATATAATATATACCTTTGTTCATTTAAACCATGTGTTCCTGTGTCATTCATTCGGCCTTACCTAGGTCCACAACAGTTAAATACCCGGCTTCTGACGTTTTCTAATTTGTATTTGGTATATCTGAATTGATCAAAACGTATGATGCTGTTTTGTAAACTTTAAACAGTTAAAAGATCTGATTGATATTCTCCCCATGGCAAATTATGCAACAACAAAATGTTGTTTGTTTGGCTATAATGTAGATGCATATTACACGTTTCTTAGTTTAATTGGATTCACTTGAAAGCCATTACTGATTTATCAAGCGTTATTTTATCTGATCGAAAGAGGCTTGTTTAACAATGTTAGATAACACATGAAAAAAGACCTGCCACTCACAGACCTAATCGGAGCCATCTTAAAAGACAGGCGCTTTTATGTTACCCTAAACAACAAGTCAAGTCTCTGGCGCCGACAAAAGAATGACTTACCTCAAGATAGTGTGCTGGCTCCATACTATACAACATCTACACTAATGACCAACCTATGAACCAGAACACTGAGCGGTTCATCTATGCTGACGATCTTTGCGTAACATCCAAAGAGAGTACTTTTGCGTCAGTAGAAACAAACCTCAACTCAGCCTTAGATGAGCTACTCCTCTACTACGAGAGTCACCACCTGCATGCAAACCCTGCAAAAACTCAAGTTTGCTCGTTTCATCTCAGGAACCGAGAGGCCAACCGACCCCTACACATCACGTGGTCTGGAATACAACTTGAGAATCGCATTAACCCTGTCTACTTTGGTGCAACCCTGGATCGCACTCTCTCATTCAGGGAACATGTAAAGAAGACAAAAATGAAAGTCAGCTCCCGGAACAATATCCTACGGAAACTGATCAACTCCAAGTGGGAAGCCACAGCACACACACTAAGATATACTGCCTTAGTCTTGTGCTATTTCTCTGCAGAGTATACTTGTCCTACTTGTGAGAGATCAACGCATGCCAAAAACCTAGACTTAGCATTGAACAACACCTGTCGCTTGATCACTGACTGCCTGAAACCCACCAACCTAAACAACCTGCATCTTCTCACTGGCATTGCCCCTTCAAATGTGAGACGGGAAGTTGGAAGCCGAGTAGAGATCACAAAGCCTATCAGTGATGAATGCCATCTCCTTCATGGATGTGAACCAACGATCCAACGACTGAAGTCAAGGAGAAGCTTCCTCAGCCATGTCGAACCCCTAACACCATCTCAGGAAGAGACCAGACTACAGCTGTGCACCAGACGGCTAGAAGATGGCCCCTATCATACTGACATGGGAATACCTGCTTTTGAGGAACTCCCTCCCGGATCAGAGGCCCCCTGGCTCCAGTAGAAAACACTAAACCGCCTGAGAACGGGAATGGGGCGATCAAAAGTTGCTATGAGTAGATGGGGCTACAAAACGGACCCAACCATCTGTGAATGTGGATAGGAGGACCATACAATGCAGCACTGCCTGGTCTGCCCCTTACTACCACACCGATGTATGAATTGGAACAAATACATAGAAGACATTGCGAAGGCTGCTGCAAAGGTGGGCTCCCTCTACCGTGCTAGAAAACTTCTCACACCTGACAGTATCCTATATCTTTACAAAGCCACCATCCGCCCATGCATGGAGTATTGTTGTCACATCTGGGCTGGTGCATCATCCACTAGTCTCTCCTTCTTAGACAAAGTCCAAAAAAGAGTCGCTAATCTAATAGGTCCCTCACTATCCACCAAGCTCCAGCCCCTGTCCCATCCCTGCGCTTGTTTTACAAGTACTTCAATGGAATGTGTTCCGATGGACTTGCTGTTCTGGTGCCCACTTGACATAAATATACTCGACCAACCCGACAATCAGCTTAATCCCATGTGGAGGTCTCCAGATGCCAGAGAGCCTTCTACTCCAATAGCTTTTTTCCTCGTGCTGCCGGCCTTTGGAACTCTCTCCCTGCTCCCTATTTCTCCGACTGTACCGACATGCAGAAATTTAAAACTAATGTGAACAAGCATCTCGCTACACAGCTCCCAATTTAGGATGACCCCCAAAACTTTCACCCTAATTCTCAGTAGCCCCTTACGTCTACAGTAGCAGCTTGCCTTGTTTGGGGTGAACTATGTTAAAAAAAGAGAAAGAAGTGCGTATAAGAAGAACGACCGGCAAACAAGGTATGAATGACCCTTTGTGAACTTTAATGTTTCTGTAGTGATGACGGTAACTTGCTTGATGCATGTATGACACAAGGTTGAGAACGCAACATACAAACGTGCGGCATGCTCGGCGATTCCCAGTCCGACTGCCTCATATATTTAATGTTCACCTTATATTGAGTACTGGAGAACGACTGATTCGTTCAACAGTCCAGTCGATATTCGCATGAGCAGCCAACACAGTCTAATTTGCATGGGAATGTTGCGCTGCTACTTGCTAAGTTGTGCACCGCGGCAGCGCACACCCGACCTGCTGGCATTTCCTTGTCTGTTTTCACATGACCTCTTTGGAAAATCCAAAACTAGTATAGATATTAAATTTTAACAATGAATAGAAAAAAAAAAGCAACATTTTACTCTCACAGTTAAATTTAATTTACAAAGACACAACCCCCCCCCCCCCTCCAAAAAAAAAACAGTCTTCACAGTCGGGTACCTTTACGGATAAATTTTATTCAAATTATTTAAAACCTTGATTTAAATGCACAATTACTTTAATTATTATTGACGTCGTAACAATTCATACATTCATTCATTTCGTATGAATCAGATGATTCTATTGTTGACATTGGTTTCCCCGATATCTTTCTAGTTAGAATGCTTTATAGAAAGGCATCGGGTACTTACAGGAAGGACCACGTGAAGGTTGCCAACATCCTAAGTGAAAGTGTTTCTGTGGAACGAACTGGATTCGAACTTGGCATGCACAGGTTCTCAGTCCGTGTCGTTAACCACGTAGCCACCGTCACCTTCCGGCGTAACAATAATGAGGACAAATAAAACATTTTATTAAACTTCATCATTTTATGAAAAAAAAAAATATTCAAGTAAAATTTTGAAATAACATTGAATTAAAATTGCCACTTCAAACGTGTTAAAAGTTATTTGCTAGTGTTATATAAATTCTGACAACACAACACCCCTCTTATCAAAAGTAAAAATTTTCTCAAATGAGAATCTTACTTACAGGAATCAGATTCTTAATTTATTCAAGCACATTGATATTAATTTAGATAAAATCTCCTTGTGATTTAACTAAGCCAGTTTTGATCCTCTCGGTTGAAATAAAAGCAACAGCTCGTTTACCAACGGTTTAGTTCTTCAGCAGACACATCACCGTTGCCAGTATTGAATGCTGGAGAAAACAGCGCGCGTTTCCAGTCGACACCCAAACGTTACGTCCACAGAATAATGGAGACATAACGAGTTTCGATAAGAATAATCCAATTACTATCCCACCAAGGTTGGTATGAATACCCTCCCCCGCGCCTCACACACACACACACACACACACTTTTGCACTCACACATTAATGAATATTTAAAACATCTAAAGTTTTAGGAGAGTACAAAGTAGACCTCGGGTTTATTTTCGGCAGTCTCATAACTCTCACTTCTCTTATTTTATCCTTTAGTCCTCACAATCCATGAGCGATGTTTCTGACAAAGGGAGAAGAATTGCTGTTTTCTGGGTCGAAATCTATCCATCTAACACTTATCGTTGGTTAGTTTTTGACCTTGAAGTAGTATTTTTTTTTGTTTAGCTCCTAACATCAAGTGGCTTCATGCCTTGTCTGGAGCGACTTCCATAAAGACAAGTTGTAAATGAATACATTTGCTGTTTTGTTCTGTTCCTTTCTGAGTACGTGGCGTTGTACAAAAATTTTTTAAAGTGAATTAGCACTGCCAATGGTGACCCAAATCATCATCATCATCATCATCATCATCATCATCACCATAATAATAATAATAATAATAATAATAATAATAATAATAATAATAATAATAATAAAATTAGAAACTAGTGCTACATGTTGATTATACTCGTCCTGGGACGGGTATTTTTCTTGTAATTATACTAAAGCTGACTTAATCAACGCTTGTTTCCTTAAGGCTTTTTCATATATAGTTGAATCACACAAAATACATATTAAAATATTCATTGATATTCGGATTGAGTTGTTTTAAAAAATCTAATGTAATTATCCTAATTGACCATAATTTGTTAAGTTTCTGTCTATTACTCTCACCCTCTCTCACTTTACGTTGTGTGATCCTCTCTACCCTCCACTCTTATTTTATACAGTTTCTATCATTCTAGCTCTCGTCACTTCTCTCTCTCTCTCTCTCTCTCTCTCTCTCTCTTTCTCTTTCTCTTTCTCTCTCTCTTTTAACAGTCAAAGGTAATAAAACTAACTGTAAAACAGAAGATTGGAATAGTCCATTAGGAACAAAAGGGAATATCACTACAAGTATTGATACTATTTAACCTACATCATCATCATCATCATCATCATCATCATCATCATCATCATCATCATCATCTACACCTACACCTTTAATATCAATTCTAACACTTGAATCTATATACTATTAAAACTCTGATGATCTTGCTTAGGCGAATAATGCAAATAAAGGGCGAATGATAAGAGAAGTGATGTGAGTAATGGAATGATGTAAATAATTAAGAGAGAGAGAAAGACAGAAAGAGAGAGAGAGAGAGACAGACAGACAGAAATGGGAGAGAGAGAAGAAAGAGAGGGGGGAAGACAGAGGGGGATGAGCGATTATTTACTTGAAAATAGATGACGTCACAAAAGGTGAATGATGTAAGTAAAGGGCAAATGATAAGAGAAGTGAAAGGAGGCGAATGACGTAAATACTTAAAAGAGAGAGGGAAAAGAAAAAAGAGAAGATGGGGAGAGAGAGAAGAAGGAGAAGAGGAGGAGAAATAGAGAGGAAGAAAGAGAGAGAAGTGGGAGTGAGAGACAAGGTTATCAAACTATGTAAAAGTTAAGAAACTATACATTCAATAATGTATGTAACAAATACTGACCCAACGGGTCATGGCTGGTCGAGTAATTTATAAAATTCTGCAATATCTAAAGAGAATTAAAAGTGAATAGTTTCATATATATTTGTGTATCTAATCGTCCAGTCTGTAGGTCAATCTGTCACCTTGTCTATCCTTTGTGGGTCGATCCGAGAGCGTGACGTTCCACCCACACTACCTGTCGGAATTTGAACTCGGGCTGCGTGAGAAGAGGAAATTCTCTGATCGCTGGTATTTCTTAAGCTTTTTAACCTTCGATAACCGCATATATTTTCAAATCCCGTCAAACGACTCCACACCTTACAAAAAAACAATGATAGTTCCCATAAAAGTTGAATTAGAATAAAAAACACTTTTTTTCACGATCTCTAGTCAATACAGGCAGTGCAACGCCATCGGCAGCGCCTAATTCTTATACGCAGGGTGAATAATAATTTGTGACACAACGATTAAAATACTTATTCAGGGTTGGCACAGATTGAGTAGGTGTTGTTTTTACCAGTCGAAGATACGTCCACAACAATCAGTCCAACAGTGGTTTTGTTGTTGTTGGGCTGAGGTATGGTAATGGTTCAGTCCTAGAAGGTCCACCATTCCAGGCTTTACCTTCTCCTTTTGAGAAAGGGTTAGTTTATTGCTAATCGTCTAAGGCAGGGGTCTTCAAAGTGGGGGTCGCGACCCCCAGGGGAGTCGCGTAACCATAGAAAAGGGGTCGCCAAAATTATAACTATGGAATTTTTTAAATAATATTCAACTTATTTTTTATTTATAAAAAATTTTGGTGGGTCACGAAAAAATTTTTTTTCCAAAAAGGGGTCGCGACAAAAAAAGTTTGAAGAGCACTGGTCTAAGGTGCCTCTACTGGGGAATGACCACGGGGCTGTTCAGGCATTTTTGTAGACCAGAGTGCACTTCTCCTAGTGTGCTGGCTCTTCAAAACCTCATCTGACCTTGTGTCTAACTCCCTGGAGAGGGGGTAAATAAATTATTCAGTGTGCTTACATCTGCAATGACTGGAGGTTTTCTTTTGGCTAGGAGCCAAGTGTAGTATCTGTTCTGATACTACACTTCATCTGTTCTGTCCTGGATCAGTGAAGAAGAAATATTTCTAGACTGGAGCAATTCTTTTATTTTTGTCCCAACCTAGTGCCCCTTTTGGGGGAGCTGGATTTTCCCCACATTCAAAATCAACCTTGTGTCTAACTCTGCCCTCGTGGAGAGGCAAGTAATCATGACCGGAGGTATTTTAACACTCCATGATTTGCTGTGGTCATCAGTTGTCATACCAGTCGAGGTTCGCCATGACATCATTCTGGCAACCTCGGGGCTGACTTGAATCATCAGACCTTTTGTCAGAAGGAGGTATGGTTCAACTCGATTCGAGGAGGTGTACCTTCTCAGGTATTACCTCTTTCTTCTGGAAGTGGGGAGACTTATTGCCGATCGCCTGAGGCACCCCTATATAATAAAAACATGATTGGATATTTGAGCTGAAAAGAGTTTTATTTTTGTATAGTTAAGCCCCCCCCCCCCATATGTGTGTCAAAATTTCACATGAGTTAACAAAAGCTGAATCTATATAATATTAACACTCTGATAATCCTGATGGCTATTTTCACATTCAATGGCGAATGAGACAAGAAGTGATGGGAAGAGGGGAACATAGAAATGGGAATAGAGAGAGAGAGAGAGTTAGTAGTAGCAGTGGTACAAGCATAAGAGAAGGACAATACAAGAATAAATAAATAAATGACGTAAATAATGGGGCAACCCATAAATGGTTATCTGTCTGGTCAGTCACCATGGCAACAAGGGTTTTGATTGAATGACATGACTATAGTTTTATTCAGCAGCAGTGTTTGAAACTGTTAAACAGTGTGTTTATTTTTTGTCGTAACTGACATCTCCAAAGCTTATTCGTTTACTAATTTCGGTTAAATTGAAAGCGAACAGTAATTCTATACTTTAACTTTCTGGATGTACTTTTAAAATATCTATTTACCATTTATTTATGGATATCGCTCCAGACAAGGCATGAAACCAATTGATGTATAGAGATAAAAGAATGAAAGATGATTAACGAAAGACAGATGTCTATTGACCTTAATCTTGAAAAGAATAAGGCTATAGGTAGGAGGAAAACAGTCAGCAGGAAGAGAGTTCCACAAGCCTGCAGTTCTTGGAAAAAAGCTACTGGAATAAGAGCTGTATTATAATGATATCAAAACAGCGAATTGGTGAATACCACTAGACCAACGAGTTAAACGAGCTGGAAAAAAAGGAGAAGGGAATAGATCACACAATTCTGAAGAACACATGCCATAATAGTATTTATAGAAAAGACTGAGACTAGCAACATCACATCTGTAAGAGAGAGTGTGCAGAGGAGGAGAAGAAAAAAGGGTGGGGCCAACCGGATTACAGATGCGCTTTTGAACTTTATCAAGAACCCTCAAATGGGACAGAGATTCACTAACCGATATATGACAACAGTACTCCATACAACGTCTGATAGTAGATTTGTAGAGATAGAGACTAGCCTCAGATGTGAGAAAGTGTTTGGAGCGATAGAGAGAGCCTACTTTATAAGAAGCAGAAAAATTTGATGAGAAAGAAAGACCAAGAAGTTAATTGGCTAAGAGCATAATTGTATACACTACTGTACAATGTACCAACATTGACCCGATGGGTCACGGGTCGTCTAGTTTCAAATTAAAATTGCATCACACCATTTTCGCCCTAAGTTTAAAAAAAAAAAGTTAGAACTTCAAATTAAAAACATTAAACTTCAAATTAAAATATATGAACTTTAAATTAAAAAAATATATATGTGCAACATGCGAATAACATTTCAATTAGAAATTAAGCTTTTTAAAAAATGTTCTGTGTATTGATAGATGGGGGAAAGAAGTGCTGTGACGTCATGGGCGAGACGTGAGAAGCTCTGATGGTATTTTTCCCCAGTTAGACTTTAAAAAAAGCAGACGCCTCAAAAGTGCTTGTAACGAAATACAATAAAAGAGTTGAACCATGAAACACACACATGGGAGACAAACAAATATGGCGGACAGCAACGACTGGAAGAGTAACAATGCAACATGTAGACATTTGGTCTAGATGACCGGGGTTTTCTTTCTCGGACACGTCTTAAGATTACTACAATTTAGACTGTTGTCATTATTGTTGCTATACACAAAATCTCACTTCATATTATATATTACGTTAATGAGTATCCAGATATGAAGGAGACATTTTTACGCTCATCCATTATTATTTAAAGCGAAATAAGGCAGAAAATAGTGATTTTACATTAATCCCCCCCCCCCCCAAAAAAAAAGGGAGCTAACTAAACTGCCATTTATTACCCTCTAGTTTATTTATTATTATTCTCGAATGTTGTTCACGGAAATTTATGGGCACAATCTTCCATTTCAAAATGAAAATATTTCAGATTTGCATTAAATTTGATCCATATTCATTAGACATCAATTAAGCAAGGTTCCCTGAATTTCAATTTCTTTTTTAAGACCCCTTAAGCTTAACCCTTAAATGCTTTATTTTTTATATTGGTTTGAAAAAAGTGCAAAACGTTACATAGGGGTAATATAAAGTAGTCTAAATGACTTTTGGAAAAAAAAATATTATTGAACCAAAATAAATGATGTTGCAAATGTGCAACAAATGGCATAAAATTTTACATGTATAACAAAACACTACAATGTATGCATCTAAATAATCATAATAAACTAGAGAATCATAAAATAAATTATATTGCAAATGTGCAACAAATGGCATAAAATTGTACATGTATAACAAAACACTACAATATATGCATCTAAATAATCATAATAAACTAGAGAATCATGAAATAAATTATATTGCAAATGTGCAACAAATGACATAAAATTTTACATGTATAACAAAACACTACAATATATGCATCTAAATTATCATAACACACTAGAGAATCATGAAATAAATTATATTGCAAATGTGCAACAAATGGCATAAAATTGTACATGTATAACAAAACACTACAATGTATGCATGTAAATAATCATAATACACTAGAGAATCATAAAATCAATTTTTACTTACCATTATAAATGACCAGATTTTAAAGTTTAGGCTCTTGAATTAGGCATAGTACACACCGATGACACTCGCCCGTGACATTGAAGATACTGATTATATATTTAGCGGGTGTGCTGATGCAACATCATACTAATACCTAGTCAAACTTACCAACAGGCTCGTTGCAGATGTAAAATAAGTTGCAGTTTGACACATTTTCGTTGAATATTATATTAAATAGGCATTTTGTTCAAATGTGTCATATTTGAAACAAAAAGCATTTAAATTTTAGACATTTTCTAAAATCAAACTCATGTAATGGATTTAGATTAAAATTGGAATCAGGATTCTAAACATAAGGTTTAGTAGCATTATATCTTCATTTTAATCTTCTTAGGAAACATAAAGTGGTGCAAAACTGTTCTATTCTATTGAGGGGTTCAGAAAAGAAAAGGGAATGAGAACAGTACAAGACGATAAGACCACTAGACCAAAAAACTACATAAAGAAAAGACAATAAGTAGAAAATCGAATAATAATGAACGCCAGTACATGAAAAAATACCATATAATTTTCTTTATCTTTGGTAGACAAATGTTCCCTATAATGTTGTCGTTTTTATATTATCTAAACGCGTAGCAACATTGGATTTGGCAGGTGTTTTAAAATAATGTAAAAAACAGAATTTTCCACATAAGGGAGTATTGATTTACTCCTCTCCAGGAGTTAGGCACAAGGCCAGTTTTTATCTTACTCCCACAAGTAAGATGTGACCCAAGGTCGGGTCGGGAAAGTGGGGTTTAAAAATTGCCTGGGCAGCCCCGTCGGCATTCCCCGGCAGGGGCGCCTCAGGCAGTAAGCAATAAACTTACTCCTCCCCAAAGAGGGGAGGCGAAGCCTGGGAGGGTGGACCTCCTAGAACTGCACAGGAAAGACCCACAGACCGGTGCAAATCAAGCCCCGAAGGCCAAGACAATACCAGTCTATGAGGTGCAGCATCCATCGGAACAGATACTACACTTTGATCTTAGCCAAAAGGCCAATTCATTTCCACATAAGGGAGTAGAAAATCGGAAAATTCTATTAGAAGTTAAAGATTAGAATTAGAACGACGTGTTCAGGATGTTGTGTCATTCACATACAGGAAGTCTCCAGTGACACGTAGCAGATAAACTGATAAGATCTTACTCTTGTTTCTGAACTGCGAATGGGCAGTGCTCCCTCCTGTAATGGGGATGGGTTAGGGGAAGACCATGTATAATATATTCTGTAAAAGAAAAAGAAACCACAGGAAGAATTGTTAAACCCCAAATAATTGTGTGCTATTAATAGCTTTTTTAAAAACTTTTATTCACCTCAAACAAAGCACATTGCCACTGAGACATAAGGAGGTACCAGATTTATAGGAGGGAATCCTAAGTATGGTGTTAAGCAGCAAAATGTTTGTTCACATTACATTTAAATTTCTGCATGTTAGTACAGTTGGGGAAACAGAGAGCGGGGATGGAATTCCAAAAGTAAGCGGTTCGAAGAAAGAAGCTACCAGAGTCAAATTTTTTTTGGCATCCGGAGACCTCTACAGTGAAGGGGTAGGATTTTGCTACTAGTCGGGTTTGTCGGAGGTATTCACGTCGAGAGGGTACAAGTGCAGTAAGTTCGTCAGGGGTACATTCCATGGAAGTATTTGTAAAACAAGCACAGGGATGCAACACTGCTACGATGGGACAGGGGATGGAGCTTGGTAGACAGTGCGGGACCTCTTTTTTGTACCCTGTCTAAGGAGAGACTAGTGGTTGTTGCACTAACCAAGATGTGGTAACAATACTCCATGCATGGGCGAATGGTGGCTTTAAAGATGTATAGGAAACTAGCAGGATTGAGAAGTTTACTAGCCTGGTAGAGAGAGCCCACCTTCTTTGCAGCAGTCTTGGCAGTATCTTCTATGTATTTATTCCAATTCATGTTGCCGGTGAATGTTAGCTTTTACAACCACTGTTATTAAATAGAAGAAGACGGCTGCAACATAAAATAAAGAGTAAAAGAAAGAGATCAACATCACTGCGACGCCTACTACTGCTATGTGTTATCTACGCAACAAAGCAAGACTCTCACTAGTTACATGATGAGCCACTGCTAGAGTCAAAGAATTGGTCCACAGTAATGCCACAAATCTCTATATATAAAACTGAATGTCTCTATGTGTGTGTGTTTGTGTGATGTTTGTGTGTTCCCTATAGAAAGAAAGTTTAGAGAATATACATAAGATTTAAAAGAGATTTTTATGTAAAATTTACCGAGGAAGACAATGGAAGTGTTTTCGAATCTCTAAATACACCCCTAAGGGGAGGGAGCTATGAGAACATAACTCCCTTAAAACTTAAAATATATCCTAATCTTATGAAATTTAAATCATATCTATAGAATTTTCTAGGGAAGACAATGGAAGACAATTCTTCAAGTGACCTCTTAACCTAAGGGAGCTCCTTTAAGAGATCAAATATATCCTATTTTGATGAAATTTATATCATACTTACAAAATTCTCAGAGGAAAGCAATAGAAGTGGTCCTGAATCTCTACGTACTCTCTATGTGCCGAATATCTACGTACCCTTACCTTTAAGTGAACCATGGGGACAAAACCCCCTTAAAACTTCAAATACGGATATCCGATTTTAATGAAATTTAAACAATATATATAAAACATAATTCAGAGAGTTTTATAACATTTCAGCTTCTTCTGACTATATTAGGGAGAGAAACGGGAGAGGGGCCCAGCAAAAAACAAAGAAAATAATATGGTGTTATGAGCATAGTGAAAAAGTACAGAGTAGTAATCCTCGTTCAATCCCGAGCAACACCGGGTCTTCCTGCTAGTACTATATATAAAAATTTAAACTATAAGTATAACACACTAATTCAGAGAGTTTTCCAACATTTCAGCTTCTTCCGACTATATTAGGGAACGAAATGAAAGGGGCAGTAAAAACAAAGAAAATAATATGGTGTTATGAGCATAGTGAAAAAGTACATAGTAGTGATCCTTATTCAATCCCGAGCAACGTCGGGTCTTCCTGCTAGCACTAAATAAAATACAGTAATAGAAACGAATATGCAATGAATTCTTATGTAAAATTTACCGGGGAAGACAATGGAAATTTCCCTGAATTTCTAAGTGCACCCTAAAGAGGGTATGAAGGCATGCTCGCTTAAAACTTCAAACATATACCATGTTTTTATGAAATTTAAATGATATGTATGACATTTTCTGTGTAAGACAATGTAAGTGTTCCCGAATCTCTTAGTGCCAGCCTAATCTTAGGGAGTTGGGGGGGGGGGGCAAACCTTCTTTAAAACTTCAATGTTCAGAATGTCTACGTGCTCACCACCTCTAAGTGACTTATGAGTACAGAACCCCCTTAAATCTTTAAATATCTATATCCGATTTAAATGAAATTCAAACCGTATATATGAGACTAATTCAGAGAGTTTTCCAACAGTCCAGCTTCTTCCCCCGTTTCACCCCCTAATATAGGGGGTGAAACGGGGGAAGAGGGAGGGCAGTCAAAACAACAACAAAAATAATATTTTGTTATGAGCATAGTGAAAAAGTACACAGTAGTGATCCTCATTCAATCCCGAGCAACATCGGGTCTTCCTGTTAGTGTTTAATGAATTGCTAATCGTTTTCTATAAAAAGCTCTATTACCATTTTGTAATTTAATGTGCTAGAAAGTGTTGTAATTTATAGTATGTGCACTGTTGTAGGTATTTAGTTTGAGAGTACATTCAAAGGGAAATAAGTACATTTAGGTACATATTTCCTTTATGTAAGTGGAAAAAAGGTTTGCTGGTAAAGAGGTGATGTGTGCATGTATTTATTAGCAGTAGTAGTAGTTTAAGCTGTTTGCTGATTGCATTTGTTGCTTGCTGCTAACTGGTTTAATGTTGGCAATGCTGATGATTGAGGTTCAAGCTGGCCTGACTAAATATATCAGCAGTGTTGTTGTTGTGAGTTGATCCCTGTAGCTGGTTTAATGTTGGCAATGCTGATGATTGAGTTTCAAGCTGGCCTGACTAAATATATCAGCAGTGTTGTTGTTGTGAGTTGATCCCTGTAGCTGGTTTAATGTTGGCAATGCTGATGATTGAGGTTCAAGCTGGCCTGACTAAATATATCAGCAGTGTTGTTGTTGTGAGTTGATCCCTGTAGCTGGTTTAATGTTGGCAATGCTGATGATTGAGTTTCAAGCTGGCCTGACTAAATATATCAGCAGTGTTGTTGTTGTGAGTTGATCCCTGTAGCTGGTTTAATGTTGGCAATGCTGATGATTGAGGTTCAAGCTGGCCTGACTAAATATATCAGCAGTGTTGTTGTTGTGAGTTGATCCCTGTAGCTGGTTTAATGTTGGCAATGCTGATGATTGAGTTTCAAGCTGGCCTGACTAAATATATCAGCAGTGTTGTTGTTGTGAGTTGATCCCTGTAGCTGGTTTAATGTTGGCAATGCTGATGATTGAGGTTCAAGCTGGCCTGACTAAATATATCAGCAGTGTTGTTGTTGTGAGTTGATCCCTGTAGCTAGTTTAATGTTGGCAATGCTGATGATTGAGGTTCAAGCTGGCCTGACTAAATATATCAGCAGTGTTGTTGTTGTGAGTTGATCCCTGTAGCTGGTTTAATGTTGGCAATGCTGATGATTGAGGTTCAAGCTGGTCTGACTAAATATATCAGCAGTGTTGTTGTTGTGAGTTGATCCCTGTAGCTGGTTTAATGTTGGCAATGCTGATGATTGAGGTTCAAGCTGGCCTGACTAAATATATCAGCAGTGTTGTTGTTGTGAGTTGATCCCTGTAGCTGGTTTAATGTTGACAATGCTGATGATTGAGGTTCAAGCTGGTCTGACTAAATATATCAGCAGTGTTGTTGTTGTGAGTTGATCCCTGTAGCTGGTTTAATGTTGGCGATGCTGATGATTGAGGTTCAAGCTCGCCTGACTAAATATATCAGCAGTGTTGTTGTTGTAAGTTGATCCCTGTAGCTGGTTTAATGTTGGCGATGCTGATGATTGCGCTTCATGCTAGCATGGATAAAATATAGCAAGTATTATCTCAGTAGCTGTTTACTGTTTGAGAAGGTTCACAATGGCGCAGCGAACATAGGAAGGTCCCCCCTCCTCCTCTCCAATAGAGATCCTAGCTGAGTTCAAAGCTGCTTTCATCTGTTGGAAGGAAAAGCATGATTTTCTTTGAAATGGAGGTTTGCACCTCATGGGTTTGCCAGTGGCGAGCTGTTTGTTCAATGTGATTGTCAGCTTTTTATAGACATTCATATCGAGCGTTCTGGAATAATTTCACTTTCGCACCTAACACACTTGTTGCGTAGGTGTTTTGTTTGTGTCTGCGCATCATCATTTTCTATTCAGTAGTCGGGCTAATAAGATCTGGAATCAAGTCCCGACAATTAAGAAAATACCATATAGTTTTCCTTATCTTTGATAGCCCAATGTTCTGTAGAATGTTGTTGTTTTAAAATTATCTTAAAGTTTGATTAATTGCTTATCGGTTTCTGTAAAAAAGCGCTAATATTATTCTGTCCTTGATTTCATTTGTGTTGCAGAGGTCTGGCGATACCCTGGTGATGCCCGCCGATGCCTGGAGCCAACTCCTTGATTGTTTGCCCCAAAGACTCAAGTATAAGTCCTAGTACTGAGAAATATTATGAGAAAGGGAGATAGTTTGAATATAGTTGGTTTCCCCCCCCCCCCCAATAATTTGGATGCCCAGGGCCACCGTTCCGTTGCCTCCTTCACTCTGCATGGCACTGCTAATTAATTACCATTTATCAAGACTAAAAGCCACTCGAGGATAAGGGTTAATGAAATGCTTAAATTTATTAATGAGCAGTGACCTGAAGAGGTCTCCCCGGGGTCAACTACTTGATTTTATGCCCCAAAGACTCAAGTATAAGTCCTAAGTTGACCAATTTATTTTCAGACACGCCGTGGATACATTCTAGACAATCAGTCCAACAGTGACTTTGTTCCTATCGGGCTGAGGTATGGTCCTGTTTAGTCTCAGGAGGTCCACCCTTCCAGGCTTTATCATTCTCTTTGAGAAGGGGTCAGTTTACCGGCAATCATCTGAGGCGTCCCTACCAGAGAATGCCGACGGGGCTGCTCAGGCATTTTTTGTAGGCCAAAGTGTGCTAATCTTAGTGCACTGGCTTTTCAAATTAACGCCTGACCCTGTGTCTAACCTCTTTGAGAGGTAATTAAAATAAGTCCTAGCACTGATAAGTGTTATGAGAAAGGGAGACAGTTTGAATATGATTGGATGACTCCCTCCCCCCCCCTTCCATTTGGATGCACGGGGCCACCGTCTCGTCGTCACCTCCCACCACTGCACGTGACAGTAATGTAAACTAGTAGTTATGAAAACTCGTGGCAAAAATGAGTGCCAACCAATTAAGAATAAGACAAATAAGAGAAAGTAGAGCGTCCATTATCAGAATATATCAGCATGTGTTAGAAATAATTAAAAATCGAGTTGATCGTCCACGACTGAATGCAAGAAATAAAGAGGACGTTAAACAGACGAGAAAAATGGGTAGTAGATAATGGAGGAAAATGGGCGCGGTCGCATCCTCCTAATGATAACGATGTTAATATGTTGGCGCTTTATTTTCATTTATAAATCGATAGCAAAGAACTTATATATCGAATGTTTCTAAAAACGAGAAGAAAAGAAAACTATTCTTGTATTTGTTCAGGTTATATTGGTAAGTAAAAAAAAAAAAATCTAAAAAAAAAATCATTATGTTTAAATGTAAGTAAACAGATATCAATTAAATGCTTTTTACTTATTTGTCATAATTTGTTCAAAACTTTTACCCCCCCCCCACCCCCACTCCCCTCTCCGCTCGCTCTCTTCTCACGCACATTCACGCCAGCTCATTATGAGCTTAATAACAGTGCTTTTGCATAGACTTTAACACTGGTCCCAGCGGAGACCTACAGAATACCCCCCCCCCCCCCAAGAAATGCCAACTTTAGAATCGGTGAAAAGAAATAATAAAATTCACAATCCTTTCTTTAATCCAATCATATTTGGTACAAATAAACTTCTGTCTATGTCTGACTTGTCCACCAAGTTGCAGTCATGAATGTTCAACAGTCTTTGGTGATCGTTTGATCGGTAGGAGTGGTGATCCTGGATGGGCTTTACACTCACTGGACCATAAGCTCCCAGGGGTTATCTCAAAGATAATGTCTATCAAAACAATCCACAGACTATTCCTGAACTGAAGAGGGCCATCAAAGCCAAAATCTTGGCAGTGCCAAGCGAGGAGTGTGTCAGAGTTATTGACAATTTTGCATGCCGTCTCCAGGTGTGCTTATCATTGAATGATGATAAAACAAAGACTGTTGGACATTAATGACTGAAACTTGGTGGACAAGTCAGGCAGAGACTGAAGTTTATTTGTACCAAATATGGTTGGATTGCAGAAAAGAATGTGAATTTTATTAACGATTTTATGCATGAAATTCTTTTTTGAGGGGAAGGCGTTACCAGACTTTTATTCCCCTCCCTTCTCTCTCTGGTGAAGTGTTTTAGGGAGTAATCCATGGCCATCCCTATAACAGGCCGAGAGGTCTAGCATTTGGAGTGTCTGACTGGAGAAAAGATTTAGAATCAGTCAGCAGAGATCTTTTTAGCTGCTAACACTTCGCTCTCATTGCTCAAAGAAAATTTAATTCTGAAAAAATTCTCACCATGGTCGTGATTAAGTTCAAATTCTCTATAAAAAAAATCATCCCACATTGAAATTTAAAAAAAAAAACTCTTTGAAATATGCACCTGCCATTTTTTATTCAAAGTTACCTGTCTCTTCATTTATAGGAATTTGTCAATAATTGTCAAATTTATCAATTAGCTTATTGTGGTTCTTGTTATTTGGTATGTATAACATAAAAAAAAATCAAACTAATCTCACGGGGGGGGGGGGGGGGGGGTCCCTCTCTTTTTTTAACTGCAATATCAATTATCTCCAGTAAAAGTCACCAGTTGCATGATCGCCTGGCCTGTTATAGGGATGGCCATGGGGTGATCCTATACTAAGTGAACTAAAATGATTTTATACATATTTTGTTGACATAAGATAGACATTCTGTGTCTGTTTGATCCGTTGATCATTCTTTCCAAAATTCTCACAAACTCACGTAAGTGTGACTGCAAACATTACTTACATGATTACATATATGTCTGATTCAAACTGAATTCCATCACGTGATCTCCTTTGCTTTAGACTATTTTTAGTAAGCTGTCTTTACAAAAACGAACTAATCACCTATTCATTAAAAAAAAAAAAACTCCTACCTGTTTATCCTGCCTGGCGGGTCTAGAGTAAGTATTTTTCTTTGATTTAAAAATAAATACAAAATGCGTTCGTAAAGAAATCAGACTTTTCATGTAGACTAAAAATCACTTGCTTAATAATGACTAAGGACACATGTGAATATATATATATATATATATATATATATTATTCAAAGATATAAAAAATTTATTTATAAATATATATATTATAATATATATATATATATATGTATATATATATATATATATATATATATATATATATTATTCAAAGATATTATAAAAAATTTATTTATAAATATATCTTCAAAGATATCTTATAGGATAATATCCAGGGATAGCGTGAAAAATTTCTAATACGATAATAGATGCTTAATATTAGAAATAGAGTATCAATATAGAGTATATAAGAGTGAAAAAAAAAACCCAACAAATATATTGTTCAAGACTGAACATATTTATTTGCATATTTTCAATCTTGAACAATATATATATATTTTTTTTCACTCTTGTTTTCCCTATATATACAGGGGAAAACACCTTGTGAATGTTCCCTCAATTTTAAAACACCTATAAAAATTGAAAAAAATTTACCAAAATGTTGGTTTCATTTTTTTGTTATTTATGGTTACTGTTGTCCTGAATTAATTGGTTAAATTTATTTTTTATTTCAGATAGCGCATATTAGTAAGAAAAAATTAAATGACAGATTTATCAGATTTCCAAAGAGGGCAGTTTGTTGGTGCCCGTATGGCAGGTGCTATTGTAACGGAAGTGGCTGAGATGGTGGCCGTATTGAGAGGAACTGTCTCGAAAGTGATGACAGACTAATGGAAAAGAAGGGAAAACATCCTCCTCTAAACAAAATTCTGGAAGAAAACCGAAGCTGTCTGAAAGAGATCGTAGAGCTCTTTTAAGGATTGTGAAGAAAGAGCACAAAACTATGGCACCTAAAATTACAGCAGAGCTTAACAATAATCTGGATAATCCCGTTTTAACAAAAACTGTTTGCTGAGAGCTTCACATGGCTTGATTTCATGAGAAGGTTTCTAGGTGTTTCTATTATTTTGTCCAAACCCTATATATATATATATATATATATATATATATATATATATATATATATATATATATATATATATATATATATATTAATATATATAGCATTATATAAAGTGAAATAATAAAATAAGGTGCGAATCAAATTTTATTAGAATTCAAGTTATATTTGAGTTATATATATATATAATATATATATAAATATATATATATATATATATATATATATATATATATATATATATATATATATATATATATATATATATATATATAATGCTATTAATGCTCTATCCAGTATACTGAGCTTCGGTTTTTGAGCCTCTTATATCTTTTGTTGGATTAACTTTAAAGTTAATCCAACAAAAGATATAAGAGGCAACTAATATATTTAATTAGTCAACATCCGGATAAAACTGAAGCTCAATATACTGGATAGAGCATTAATAGCATTATATATATATATATATATATATATATATATATATATATATATATATATATGAAGCAATCCAACAAAAGATATAAGCGTCAACTAATATCTTATAATTAGTGAAACATCCGGATAAAAACTGAAGCTCAATATACTGAATAGAGCATTAATATTATAATATCAAATGAAGTAATAAAATAAGGTGTCAATCAAATTTTATTGGAATTCACAGTTCAAGCAAAGTATCCTTAAGTCCTTAGCTCATGAGTTTTCAAAGATAATTCTTCTCTTCAGAGGACCATTACCGCAGTTATACTACTACAGGTAATAAAATTACGCTTTGAAAATATAAAATTATATACACAAATACATAAAAATACATAACATCAAACATATCAACCCAAAAACATACTTTTTGTTGAATCAATACAATGCATCCAGGTCATACAAATTGAGAAACATAATCAGGAAAGACATTACTCCAAGTTATAAACAGCAGTCCATGTATATGGTCCACGTATATTTTTTATACTTATAGAAGTATTTTTGTCTCATTAAAATACAACTAATACTGCACCCAGGCATGGGCTCCAGCGACTAGATATGGAAATTGGAATGTAATATTGAAACTGGAAGGCATACAAAGAAGGGTGGCAAAACTAATAAGTAAAGTAAAAGAGTGCAGTTACAGGGAGAGATTGGACAAATTGGGATTGACTACTTTGCTGGAGAGAAGAATGAGAGGTGATATGATTGAGACTTTCAAGAGAATAAATGGCATTTCTAACTATGGTGGGCATTTTTTTTAGTATTTCTCCTAGATCTGGAAGGTTATTGTCAAGGCAGTTTTCAAAAACTAGATCTGTTAACCAGTTATGTTTTTGGAATAAGTTGCCAGATCAGATTAAGAACAGCAATAGTGTGGATCAGTTTAAGACGAGGTTGGATGAATTCAGAGAAAGTGGTAGGAGGGAGAAATTGAGAGGGCACTTTTGAGAGTTATCAAATGAAATATTTAACAGAATTTGATCTGGATATTGATACTGTACTAAAAGTTTAATTTTTTTTTTTAACAATTGAATTGAGAAGATAGTTAAAGGGGAGATGCCCAAGGAGGCATAACAAACAAATAAATAAATAAATGAATTAATAAACTAAAGTTAAAACATTTGACTTTCTTTAACATATATATATAATGAAATTGTATCGGAATCGGGAATTTAGAACAGAATCGGTAATTGTATCGAAATCAGGGAACATTTTGAAATCACTGATATATATATATATATATATATATATATATATATGGGGTAATGTACACGATAATTTATGAAAATAAAATGCTGTGGTGGACAAAATGTGTGAAAAATGACAAACGGAAAACAGGTTAAAGTGTAGGAGAAAAACAAAAACAAGAGATTCGACCGGTTTCGTTCGTGTTGGCGAACGTCTTCAGAAAAAGTGAAGATTTGGAAATAATTTTATTTTGAAGGCCCACACATGCGATGAAGAAAGGATGATCCGATTGGACCATATGAGAAGACTTTAAACAGCGTTGAGATATGACAAGTGGGTGACATATTCTACTTTGTTTCTTATTCTTTTTTTATATTTTTATTTATTTTCGTTTTCTTTTTCCCTTTCACACCTACTGAGCTAGTATGGGGGAGGTGGTGGGAGAGGGGGTAGGAGGCGATAAGAGGGAAGAAAACAGAGGAACTGGCCAGGACAAACAACAACAAATAGGAGTGGGCATGAAATTGATACACTGAAAGCGAGAAACCAAAGATTAATCTGAATGAACCAGAGATAGGTCTGCTAATTTGTCACACATTAGGTTTAGAAGAGCAATAAAAATCTTAAATTAACAGTCCACAAACAAAAATATATATGAATTTCAGAAAATAGAAAATAAGGGTTAAGTTTGAGAGAGATGTATTAAAATGATTTTATTAGCAATGAGAGCTTGCTAGTATCACAAACATAATTTTTTTTTCTTCTTTTTTTTATTATATATATAGATATTTAATCAGGGTCGCAGTGATGTTATATATTGCATTGTTTTAGTGCGATCTTAGCTAGGTGCCTGCTTAGGGTATAAGAACCGAGCCTGAGATTGATGTTCGATGATGATGAAAGGAGTATAGTCGTGCTTTCAATGCATTTGCGGCGTGAGAGAGAGTGTTCGCTTTTGAGGAGAGTGCAGTCTGAAAAGTTTAGATTGTGGGAGAAAGTGTTCCTGTGTATCACTAGAGCGTTAGTGGAAATGTCGTGTTTGAGGTCCCGCTTGTGTTCGTAAATACGAGATTTCAACTTTCTGGACATTTCCCCAATGTAGAACATCGAACATGCGGCACATTTTATTTTGTAGATGCCGGCAGAGGGAGAGGTGCACTCTCCTCAAAAGCGAACATGAAATCAACTTTTTAAAGAGTGCTCAATACCAAGTAGAGCATTTATAAAATTACATAAACAATATTATAGCCTTACTTTAATCAACCAACGTTTCGATGCGTCACCGAATCTTGTCAAAGGCAGAATGAAAATCAAATCAAAAGTGAGAATTCATAGCCTTGCATTGAAAAACCCCAGCTGAAGCTAGATTTTAAGAAAGAAGGAAGGGGGTAAAGAAATGTGCTAGAGGGGTGGGGAAGTCGAACAGATTCCATTTTGGTTAAGTCAAGGTCAGCTCGCCCGTTAAGTTTGCATTTACCGGCCCCAGCCTCCTCGCATATCTTTAGTGTGGGTGGTCATTAGTTCCACGCTTGCTAGGCCGAACAGGTATGTATGGGGGGGGGGGGGGAGCACAAAATCAACAGGTCAACAGATAACAAAAACGAGCGATGATATAAATATTTCAATGAAAGAACGCTACAGGGGGCCGAGACAATTTTGCACCCCCAATATTTAAAATTGTGGTCTTAGTATTCTGGATAAGTGTGGGTTCTCTAGATAAATAACTGTATTGTCCATTACTATTGTTATTCCATGGAAAATGCCAGTATACTGAAATCATATGAAAATTCATATACACTAAATGTACAAAAGCAAGGAAATTCCAAAATTTTTACACTTTTATTGTCATTAAGGGTATGACTACATATCAACCCTATTAAGGGCATATGATTTCAGTATACTGGCATTTTTCATGGAATGTCACTACTTTTGTAAAGGCTATGCCTCAATACAATGCCTTCTCATAACTGATATAGTTGGTAGTTTCACTAATCAAAGTATATGGTAAACTGAAATTAAAATGCCATCAACTAGACACTAGGACCTCTATCTTTGCCAAAAATCAGCTGAATCCATCAAATGGTCGATAAGATATAGAATAAAGTGTATGAATACTGGTCATTTTTAAGGTTTTTTGGAATTTTCTGGAAAACTAATGTATATGGTAAACTGAAATTAAAATGCCATCAACTAGACCCTGAAACCTCTATTTCTGCCAAAAATCAGCTGAATCCATCAAATAGTTGATGAGATACAGGGTGGCACATACGTACGTACGTACGTACACACAGATAACATGATTTCATGATTGAACTTTCTGGATCTCTGGGTTGCCTTGACTAATGATGCTGAAATTCTGCACACTTATAGAACCTATCAAATAAAAATTTTGTGCAAAGTTTTAACTAATTTGGTTTATTGTTTTTGAGTTATGATTGATCAAAGAAATGAGATTTCCAGCATAGGCAATTCGTGAAGTTTATTAAGGGATAGAGCGCTCTCGCACCTCCCTTGATTAAATATTTATTATTATTTTTATATGCTTACTATTACAACCCTAACTCACACCGCTGTTACTATTATCATTACTATTATTTTTATCATCTATTCTTATTACTATTATTATGATAGACATTGCAACTATTATATTCTACTATTACTGTTATATTTGTTATAAGTACTACTATTATTAACACTATTATTATTACTATAGCTATTCGAATTATTATTATTATTACCATTATTATAGCTATTATTATTGTTACTATTGTTATTTGTGCTGTTTTTATCTTTGTCAATTCTTTTTTATACTTACTACATTTCACTATTCCTATTATTATTATTATTATTATTATTAATTTGATAATTATAATTATCATTATCATCACTTTTGCTATTATTGTTATTATCGTCACTTATACTATAATTATTATTCTAACTATTATTATTAATTATTTGTACTCACTATGAGTTCTCACACAGATCATCGTCAGTGATTGCTCACCGACAACAACCAGTGGTATTTCCTGGAGTCTGAGTGACAACAAGGCTCCCCAGATTTCCAGTATTCTTCACCTCTTTTCGATAACGATGCGGTATCGCAACACCCACTTACCATTGATTTCTCACTGGTAAGGACAATTGGTCTTCTCTGGGATTTGGGTGGCAATAAGCCTCCCCAAGTCCCAGCATTCTCTGCACTTTTCCAGTGGAGGTCTGGTTTGTGCTGTCCCTCTTCATTCTTCTCATCCTCCTCGACCCTCTACAAATATTTTGTTTGGTGTCAGCCTAGGTCGGCACCATTTAAAAAAAAAAAATTTTTTAATTAATTTAAAAAAAAATTTTTTTTTTTTACATCTTTAAATTTTTTTAATTTTTAAATTTTTAAAAAAATTTTTAATTTTTCAAAATTAAAATTTTTTTTTTAATATAAAAAAAAATTATTATTATTATTATTATTATTATTATTTGTATTTGTATTTGTATTTCGATCAAACTTAGTTATAGTTGTACAAATAACTTATAAACAATAATTAAGAGTCATAACAGACATATATTAAAAAGAGAAGACAACAACTCACAAAATAATAATAACAACAAAGAATGTAGTTGCAGAGATAGGAGTAACTGCCCGTTGCAAAGAAAGTGCTTAACTAAAGATATAGTTTATTTAGCAACTGTATTCCCCTCTCCCTCTCTCCCACCCTTTCTTTATCCATCCTATCCCCTCTCTCTTCCTTTTCTCTCTCCTCTTTCCTCTCATCTGTCTATTTCACAGAGTAAAAATACCTTGTAATGTCATAATAGACCTTCTTTCTCTATTTTGTTTTTTTAGCTATTTTTAAAGATAATATATTTTTAAAACCTATACAAAGTGACAATAATTTAATATCTATCATTATACTAAAGCTGGGTTAATTAATGTTTGTTTCCCTAAGGATTTTCCCTATATATTTTAATCACAAAAAATACATGCTAAAATATTCCTCAGTTTTGAGATTGAGTTATGTTTTTAAAAATCTATTTTAATTGCTCTAATTAAACATACAATTAAGTCATTAAGTGACCCATCTCTTACTAACTTTATATCACTTTCACCCTCTCTCACTGTATGTTGATTGATGAGACGGACAGACAGACAGACAGACAGGTAGAAAAGGAGTTATAGCGAACAGAAAGACTAATTTAAAAAAAAAAATTAACTGGCTTTGCAAACGCACTTTTTCTGAGTTCAAACTATCTAAACCGAACTCAATGGGTGACTAAATGGGTCACATTTTTTCTAGTTTCTTATGAATTAAAAAAATTATAGAGGATTTTTTAGGCTTTCTAAAGTAGGTCGACCATAGTTAAGGGCGACGCGAATGCTTCCTTTTCACTACACTGAGATGTAGGGGAGGACGCCACTCATTTCCATGGATTACTCCACTTGTCATCGATCCTCACCTTTTTAATGCGGTATTTAGTACCATTTTTGAGTCTTTAGTATAACTTGACTGAGGATTGAACCCCAGTCTCCTAGCCCAAGAGTGAACAGCCTAACCATTGTGCCAAATGAATGGGTTATTACGGTATTTATTTTTAAAGATTGACGAAGTCAGTTATAACTATTCTCCTCGCTGCGTTATTTTACCCAGTTAATAGACTGAGACGAAGTAAGACATGCTCTGGTACTTATCCATAATAGAACACTCAATCGAGACATGAAACCGGTTATTAAGATATTTTATGACTAAATCTTCAAATCAGAAAATGATATTCGTCATAAAAATTCGATGAGGTAATAAGTACTTTTGAAGCGTTTTAAATATATATTGTTTAAAAAAAAAAATAATAGAAAACTTTTGAGTAATTTTATCTAAAAAAAACAAACATTTTTAAGAAAGAAAAAAAAAACGATTGTGAAAAAAAGATTGATTCTTTTCTCCAAGGCCCAAAACTTCTTTTCATAAAACTATTACGAAATTACAAAGGAATTTTTTCAGATAGACATTTGACCAGACGAATAAAATATCCAGGATAACTAAACAAATGGCAAAGACAAAAGACTCAAGTAGATCATTTGCTGGCGAAGAAAACGGACAGAAAGCTCTTGAGTTATGTGAAAGTAATACTTGGTGAGGAAATTGTGACACAGCACAAACTAGTTATTTGCAATTTCACGCTGAAGAAAGCTCATGAGGTAAACAGAAAGTTTATCCCCAGTAGAAAGGTGTGGAGGTTGAATGAAGAACACGTAAAACGCGAGTTTAGAGACCAAATGATGGAGCATTCGGCTATCAGATCTACTACAGGAAGTGTGAAAGAACAGTGGAAGATGCTGAAGGATACATTATTGGAGGTATCAGACTAGACTTGTGGGTGGACGAAATGACACTCAAGACATAAGATGACATGGTGGAAGTTGAGAAGTGTATAAAAAATAAGCAGAAATGAAGAAGCCAATGGATAAAAGGTTTAGGGAATAAAGAAGTGCATCTGGAAACAAAGCGGGAAACAAGAAGAGCAAAATACAAAGTTAAGAAGGAGGCTGGGTAAGCCAGGTTTCCAGATATACTACGAAGGGATGACCCAAAAAATGAAGCATTCAGAATAGCTAAACAGATGGCAAATTCAAATAGGGATATTGTTGAAGAGAAGTGCATTCGAAATGATAATGGAGTGTTAGTAACATATGAACAGGGATTTTGAGAAATGCTATTATGAGAGATTGTTGAATACTGAGTTTTCATGGGACCGAGAAAATCTCGAAATTGCAGAAGCAGTATTTTGACCAGCCATAAGAATTGAGAAAAAGATCGATAGGAAGCTGTGAATAAAATTAAGAAGGGTAAGGCTGGAGGACCCTCAGGCGTTATTGCCGAAATGTTGACGACTGCGGGTGAAACAAGCATTGAGATGATCACAGACTTGACAAATCAGATCATAAAAGGTGTTGTTCTGGAAGACTGGTTTGGTAGTTTTGTTTTACGGCATATCAACCCTTTTTGGGTTATTTAATGTCGAATCTGGTCATTATAGTAAAAGTTTTTATGCTTCAAGTTCTTTATATCTTCAAATGTTTAATCATCGTTTTTGGTTTGGTAGTTTTGTTTTACGGCATATCAACCCTTCTCGGGCCACTTAATGTCGAATCTGGTCATTATAGTAAAAGTTTTTATGCTTCAAGTTCTAAAAATAAAATAAAAAAGGGGAGGGAGAAAGGGAGAGGGGCTGTTGTTTTTGTTTTTGGTTTTGTAGAACATAATTAAGTTTTACAAAAAAAACAAAAAAAAAAACAAAAAACGTCAATGTAGGTGAATTTCGTCTCAGGGAGCCACAGGGCAGCCTGATCTGGTATCACCAGTCTGGAAGACTGGGATCTTAGTACAATTGTGAACTGTTACAAGGGTAAAGGAAGAACTTTGGATAGAGGTAATGACAGGGGCTTAAAGTTGATGGATCGGGTCCTGAAAGTGGTTGAGAGAATAATTGAGCAGCAAATGAGAAGTCAGATAAGCATAGATGAAATGCTGTTTGGTTTTATGCCTGGACAAAGAACCACTGCTGCTATATTTATCCGAAGACAAATGCAAGAGAATTATCTTGGTAGGAAGCAGTACCATTATTTTTTTGTGGGCTTGTGGGAAGCTTTTGACAGAGTGCCAAGAGATATTGTCTGGTGGGCTTTGCGTAAACTAGGGGCAAGCAAGTGGTTTGTGAAGCTTGTTCAAGCAATGTACAGAAATGCTGGCGAAGAAAACGGACAGAAAGCTCTTGAGTTATGTGAAAGTAATACTTGGTGAGGAAATTGTGACACAGCACAAACTAGTTATTTGCAATTTCACGCTGAAGAAAGCTCATGAGGTAAACAGAAAGTTTATCCCCAGTAGAAAGGTGTGGAGGTTGAATGAAGTCATGTTAGAATTAACAGTACAATTAGTGATAGCTTTAATATTAAATTGAGAGTATCTCAGGGATCTGTACTGAGTCTGTTGCTTTTCATTTGTATCTTAGAAGTATTGTCTAGTGTGTGTTTGTATAGGTTGTCTGAAATTTAGTATTTGCCTGTGAAACAATGGAAGGTCTACTTATTAAATTAAAACCCTAGTCCTAATCCTAACCCTAGAGGCCCCAGAAAGAAGAAAGTTCCCCTTCTCATTTTGTGTGAAGGGAGTTGAGAGCAACTCAATTTTTTGTCGTACTTGTAAGCATTGCAAGTGCAGTGGAATTACAAGTAAGTTTCGTCGATAGTAAAAAATGGCCTGATGTCGGTGAGAACAGATATTGAACTTGGATCTTAGCCAAAAGGCCAAAGAACAAGAAGAATATGGTTTTTATAACTAGGCATTTTTCAATGAATGAATGAAATCCTGATTCAATCTATTATTGTATTATCTTCTATTGGAGGTGGGTAGTGTAGTATCTTTTCTGTAGTCATAAGATCGTCCTCCCGGGAATAGCCTCCTCTTTATTTAGAGAAGTGAGTAATTTGACTATGTATTACATTCTTCTTTGGGGGAAGGATAATGTAGTATCTCTTCTGTTGGTATGAACCCACCTTCCAAGGGACTACCTGCTTTATTTGGAGGAAGTTTGTGTTTAAGATGTGTAAGACAACAGAGACGAATGAGTACTCAGATGTTAAAACATATATTTGGATGGCGAAGCTGTTGAGATTGTCCAGAAGTTTTGTTACTTTAGTGATACCATTGGAGCACAGGGAGGAGCTGGTGCTAGTGTGATTGCAACAGTTAGGTGTGGATGGAGTAAGTTCATGGAAAGTCTGCCATAACTAACCAGCAGAGCATTACCATTGTTGATGAAGGGAAGAGTCTATCAGGCATGTGTGCGCAGTGTGATGATGCATGGAAGTGAAACCTGGCCAGTAAGGGTTGAGGACATGCGTTGCATGGAGAGATATAATATGAGAATGATACGATGGATGTGTACTGTGAGTCTTAAATTAAAGATATATTTAGATCTGATGATCTCAGAACGAGATTACATCGAAAGATGTGTGCAGAGCAGGAGACTGTTGGTTTAGTCACATTGAAAGAATAGATGAGATTTCTTGGATTAGTGGATGTAGAACAGTTGAGGTAACATGGTCAGTTGGGAGAGGAAGACCAAGGAAAATATGGGAGGAAATGATAAAAATGGATTTTAGAGGAAGAGGGATAAATAAATATCTGGCTAGAAATAGGTTAAACTAAAATCGATAGATCAACCCCATAGGTGTATTTTTACGTTTGCGAAAATATATGCACATATTAGATGGGTTTTTGCGGTAATCCGAAAATTAAAAACAAAAACAACTCTCTAGCTAAATGTTAAAAAATTTTAAAAGAATCAGAATCGGAATCAGGAATTTAGAACAGAATCGGTAACTGTATCGGAATCAAGAAAATATTGGAATCGTCCCATCACTAATTAGAATTAAAACTTCTTAAATTAGAGTTGCCTCGGGCTTGACTATCCCCATTGTGGAGTATGTGCCTCTATCTATTCGGACTTTAAATGATGATTTTTTTCCCTATCAAAATCTATTCAGCTATTATGATGATAAGTGAGAGGGTATCTGTCTTCATTATAATCAAAGTTTAGCTGTGCTAGAATGTTCATCTGACTCCATATTTGAAATTAGTAGACAATAACAGACGACATTGAAGATTAACAGAAAATACCTTTTATTTTGGGCTGTGCTGAAAAGGAATTAAAAATAACTAAATATCAATCTTCACGAAAGGGACGCCACAAATCTTTGTAGATTTTATCCCATCACTAACGAGTTGGAAGAGCCAACAATGGAATGTCCAGTTTGTACAACCCTCAAAACTCCAACTGATTAAAAGTGGGAAAAGGCCAGACTGCGTGGGCGCTGGAAGTAGTCCAATTATGCCAAGACATCTGATTAGCCGAAGGACCAATTACCCAGTGGTACCTGTCTATTTACATCAAGATGAAATAGTACACCAAAATATGTGACTGCTACATTACCCCCTGCTTAGGCTTATAGCCGACAAAGAACAAAGATATACTTTATTGATGTTAGCAGTTTAAAAAAGACATAGCAAAGATGTAATTCAAAGAAGGAAAAATGTGTTTTGCTAAAGAGAAACGGACAAAAAGAAAAAAGGTACAGCCAAATATGTGACTGCTATACAGCAACTGATTATTCAACTTCAAATCCTTTCTATGGGACATGATTAAACTAACCAATAAGATCCACTTCTCATATATACGGCACAATTTGATGATCTAATAACCTTATGCATTTAGAAAACCATATCTATACTAAACTCCAAAAGCATATTACTCTACGTAATAGTTTCTTTCTCCCTCCATGTGCTTTGTATCAGGCAGAATTTCTATGGACAGAGCTTCTTTGCAAGGGCTTCCCGCCTGTGGAACACATTACCATAAGGGTGCTTCCCTGCTGACTACAACTGGGTCATCTTTAAATCCAATGTCAACAAATTCTTGTCCTATACTGCCCCATAAACAATCAAATGCAGTTTATACCCTTGACTAATGTTAGTACTCCCGTAGTGTTTCTCATCTTTAGCGCCGTGAATGACATCCAAGCTGTTCCCTCCGGCTGCCTTTATTGACAAACGAATAGTTTGGTTTTTGCAATCTCGATCTGTTTTATCTGTGCAGACTTTCTCATGGCAACAGGATTAGTTCAGATTTTGCATTCTCATGTGAGTAGGTCAACTGTTAACCTCTAAACAGCTTGACGATCTAATAATGTTTGCAACCTGTTTTCTGTGTTCGCAAATATGGAAATTGGAAGTTGTGTTGAAGGAGATGGTTCAGTAGAATTTGACATAATTCGTTTAAAATGTTTTTTCCATTATTAAATACGAGTTAAAAAGTAAGCTAATGGGTGTTTTTTTTAATCTTTTAACCAATTGGGCGTGCTTCGTTCCCGTTTCTTACTCACAAAATTAACCTAATTCAGACATTATATATATATATATATATATATATATATATATATATATATATATATATATATATATATAGCATTAGATAAAGTGAAAGAATAAAATAAGGTGCGAATCAAATTTTATTACAATTCAAAGTTCAAGCAAAGAAATTTATTAATGCTCTATCCAGTATATTGAGCTTCATTTTTATCCGGATGTTCACTAATTAAAGATATTAGTTGCCTCTTATATCTTTTGTTGTATTAACCTTATATATATATATATATATATATATATATATATATATATATATATATATATATATATATATATATATATATATAGCAGTGCGAAAATATGTTTTACCTTCTATTCTTTATGTATACCAACCTCTTCCAATTGAAAGCTCGATAATTGTCAACTTGTAACAACAGAGAATATATAAATAAACAAGATTTGTTTATCTTGTTTATATATATATATACATATATATATATATATATATATGTATATATAAACAGGCATATATATATTGTCACAGACAGACAGACTATTTCGTGCTATATCACAGCTCTTCAGTGTGGCTAGACAAGTAAGGCCTTCAAACTGAGATCAAAATATGTGCGTGTTAACAACAGGCAGGGGTCTTATTCATTAAAAGAACTATGCATTATCGCTAATGGGCACCAGCTATCTAGCTTATTAAAGTGTTTAACCCATGAAGGTGTGGAGGAGGGCATATATATATATATATATATATATATATATATATATATATATATATATATATATATATATATATGAATAGGAATGGAAAGGAATTAGAGAAGCAAAAGTCAAATCATAATTCAATTCAATTGCTCAGAGCAAGGTATATTCCGCAAAAAAGGCAATTTATTCAAGTTAAATTTTCCTTAAGCCAGGCTTTTCAAGATCAAAATCTTATCATCAGAGGAAGTCGCTGGGATAGATAAGTTGGCAAAGGCCAAGATTTAAAATTTGAAAAAATAAAATAAAATGGACTTTTCGACACCGGACTTTTTAGCAATCGGACATTTGCTTGCATTCGGGCAGAATTTTGCCCTGTGTTTCTTCCCCCTACAACTTTTATTTTATTTTTTCAAATTTTAAATCTTGGCCTTTGCCAACTTATCTATCCCAGCGACTTCCTCTGATGATAAGATTTTGATCTTTGAAAAGCCTGGCTTAAGGAAAATTTAACTTGAATAAATTGCTTTTTTTGCGGAATATACCTTGCTCTGAGCAATTGAATTGAATTATGATTTGACTTTTGCTTCTCTAATTCCTTTCCATTCCTCTTCATATATATATATATATATATATATATATATATATATATATATATATATATATATATATAAAGTGGTGAACTAAAAGCGAACTCTTAGGAAAGGTAAAACCTATTGTGAAAAGTATATAGCTCAATATCCAGGTTAGAGCTACCTATTTACATTTCACTTTCTCCGCTGGACTTTTTGACACCGAACTTTTTTTGCAATCGGACATTAGCTTGCATTCGGGCAGAGTTTTGCCTTGTGTTTTTTCCCTACAATTTTTATTTTACTTTTTCAAATTTTAAATCTTGGCCTTTGCCAACTTATCTATCCCAGCGACTTCCTCTGATGATAAGATTTTGATCTTTGAAAAGCCTGGCTTAAGGAAAATTTAACTTGAATAAATTGCCTTTTTTGCGGAATATACCTTGCTCTGAGCAATTGAATTGAATTATGATTTGACTTTTGCTTCTCTAATTCCTTTCCATTCCTCTTCATATATATATATATATATATATATATATATATATATATATATATATATATATATATATATATATATATATATATATATAAAGTGGTGAACTAAAAGCGAACTCTTAGGAAAGGTAAAACCTATTGTGAAAAGTATATAGCTCAATATCCAGGTTAGAGCTACCTATTTACATTTCACTTTCTCCGCTGGACTTTTTGACACCGGACTTTTTAGCAATCGGACATTAGCTTGCATTCGGGCAGAGTTTTGCCTTGTGTTTTTTCCCTACAATTTTTATTTTACTTTTTCAAATTTTAAATCTTGGCCTTTGCCAACTTATCTATCCCAGCGACTTCCTCTGATGATAAGATTTTGATCTTTGAAAAGCCTGGCTTAAGGAAAATTTAACTTGAATAAATTGCCTTTTTTGCGGAATATACCTTGCTCTGAGCAATTGAATTGAATTATGATTTGACTTTTGCTTCTCTAATTCCTTTCCATTCCTCTTCATATACATATATATATATATATATATATATATATATATATATATATATATATATATATATATATATATATAAAGTGGTGAACTAAAAGCGAACTCTTAGGAAAGGTAAAACCTATTGTGAAAAGTATATAGCTCAATATCCAGGTTAGAGCTACCTATTTACATTTCACTTTCTCCGCTGGACTTTTTGACACCGGACTTTTTAGCAATCGGACATTAGCTTGCATTCGGGCAGTTTTGCCTTGTGTTTTTTCCCTACAATTTTTATTTTACTTTTTCAAATTTTAAATCTTGGCCTTTGCCAACTTATCTATCCCAGCGACTTCCTCTGATGATAAGATTTTGATCTTTGAAAAGCCTGGCTTAAGGAAAATTTAACTTGAATAAATTGCCTTTTTTGCGGAATATACCTTGCTCTGAGCAATTGAATTGAATTATGATTTGACTTTTGCTTCTCTAATTCCTTTCCATTCCTCTTCATATATATATATATATATATATATATATATATATATATATATATATATATATATATAAAGTGGTGAACTAAAAGCGAACTCTTAGGAAAGGTAAAACCTATTGTGAAAAGTATATAGCTCAATATCCAGGTTAGAGCTACCTATTTACATTTCACTTTCTCCGCTGGACTTTTTGACACCGGACTTTTTAGCAATCGGACATTAGCTTGCATTCGGGCAGAGTTTTGCCTTGTGTTTTTTCCCTACAATTTTAACTTGAATAAATTGCCTTTTTGCGGAATATACCTTGCTCTGAGCAACTGAATAGAAATACGATTTGACTTTTGCTTTTCTAATTCCTTTTCATCCTTCTACATCTGGCACCAAAGGTACTAAAGCTTTTTTTTTTTTTTTAATGCAACCTTAATTCCTATATAATTTTATTTCTAGCTACTATATCGTAGAATGGTTCGTAGGTGAAGTGTTTAGATAGTATTTTATTATTATTATTATTATTATTATTATTATTATTATTATTATTATTATTATTATTATTACTAGTATTACTATTGTTATAAATGATTTTATTTGATATGCAAATTACCATATCACACGGTAGTCTTAAGGGTAGTATATTATTATTATTATTAGTATTATTATTATTATTATTATTTTATTATTATTTATTTATGTATATATAAGTAACATTTTAAGCTGAATTATTTCGACACTTGATTATTGGGGAAATGGTAGTTTTATCTGTACCATTGGAGAGCCATGCATATAACTGTCCTGTTTTTAAATCTCCGAAACAGTTACATGGTAAACAGCTGAAGATCCTCGTGTTAATATTAGATGCTTACGTTAAGGTCTCCTGCTTTTGTTTCACTGTTAGATACTTAATCCCCCTTTTTATTTTATTTACTTACTATTATATATTATTTATTTATGAATTTTCCAACAAATGTTATTTTGGATTTAGTTAGTTTCTCTGGGAATTTAAACTGCATTTTCCTTTTTTTTTTTTGTCTTTTTGTTTAAAATAACTCAAAGCTTCTTTAGACTATATATATATATATATATATATATAAATATATAAATATATATATATATATATAAAATCATCTTGTTAGATTTCAATGTCAAACCAAAATAGTATTTAAACTGGTAAATCAAACTTGCAAATTGCCGTTTGCTGTTGTTGTATCGTGTTATTGGCAATATAATAAAGTACTTCTGTAAAATTTATTCCAAAATTACTTAGTCCTGTCTAGACGACTGCTAATATGAAACATTTTAAAATAATCACCTAAAAATAAAAATCAAGAAGAAGATAACTCGTTTTAAATTGAAGGATATAATAGGAGTTGCCTACCTTGAATTTTTAAATGTGAAAATTAATAAAAATTAAAAACTAAAATGATTTCACTGCATCCCTGGCAACGCCAGGTAAATACAGCTTATATATATATATATATATATATATATATATATATATATTAGAAGAATACCCATCTTCAACAGAACAGTTTTGCACCACTTTTATGTCTCTATACATAAAATAAAGGTATAATAATACTAAACTTTATGTCTAGGATCCTTATTTCAATTTTTATTAAAATCCATTACATGCTTTTCATTCTAGAAAATGTCTAAAATTCAAGGTTTATGCTTAAGCGGTATTAAGAAGAAAGTGAAATTCAAGGAATCTTGCTTAATTGGTGTTTAATGACTATGGATCAAATTTAATGCAAATCTGAAATATTTTAATTTTCAAATGAAAAGTTGTGCCCATATTTGGCCCCTTAAAACCCCTTTAAAATACTCCAAAGAAACTGAAATTCAGGGAACATTTATTAATTGATGTCTAATACCTATTGTTAACATTTCACAAAATTCGGAGGTATATGAATTTTTCTTTTTACCTCATTTGCATAAAACTGAATTAAACTAAATACATTACGACCCCTTATGCCTAGCAGCTGTGTTTCAAAATTCATAATGATCGGTTAATTAGTTTATGAGTGAATACTGTACAGACAAATATATAAATACATAACTATCTATTGAGAAATAACTGCATGCAAGATAATGTTGCTTATAAATGCATAATTCAGGAAAGTGATAACTCTATCTACAGCAATAATAATAACAATAGTACCTCACAATCTTGACAGTGATAATGATATAGAAATAGATAATAATAAAACCACAGCAGGCCTTATTAAGCCAAGAATTTCAAAACATAAACACATATTCAATAATCTGGGATTTTCGAATTTTACTTCATTATCTAAGCATAATTGGATCTTAAAAATAAAAATGCTCCATATAACATTAATGGTTCATAGTTCAAAAAAAGCAAAAGCCTATAAACCACTAAATAGATATTGTAGATTATGCTTGGAAGAATCATTATCTATAATTAAACATACTAGTAACCTATTGAACAAGAAAGATGAGATTCTCTATAACTGTATGCATAAGAAATGGTTCAGCTATAACCATTATAAGGACTCATAAGTTTACTTTTTCCCTGTAATACTATATTGAACTGTATACCATAAGAATAAGATAGGAATTTAGTATCTGAAATTTAATCATATCAAGCCATGCTAAATTAATGTATGTGTTATTTACCTTTGTCACATACTGAAACTATAAAAAAAGGAAATAAAATCTGTCCGATTTGACAACGTTGACAAATGGCTTAAATCTTATACCAGTATTATATAATTAACAAACAATATATAATTGTAAGTAATAATAAAGAAATTCTTAGAGATCCATAATCAGTAACACAAAGTACATAAATTTAATTTGAGTTTCATGTAATTTGCGCGTTTGTGAAGAAATTAATCCAGTCTTCATAGACAAGCTTAATATAGAGTTTAACCCTTGAAGGGGAATATACTGATAAGCTTTGAATCATTGTCAGAGTTTTTGTTCACTTAAGGTAAGCATAATAATTTTAATAGGCCATTTAAATGCATAGTTTAGAGGACTTGCCTGAGTCAAACAATGCCCTTTTGAATAATTACTTTAAAGACTAAGTGACAACATGTCGCTTAAAAAAAAGAAAAAATATTTTCTGTATCCTCCTGATGAAGATTCCTTTATGAATCGAAAATTTGAATTTTAAATAAATAATATTTTATTTAAGAAAAAAAAAAAATATTTTCTGTATCCTCCTGATAAAGATTCTTTTATGAATCGAAAATTTGAATTTTAAATAAATAATATTTTATTTAAAAAAATAGAAAAAATATTTTCTGTATCCTCCTGATGAAGATTCTTTTATGAATCGAAAATTTGAATTTTAAATAAATAATATTTTATTTAAAAAAAAAGAAAAAATATTTTCTGTATCCTCCTGATAAAGATTCTTTTATGAATCGAAAATTTGAATTTTAAATAAATAATATTTTATTTAAAAAAAAAAGAAAAATTATTTTCTGTATCCTCCTGATGAAGATTCCTTTTATGAATCGAAAATTTGAATTTTAAATAAATAATATTTTATTTAAAAAAAGAAAGAAAAAATATTTTCTGTATCCTCCTGATGAAGATTCCTTTATGAATCGAAAATTTGAATTTTAAATAAATAATATTTTATTTTTAAAAAATGCATTTTATTGTTCTCCTTACCGCTTTAAACATTACAAATTTAAAATGCATTCAAGCATAGGAAATATTATATTCATAACATACACGTGCATACCTAGGCACACCACTTTTATCAGACTTCAATAAGAACAGAAGTTCAAGAAGACTAAGTGTCAACATGTCGCTTAAAAAAAAGAAAGAAAAAAATATTGTCTGTATTCTCCTGATGAAGATTCTTTTATGAATCGAAAATTTGAATTTTAAAAATAAATAATATTATAATAAAGAGAATATTTTTTAATAAAATATTTAGAAAACCTTGCACAACGCAATTTATTTGTTTTTAAAAATAAATTATTTATTTACCTTAAAAAACATTTTTTTTTTTATAAACTTGAGTACTTTCGGTAATATATACCATCTTCAGAAGAATATTTCTTCTTTTTTTTTCTTTTTTTTTCTTCTTGATTGAGACATACTTATCGCAGCCAAGTTGAAATTCGTCTTGATGTTAGGACGAAAATGTTGATATGGCGTGTGTGTCACGTGGAAAGATATTTTGAAAAGTCACACATTTGAAGCGTTGGCGGAATAGCAATAATAAAGAGAATATTTTTTAATAAAATATTTAGAAAACCTTGCACAACAAATAAATTATTTATTTACCTTAAAAAACATTTTTTTTTATAAACTTGAGTACTTTCGGTAAAAAAAGTCTGCATTTATTGGTCTCCTTATCGCTTTAAAAATTACAGATATTTTTTCTTTCTTTTTTTTTCTTAAGCGACATGTTGTCACTTAGTCTTGAACTTCTGTTCTTATTGAAGTCCGGTGTGTAATATCCGATAAAAGTGGTGTGCCTTGGTACGCACGTGTATGTTATCAATGTATATGTATATTCGTGGAATATATATATATATATATATATATATATATATATATATATATATATATATCAATTAAATAAGTTCAAATATATTGATAACATGAACTTAAAACCAATATTTTTTCAAAAGTGTTCAATACAAATTAGAGCTTTTATAAGTAAAATTGAATAAACATTAGAAACGTTTTAATGTTTACACGTCTCGTTCTGATGCCTGAACAAGACGTGTAAACGTCGAAACCCGCTTTTTACAATTTCCCAATTTATGTTTATATATATATGGCTTCTTTTTTCCTCTCAGTCATAAATGATGTAATTCCCCCCTCCCGATAAAATTATAGATTAAATATGCTTCAAATTTCCCCCTCTCTCTAAATATGTATTAAATAGGTTGTTACTCCCTCTCTCTCTAATTATATTTGAATTGTCGAGTGTGAATTTCCCCTTTTTTTCAGTTTCCAAAAATGTAATAATCTAAATTGGATGCTTGACAATACCACAAGGTTGAAATAAATTATTGCATCGATGATTATGTAATTTCGTGTTACTAAATTTTATTATATATATATATATATATATATATATATATATATATATATATATGAAGGTTTATAACTAAAAGATAACTTTTAGAGAATTAGACCTATTGTGATATATTGTGATATGAGGAAATATTACTTGAAAACAGGAAGAAATGTGTTTTCTTAATATGGCTAATTTTGTCTGATCCCCCGCTAAGGACTTGGGTGGAATCTTCGCCGTTGGATTTTCTTGCAGATTCTTCTGGATTTACCAATTTAAATTTTGAATATTGACTGTTCTTATCTGTCAACTTATCAATCACTACTTCCTCTGATGATAAGATTTTGATCTTTGAAAAGCCGTGCTTAAGGAATGCAATTGAAAGAGAAGAAGAATAAATATTTTTATTTACTAAATGCTCCTTGTTCTGAACAACTGAAGATATTGATCTGTTTCCATTTAAAGGTCTAACTATTTTTCATTGACTCACCTTATATATATATATATATATATATATATATATATATATATATGATGATGATGATGATGATGATGATGGGCTGTTGGAGCCCAAAATATGTCAACACATCATCATCATCATCATCATCATCATCAGTTTTACATGCTGATTTCTTGAGAGACATATATATAATTATTTTATAATAAATATTTAAGTTTTATCTACATACATATACGTTTATACATAGATATAGATATTTGTGGATTGTTTGGCTTACATCAACAAATCAAGGTTTCGACCTGTGCGACCTCCTCAGAATCAACATCTCATTGAACCCATCATACTAACTATAGAAATAACTATTTTAGTATCTGTCTCATGACTTATCCGCATAAAGAAGGTCCAAATTTCACGTTATTAGGTCTAAATAGCCAAGATGTTGTTAGCTGGCAGACAAGCAAACAGCCAGACAGACACATGTCTTGTTCATATATCGATTCCAATTTCACCTGTTTTTTTTTTTAAATTAAGTATATTTTATCATAACAAAAGGTATATCTTTACACATGCCACAAGAAATGCAATCGATACATTCGCTGTCTATGTGTCATAAGCTTACATAATTGATTGTACCAAAAGGAAAAAAAAACCCTGCATATTTGTTAATAAATTGGAAATTTAAATTCAACGCTCAACAGAAGGGTGTCACATAGTGTTGTGGGGTACAAATCACCCCTATTGAAGAACTAATGGAAGCAACCATCTATAATAAATACCATGGTTGCAAAGACTCAACAGAGGACATCCCTATCATGTTTTACCGCATGGTAGGAATCCGGTCGTCTCCTACCATATTTAGTGGCGTTACTGTATTGCTATGATATAAATACATTGTATATTTTAACCTGTCACAATTTGTGGTTGTTATCTTTGTGACCCCTAGCACGGGTCTACAACACATAGACGACAAACTATCAAAGTGAAGCGTTTGTTGACATTTTTAGTAACTGGAGACTAGCAGTCTCGTCGGAGCGAGCTAATAGTATTGAAGTACTTGGTGACATCATTGGAACACAGAAGGGAGCTGATGCTAGTGTGATTGCAACAGTTAGGTGTGAATGGAGTAAGTTATGGGAAAGGTTGGCCATTACTAACTAGAAGAGCGTTACCACTGTGGTGTGATGATGTATGGAAGTGAAACCTGGCCAGTGAAGGTTGAGGACATGCGATGCATGGAGAGAAATAATATGAGAATGATACAATGGATGCGTAATGTAAGTCTTACAGACGAGCTTAGATCTGATGGCCTCAGAGGAAACAATAAGGATGGATTTGAGAAAAAGAGGGAAAAATAAAGACCTGGTCAGAGGTAGGTTAGTTTGGAAGTCAATTTCTAAAAGCCATTTAACACCTGCCAGCATGTAAAACTGATGATGATGATGATGATGATGATGATGATGATGATGATGATGGATAGATAGATAGATAGTTTATTTTTTTTAGTTTTATTTTTTACTGTTTTCTTTGATTGTGTTGACGTATTTTAGGCTTCAACAGTCCATCATCATCATCATCATCATCATCATCATCATCATCATCATCATCATCATCATCATCATCATCATCATCATGATAGATAGATAGATAGATAGATAGTTTATTTTTTACTGTTTTCTTTGATTGCTTTGATGTAATTTGGGCTCCAACAGCCGATGATGATGATGATGATGATGATGATGATGATGATGATGATGATGATGATGATGAATAGATAGATAGTTTATTTTTTTTAGTTTTATTTTTTACTGTTTTCTTTGATTGTGTTGACGTATTTTAGGCTTCAACAGTCCATCATCATCATCATCATCATCATCATCATCATCATCATCATCATCATCATCATCATGATAGATAGATAGATAGTTTATTTTTTACTGTTTTCTTTGATTGCTTTGATGTAATTTGGGCTCCAACAGCCGATGATGATGATGATGATGATGATGATGATGATGATGATGATGATGATGATGATGATGATGATGATGATGATGATGATGATGATGATGATGGACTGTTGGAGCCTAAAATACGTCAAAGCAATCAAAGAAAACAGTAAAAAATAAAACGTGCACAACTAAAGTTATGAGCTTAGAAAAAAGCTCAGTTTTATAAAAGTTAAGCTTCCATTGGAGGGGGAGGGAGGGAGAGGGAGGGGGGCCATAAAATTAGCGAAATTTTACCAACTTTTAAGAATCAGCATATTTTGTGTCTTCAAGAACAATTTCTAATAAATTATTGTTCTGTGTTATTCAATCATAATTTTATTTTCCTATTTTCTTATATATATGCAATAGTTTTGTCAATGTTATGATTATTATTAATTAATTAATCAAAGCGATTTAATTAAAAAAAAGAATAACCTTCCAAAAACTTTTCATTAGATTTTCATTAATTTTCAAGGGAGGTAATTTAATATATTATAAACTAATACTTCTTAGCTCACTAGAAAGAAAAATAGACCAACGAGGCATTAGGGTAGTAAGATGAGTTCTCTCTCTGGTTTCCATTAGGGAGGCCTATTTTTTTTTCTTTTTTATTTCAAGTCAATATTTTCTTTATTATTAATAACTAGCTAACACTTCGCAAAGTTCTGCCCGTGCTGAAACTGACGTTTCGGCGACATCTTCCGGCAGATTACGTAAACCGCCTGGAAGATGCAGAAACGTTTAGCCAATCAGATTGCAGCAGATGACAACTAGCAATTGTGAATTAAATATTGCGTCAAATTCAACAATGCGCTAAAGGACAAGTATGCTTGGCAGTGCACAAATGCCAAATTTAGGGATTGGACGACGATATTGAATGGGACTTATTCACTTCTTCGATTTGCACGAACGACATTGAAAAACGTTGTAAAAGTTATTCTTTGTAAAAAAAATTACCGTTTGACAAATTTACCGCTTTTCTAGCAACTATCCTGTATATATCAAATATTTCAAAATATTATGTTGTACTATTAGTAACCCGTTTTTATGGTAATACAGGAGTGATAAATGAAACAAAACGTTTGCATGTATTCATTTAGAAGATAATGTCTTGTCAAAGAAATCATCAGTGAAATCTGTTTCGTTTAGAATCGTACAAACTTTCTTTTCAAAGACAAATGTATGTTCTTAAAAGGCAGTGAGGCATTCTTTGATCTTAAAACAGTCTTACATTCCCATTTCCACCTTTCTGTCGCCTCTTCACCTCCAATAAATCAAAAGGAAATTTAAAAATCCGTTCAAAGCAAATCATTTCAGATCCCAGCATTGTTTCCAGTCAGTCGTCCTGGACTTCTTCTTGCCTTTGGACTCAAGCAAGCAGAGGTACGGTTGATTATTGTGCAACCTTTGCTTCATTATAGACACATCGAGCAGACACTCTTACAGGGGGTATCCATTGTTTCTTGAGACTGAAAAAGGAGGCCAATATTGTACAATTCTGAATCCTGAATACAACTCATACTTACCAAACAAACAACCTACATTTGGTAATAGCCTTCATTATTTTTTTCATGAGAAAATAATCTTCAAATATTTAAAACGTTGGAAATAATAAATCTATTATACTATCTGTGAATTGATCACCGTAGTAGTCGCATCTTGCTTATTCTTTTTCGAGGCATGCTCCAGACGAAAGGTGTTCATAGATGTTGTCTGCCACCAGACCAGTGAAAGAACTTATAGGTGGTAGTGAGACAGCAGATTGGTCTGTATTTATTAGAGCGTGGTGGTTCATTCGTTTTGGGTACGTGGGTTGTATCACTTTTTACTAGTCATGCTTGTATGGCCTCCTCGCCCCTCAACACTCTGTTGAAGTGCTTGTAGTTGCTTCAGACAGAAAGTGAGTAGGTTGTCTATACCAGTTTTTTTTGTTATTGTGAAATCAGTCCAACTTTCTCTTTATCATTCAAGGCGTTATTGCTGGCTCTGGTATTTCAGGCTTGTTTTAATTTCTTTGAATGATATCCAAGAGTCACTGGGCCTCTTGATTACAGGGTTCCTTATTCTCAAACAGAGGCCTCCAGTAGTCTTCAAGCTTTTTTTTTCTTGATGGATTTTCTACAGTTATTGTTTTCTCTTATAAGATTCCTGTACAATGATCTCCAATTTTTTAAATTGTTTATTTTCCATTTTCGCTTTATCTTTATTATTTTTTGTTTGTATTCTTGTGGCAAGTGTTGGTATTGTGGCAGACGCCACAACCGGCCAGGGGATATTTGTTGCGACTCCTTTCTTTTTTGTTTACTCAGCCCTTCTTCCACTCTGAGCTAGAGAAGAGGGGGTGATCTCGTGAAAGCACGTTCACCGAAGATTCCGGCCAATCAGGAACCAACAGGTCAGCTTGACCACGCGTGATTTGACTCCCTATGATTTCACGCACTCTCTTTTCTCTCTCTTTTTCTTCCGCTTTCCGGCTCGACCGAGGAGGTTGGGGAAGCAAAAGTAAAAAAGTAGGTAATCTCTTTTAATTCCTACCACGAATAACAAACTTTTCTTCAAGCACACATACGCATTACAATTGCCACAAAAATCACTTTACATCAAACACGCTCGCATATACACATTCGTACAAACATGAACTTAATGAAACTGAACATTTCACTCCTTAAAAATATGGACTCTGCAGCTGATAGCCAGTCAAAATGTCTTAGCTAAATAAATTGTTTTGTTTAATATAAATTGTTTTACTCTAATTGTTGATTTTACAAAATACCATTTTTGTGTGTAAGCTTTATTATTCCTTCGCTTTCTTTCTGATATAATTTCAGATATTATAATTATGTTCTCTTTCTTCCTTTTGTTTGTTTTAATCTGTTAATTATTATCCACACGTGATCGGGCCACTTCGAACAGTGGGAATGACATGCTGCTATAAAGGCATCTCTCCCACAACCTTTGGTCGGGGGATCCCACATAGGTATTACCCTTTGTCCAAAACAAATCCCCGGCCATAGTATTTTGCCTTCCAGCTTCTTCACAACTATTTTATTCCCGCTATATTTGTCTTATATTTTGAACTGAGTCTGCAAATGATGTGTTTTCAGTCATTCCTGCACTGTAGGGGCTGCAAGGAATTGTTTGATCTGGGACAATTCTTTTCTGCATAGGTTAAGTTGGTTTTGAAGGTTCAATCTCCATGGTGGTGCTATTCTTGGTGCTCTGAACCTTCATTGGTTTTGGAATTGAGGGAGTTTTTTTCCTAACAGTCCTGTAGCATATGTAACCTGGTTAATTTCTCTGATAGGTGTGATGGCTGGCACAAGTTTTCAGAGAGCGATGTTTGTCCTTTTTATTACTGCCTTGGTAGCTCTGAGACTTGGATTTTAGGCAGTTTAGGTCTTTCAACCAGCCTCATCATCTGGATTTTCTCAATGGTGTTACCAAGTTCTTCCTCCAAGTCCAACTGTTCATCATCTGGCTCCGGCAATTCCAGAGGTAATGGTGGTGGTTCAGGTGAAGGTGTTGGTGTTGGTTCAGGTGAAGGTGTTGGTGTTGGTTCAGGTGAAGGTGTTGGTGTTGGTTCAGGTGAAGGTGTTGGTGTTGGTTCAGGTGAAGGTGTTGGTGGTGGTTCAGGTGAAGGTGTTGGTGGTGGTTTCGGTGATAGTGGTTAAGAAGAACTAGGGTTCAGTGAAGGGCTACCGGGTGACTGTAAATAGACAGCTGCTGGTGGTGGAAGACCTGTCGGGAAACCACTTGATAAAAGGGATCCTGATGGTGAAGGGGATCTATGGTGGGTAGTCATGGGTCCAGACTGTTCGCCTAGATCCATGGGTGAAGTGTGATGTGGTTCTCACTGTACTTGTGGTGTTGTGTGTTGAACAATGGTGGGAATTGTGATGGGACTTTCCAGTGGATTTGTTTTTGTTTTTATAAGGGCTGCTATTTATGCTCTCATATAGTCTAGCTCAGCATCATCCACCATTTTCTCTTACAAGCTGTTATGCCTTTGGCAGGTTATTTTTCAAGGGGGAACATTTCTCTATCCTGGACAGAAATGGAAGAATATTTCCCTCCAGGTTTTTTTCCTCTGCTTTTATTTGGTATGTTTGACTTGAGCATATTCCGTGGCCCATAACTGCATCCACTTTTTTTCCCTCTCCCATCTGGACTCTTGTCTCCGTCTGGTTTCTTCTTCTTGGATAAGAAGGTAGTACTTTTCTGCTTCTCTTGAGGCTACATTGTTTTATAATGGTGTTCTGATCTAGTGCCAAGACTGTGTCTTATATTCACCCAAACCGCTGGACAGAATTGCTTGAAAATTGGCATGTGGACTACTGACCTCGCAGTGAAGGTCATAGGCTATATAAGAAATATATCACTTCAACGCTGGGTCCCCCCCCCCCACTGAAAACTGTTTTCCCTTTGATTCAAAAAATATTTTAGTCATCCACAGACAGACTGTTTCGCTGTATCACAGCTCTTCAATGTGCCTAGACAAGCAAATATCTCAAGCCAGGGATCAAACTCGACCACGACCTTCGTTAAGATGGCCTGTGCACTGAAGCGTATTTATCTGTTGACGTCACGGCGGTAAGTATGCTAAACAGATAAACAAGATGTGTCAAAGAGAAAGGTTATTACACACCAACACATGAACATATGACTGTGGTCATTTCTGTCTGAAATTATTTCATCTTTGATTTAGTAATTGTTTGGTATTTAAAAAAGGATACCGATGACTTTGTTCATGTCGCCTTCAATGTTGGAAATCTCATAGTGATTTGAAGGTAAAACTATTAAAAAATTCATAGACTAAAATTCAAGATGGTTGACAAACCTGTTTTGATAGAAAAGGCTTAAATAAAAAAAATACTTGCTTTTCTCTAAAATTTGAAATATTTTTTACACAATAGTAAGTCTGCATAACATAAAACGTTTTGTTTGTCCTGATACAAAATTCACTGTTTTGCTGACCTGTCGACTGTTATAAAATAATATCAACTAAAAAGTCGGTTCAAATTTGTTTCTTTTTGTACAAATTTTTAAAATTTTTTGTGCCAAAACGTTCTTTATGTGTGTAATAAAATTCTAAAACAATTCAAATATGTTTTGTGCTAGAAAAAAAACAATGATTAAAACATTGCATTAAAATTCTGAACACTTTAAAAATAATTTTATTTCAGGACAAGAAATACAATTTAAAACAAGTAAAATTGACAATAAAATAACTTTGTTTATATATTTATTTCCAAATAAGTTTGCATTAATTATTTAATCAGTTTTTAATTATTTATTGTTTTCATTTTTTATATAATTTATCGTTTGTTATTGTTATGGTGTAAGCTGATCTACCTATTTCAAGAATAAATGGATCCTCCCAGACATAATAAATACAGTTACATCTAAGCGTCATAGAGAGAAAATTGTGGCAGTTATGCCACCAGGCTCATGACGCACACTTCTGTAACATACTTTTGTTGATACATTTGTATTAATTATACCACTGTGTTTGTCTTGATTATTATCGGCCCGCAAGGTCACAACAGTTATTATGTTTGTTTAAAGTAAAATTGACAATAAAATAACTTTGTTTATATATTTATTTCCAAATAATTTGCATTTTTTATAACACTTACAAAATCAATTATTTAATCAATTTTTAATTAGTTATCATTTTCAATTTTTATATTTTTTATTGTTTGTTATTTTTTTTTTAATTACTGTGGGCTGTTAATGCTTTATGAAAGGGTTGGAAGGGTCTTAACCGTTTTTCTTTGAATTGGTACATATATATATATATATATATATATATATATATATATATATATATATATATATATATATATCAACAGACGATTTCATTTTTTCTATCTATCTACCTATCAATCTTTCTATTTATCTATCTATCTATCTTTATTCTACCCTTTTTATTATATCTCTCTCTTTTTACTTTATTTTATTATATTTTATGTTTTATATTTTATATTTTTTATGTTTTATATTTTGATTTTAACTTTTTGATTCTTAACGGTCCCAAACCACGTGACTTCCTAAATTTTGAAATTTTAAATTTCTTCTTCTTCTTCTTCTTCTTCTTCTTCTTCTTCTTCTTCTTCTTCTTCTTCTTCTTCTCCATTTCATTCTTTCCAAATATGATCTACAGTTAAGATCGGATTCTAACTCTGCCTGATGAGATCTCAGTTTATAATAACTGTTGATCATCGACATGCCAGTGTCGCAGATTTTGTACATGTCTGTGTAAATAAAAATAATCATATATAAAAGCTCTATTGGATATTGAGCACTGTTTATAAACCCGGTTGAAATTCTTTGGATTACTACCCTGTGGATGTTTTACCTGGATTATTATATATATATATATATATATATATATATATATATTGGTACAGAAAAATTAGTACAACATTCGTACCGTCGGTTTTAAGCATGGAAGGACTTAGCCATCCGGCTCTCTTCAGCTTCTGTTGTCATCTGTTTCGGAAATGTGAAATCATGTGTCACTCTCGTTTGGACGCGTTATTTGCTTAGAGTGTTGTGCATGTTTGTTTAAATTTAGTGTAAGGAAGGTTTAATAAGGTTTGAAAAAAAGGGGAAGGGTGAAAAGTAACAGTTGAGATTTAAACCGAAGGAGATTTAAAAAAATAAAAAATAAAAAAAATAATAAATATTTCTATATAATTCCTGTGAGTCAATATTATGAGTATCGTATATCTGGCCGTTACTGTTTTGAGGTTTGACGATATGTCTTCTAAAGGAATTAAGGAGAGAAAATGGGTTTAAGGATTAAAGAGGTTAAAAGGAACAACATTAATTAAATTTGTGTTTAAATCCTGGATTAAAGGACTTTAAATCAACCCCGAAGGTATTTAAACAAAGCTATCATCTGGGCGGTCTAAGGGCAGTAACTCTGTAGGGTTTTTAAATGGTTTGAAACCGTTTAAATAAATTCGAGAGGTTGTGAAATTAGTATGCTGATTAAAACCGGTTTAGAGATAAGAGTAAAGATTGGGTCGTCAAGATTGGATCTGTTTGGGAGATATGGGAGATTAGCATTATGACCGAGAAATGGTGGGTACTTATAGGAGTAATAATAATGTTGTGAGATGGGGGTGTTACCCTCTTAATGACTAGAAAAATATTTTTGGGAAAGTTGAAATTATTGCTCTTGAAAAGTAGTGTGGATATGGGTTGATTAAGGTATTTGTTCGTATTTATTAATTTTATTTATATTTATGAGGGGTGATAGTTGGGAAAATTTTCTGGGGTTGAAAGTCGGTATTTAATGGGGCAATTATGGGGTTATGTATTTGGCAGAGGGAGGAGTAGCTAGGCTTTTATGTGTATCGGTAAGTTCAGTTTATGAGTAGTGCTTGTCTCCTGTGGATGCATCCCTTAAAGATTTAATCTCGAATATTCAAACAGACTGTATTTGGGTCAATGATGGCTCTTGATATATGGTATTTTTCAGCGTCACACAGAGGACATCTATTTATGGCTGGAGAGAAGGATGGTTTTCTCTCAATTACTTTCCATTTGATGGTAAAAAGTGTATTTTCATCTTTAATATATATATATATATATATATATATATATATATATATATATCTTCTACATATATAAAATAGTAACTGTGATTTTTGTGTATTATGTTCACCCAAACCGCCGGACAGAATTGCTTGAAAATTGACATGTGGACTACTAACCTCTCATTGAAGGTCATAGGCTATATAAGAAATATATCACTTCACGCTACCCCCCCCCCCCCACTGAAAACTTTTTCCCTTTGATTCAAATGAAATTTGAAACATAGGTAAATGACCAAAAATTATGTCTATTCCCAAAATCTTAGCAAATTTTGATAATACTAAGATGGTCCCCGAGGGCACGACCCCTTCACTTTCCCTTTGATTCAAATGAAATATATATATATATATATATATATATATATATATATATATATATATATATGCATGTTTGATTAAACAGGAGTGCCAACTTCTGCTTATTCAGCTTTTGATCCGGTTTTTCGACGGATTTGATGTTATAATCCAAGGAGTGTTGCAGTGTCCGCCTCCCCATAATGGAAGCATTGTTTATACGCATTAATAAACCAAACATCAACCATTCCCGTTATGAGGGGGGGGGGTGAAGGTGTATTGAAGTGCTGTTGAAATAATTTAAAAGAGAACCCTCTTGATAGATCCACCAATTTATTTCATTTTGCAACCGCCTGATGACGACTGATGTCAGTCGAAAACATTCGCACAAAATACGGAGATTTTTTACACTCCTTGGATTATGACATCAAATCCGTCATACGAAGACTAGAAAAAACGGATCAACAGCTGAATAAGCAGAAGTTGGCACTCCTGTTTAATCAAACATGCATAAAAGAAGGAATGCTGCCCACTTATACAAATATATATATATATATATATATATATATATATATAATCAAACACCTTTCTGCCTGTGCATGTCTGTTCCTAAAAACGAAGACATACTAGGAAGTGTACTTTTAATATAATTCTATTCACATGCACAATTTACATGTGAACATAATGGAAGTATTTTTTGCGTCTCTGGCTGCTCCTTAAAGAAGCTAATGACAATTTTCAAACATGTTACACAATGAAATTAATCTATTTATTAGTGTTAGTTTAAGAGTATTAACATATATCTGAATAGCTTGGTGAGTAAGATATCTAGCTGACAGCATCAAGGTTTCTGCTAAAGTAAACTCTCCCTACTATGATGTTGCATATGATGCTATCCCACATTCTAATCTGGGCCACACCGGGTAGCTCTGCTGATATATATATGTATTTATTCTGATGATAAGATTTCGATCTTTGAAAAGCCTTGGCTTAAGGAAACAATAATAAACACTAGTTTATTACTGAATACACCTTGCATTGAACAACTGAAATTTGAAATAAATTTGGACAATCGTCGCATATTTATCACTCTTCTTTTTTCTATCTCATCTATATATATATATATATATATATATATATATATATATTTTTATTTTTTATTGTTGTAATTAATGTTATTTGATATGCAAATTACTATATAATACGGTAGTCTTAAAGGTAATATATTATTATTATTATTTTATCATTATTATTATTTATTTATGTATATATTAGTGATATTTTAAGCTGAATTATTTCGACACTTGATTATTGGGGAAATGGTCGTGTAGTCAGTGCCATTGGAGAGCCATGGGTGTTATAACTGTCCTGTTTTTAGGTCTCCGAAACAGTTACATGGTAAACAGCTGATGGTCCCCGTGTTAATGTTAGACGCTTAAGGTCTCCTGTTTTTGTTTAACACTTAGATAATTAAACCCCCCCCCCCTTTTTTTTTTTTTTTAATTTTTTTTTTTTACTTATATTTTTTCATTTATTAATTTTCCATTGAATGTTAAGTCTGCAATATCTTGGATTTAGTTAGTTTGTCTGGGAATTTAAACTGCATTTTACATTTTTTTTTTTTTTTTTTTTAATGACTCAAAGCTTCTTTAGACTATATATATATATATATATATATATATATATATATATATGAAAAAGGAAGGATGAGAGTAATACGACGTAATGGGAAATGAAAAAAGGAAAAAACTAAAGATATTTTTTATATATTCATCAACGTTTCGTCTTTATTGTAAGACTTCCTCAGGATGATAATTTTAAGATTAAGAAAAATGTCATGCAAGTACATCGAAATATTGGGTTGACATGATGGGGTGATAAGGAAAAGAAGTAGCTGTGACTACTATGAGCGCTGGAGGAGAGTCCAGGCTGCGAGAAGTTAGTAGTGGCGAAGAATGAAATGAATATGAAAAGCTTTGAGTGGGTACCATTAAGGCAGCAGTGAAAAATGGAGGGGTGAGAGTATTAGTGAATTTGCCTTAGGGTGGGAAAGAGGAAAGGGGCGGCTGAGGTTTTTGTCATGGTGAGGTGTGGCATGGATTTTGAGAGGCTGGGGAAAGAGGAGGGAATGGGGAAACTCTGTGTGTTTGGTATGTAGGTGGTATCATAGTTTTAGAAAAAGATTTGAAGAAATGAAGATAACTTGAAAATGGGCGGGGGGGGGGGCAAGAGTGTGAAAGAAATAGTCAAAAGGGTGAGATAGGTGAGAGGGGAGAGGGGAGATTTTGTTGTGGTCAGGTGTGAAATTTTTTTGAGGGTGGAGGGAGGAAGGGAGGGAAGGAGGGTAGGAGTATTGACCAGCTGGCTATTTCAGGAATGTGTCAGTATAAGTGTGTTTGAAAGAATGTGTAGAAGTGTGCTGTGAGCATATATATATATATATATATATATATATATATATATATATATATGAAATAAATTAAAATTTTCAACACATTGGAGATTTTGACCCCTAGAGTAAATGTGGTATCGTGGTGACTAATGATTTTAACAAAGAGTAGGATAGACAGAGGATGACCAACGGCATTCCACTTCCCACACTTTTTATGGCATTGCGCCTAATTTGTATAAACTTTTAATTGTATTTTTATATTCTTTGCAATAAAATAATTAAAAGTGTAATATCTATTCTGATACTACACTTTGTCTTTTCTGTCCTCGGTCATCAAAGGTGAATGAGAAATTCTTCCAGACTGAGGCAATTTTTTCACCGCTTACCAAGGCCACGCAATGATGGCGGTTAAAGAGATTATCATGTTGATGGCGAGACAAACACCTTGAGAATGGGAGACAATGGTTGAAACTTGCCAGAACTTGATTATTTAAGAGAACGGCTCAACAAGAATTCGTTAGCATTGAATTTGAAAACGTCCATGTTATAGTCAGCTGTGAAGCAGCCCTGTGGTATTGTGTTCCACAGACGAATAGTTCTGAGAAAGAATCTCTTCTCATTGAAATTCCGTTTAACTCCAGGTACACGGAGGAAGAAACGAAAATTATTTACAACGGTTGTAGCTAGATGAGTTTTTGCTTTAATAACTGTTCTGAGTTATTCGTTTTTAATTTTATTGTATCACAGGCAGGAAGCCCTGCGTGGGATAGAATGAGAAACCCTATATCCTTTTCTGTCCAGCCCGTGACACACCATATTACCCTTTTTTTATTCTTATGTTTTACGTTTTATAATATTAAACTTTTGCGGTGGGGGTCCAAAGTTGTAATCTGAATTTATTACGTGGAAGGATGTGAAAGTAATGTGACATTGATTGAAATAAATTTTGGTAAATATATAGTTTTTAACCCCCTCGCGGCACACCCGACGTTTCTTAATAATAAATGAGGACCCCTGTGCACTCCTATTCTAAGCTCTGAACTCCTTATTATTAAAATGTCTATTCTTAGTTTTTTAATTTCTATAATTATGGAGTTCTAAATAAAATAAAGTAAAAAGTTAAGCAATGTCGACTCTGGTTAGAGAAAGATGAAAATAACGATAGAGCAGAGAAAGACTGGCAACATCTCTTCTGTAAGAAAGGGGATGTAGAGAACAGAAGAGATCAGCCCCCACTAGATTGCGATTTCGATTTTGAAGTCTGTCAAGGCAAGAAATAATGGCTACAAGACTTGCTGAGAATATAATTGGCGACAGACTAATGTCCTGTCACGGGTTGGTTCAGATCATCCATTCTGTTTAATGTGTAGCAGTTACATGAGCAAACTATTTTCTATTGATCTACGTAACCAGCAGTGAGATTGTAATTCAGCTTGCGGATTATGTAATCATCGCCTCTTCACCACTTGGGTGAATAACACTCCTACATGTAACGAGATTCATACGCGATGGATCGTTTTGGCGCGAACACGAGCAGACATGAATCTTCAGTTCCAGTTTGTCTCTCAAACAGACAAGACGTATATCCTGCGCTCTCTACCTGGATCAGCAGTAGATGAATTGAGGAACTCCAGGATAATACCACTTCGTCTAACCGACATGAATCAGCCTATTGTACTATCTTCATTTTGTTCCTGTGTTCCCGTGAATAAAACTTTATATCTATTTAGTTGTGGAGCGATTATTTATTTTGTGGAAGTATGGTGATCCCTTTTTGCTTATGTAACATTTTTATTTCAGTCAGATTCGGCCAGACGTATTGCACTTCCAAATAAGTTTGTCATTCTAATTTTCTTCCCGATTTAAACCTGAAATTGGCCAACTAAACTTCTATGTTGTTAACATGTACTTCGATAAATGACCATTTTGGAAATGGCAGGTGAAATGTATGTAAAAAAACTAGTGGCCTCACAACCGATACCACTCTGCAAATACAGCAAACATAACAGATACCACTTCATATAACCGACATGAATCCACCCATTATACTAGCTTCATTTTGTTCCTGTGTTTCCGTGTTTATATCTATTTAGTTGTGGAGCCATTATTTATTTCGCGAGATATCGAACTCCGACATAATACACCTTAATCTAACCAGCATGAATCAGCCCATTGTACTAGCTTCATTTTGTTCCTGTGTTCCCGTGAATAAAACTTTATATCTATTTAGTTGTGGAGCCATTATTTATTTTGTGGAAGAATGGTGATCCCTTTTTGCTTATGTAACATTTTTATTTCAGTCAGATTCGGCCAGACGTATTACACTTCCAAATAAGTTTGTCATTCTAATTTTCTTTCCGATTTAAACTACAAACCCAAAATTGGCTCCATCCAACTAAAAAATGCTATAAAACCGGGATGAAGCCTTTTAGCTTAAACAGTGTCTCACTTTTTATTTTAAAGCCTAAATTTAAGGAGTTCTTTTCTAACCCATCTGGTAAATATTGTGAAAATCGGTCCGTGAGTACAATGTAAGCTTATGGGCACTGGGTGCACTAAAAGAATGTCTGGGTAAGAAACGAGGGGATAATACACATAAATAGACAATATGTAATATAATTGTCTTTTATTTTCTCCTTACTGTTTTTTTTATCTTCAATCAATCATGTGATATATGGTGTCTAAGTTTTTTCTAATATTTCAAGGTTAAAATCTCATTTACAAAATTTTTTTTTTCATAATTCGGCTACATAAAAAAACAGACAGACAATAAAAAAAATAATATCTCTATATCTATGTATGTAAGGTTAGTGGAAGAGAACCCCAGCAGAGTGCTCGATTATTAAGAAAAACTCCAAAAATAAAAGCGTAATATTTATTTATATATGTAATTACAGAAGATTAAAACAACATCAGTACCGTCGGTTTCAAATCCAAACAAAGGGGATCTATAGTTAGCCTCCTATGCTGGGCTCTCTTCAGCCTCTCTTCATATATATATATATATATATATATATATATATATATATATATATATTTTTGTTCATCTGTTCCACCTTCCGGTACCTATATCACATTGCTCCTGCCTCAGATTACGAACTTACATTTATATATATATATATATATATATATATATATATATATATAAATGTAAGTTCGTAATCCGAGGCAGGCGCAATGTGATATAGGTACCGGAAGGTGGAACAGATGAACAAAAATAAATGAGAAGAGAAAACATGAATGGAATCTCAAATCAATTTATTAATATTTCATGGTTTAACGGTTTAAATACCAGAACAGTAAATAGAAAAAGGTTTACTGTCAAGCAATTTAAAAGGTCCAGAATAGGGGGTAAACTTTAATTTTAGAGAGTGGAACCTCTCATTAATTTTTTGATCTGTTTCTTTTGATAATGAGAGGTTCCACTCTCGAAAATTAAAGTTTATCCCTTATTCCGGACCTTTTAAATTGCTTGACAGTAAACTTTTTTCTATTTACTGTTCTGGTATTTAATCTGTTTAACGTGAAATATTAATAAATTGATTTGAGATTCCATTCTTGTTTTCTCTTCCCATTTATTTTTGTTCATCTGTTCCACCTTCTGGTACCTATATCGCATTGATCCTGCCTCGAATTACGAACTTACATTTCTGTTTACCAGCAATACTTCAAGCAAACTACAATTCCCTTTTATATATATATATATATATATATATATATATATATATATATATATATATATATATATATATATATATATATATATATATATAACTTGTTATCCACTATATTATAAAATATAGGTAACATTTTCAGCACATTTTTTTTGTAGAAAAGGTAAAGGTCGAATATATAAGAGCAAACAGGTTTCTATTTTTTATGCTGAAAAATGTCATCTCCACCTCCATACATTCTATAATAATAAATTGGTGAGTCTCTTTCTAAACGAGTTATTTATTTTTTACGCTCCATTGTGTATCACTTATCAATAATTCCATTTTAAATTTAATGAAAAAAAATGTACATAGAGAGCGTGTAGACTATTTGAGAACAGATTTATACTTACACAACCATGACTCTTAGAAACGGATAATAATGTCTTTTTTATTGAATGACGTTGCAACGATATTGATAAACATGTTGTTTTGTAATTTTATTCGATAAAGTCTCCTTCAGCTTCAAGGTCTGAACCGTCTACATGCTGTAAACATGCAGAATCAGAATGCTGCATATTTAGTTGGGTGCAGGCCTGCGATGGGAAAATATTTAGCTAATAGAAAAGACCACTTGGGAAATTGGCTGACGTCTTTGAAATAAAAATGTCTTCTTGGATACGAAGGTTCATGTTGAAAAATCAGACCAAAAATTAAGATCCTACAGAATTAATGTCCACCTAAAATAATAGAGACCCTGGTCAGTAAGTTTTATGTCCAGTGATAAAACAGCCCATCATTTTCAAGTAGGCTGGCTGTGTGGTCTACTCCAAATGACAGTGATATCAATATGTAGAAGGAGGAAACTATCAAAATCACACTTGCAACCAAGTGGTACACTGTGCACCTGAAGTGACATTACTTGCCTGGTTGAGAGAGTAGACCTTGTTTTCCACAATGTATGATCTACTTTGTACTTCAAAAATAAAATATATTTTACGAAAACCAATCGAAACTATGGTTAATGTGAAAATAATAATAAGAATACCAATAATGGGGAATAGCTTTTAGGTCGGACATCTGTAAACATCAGAGCTTTTATTTATAACTTGAAATATATAATTACATGAAGTAAAAAATAATAATAACAATAATATAGGACGATGGTCAGAAGTAGGGGCAGGAGTTTATATATTTCTACATTTTCCCGAGCAACACCGAGACACGGGTCCTGCTAGTATCTATATAAATTCTGATTTGAAAAATTTTGTGCTGATGAGAGTCAGCATTTATAAATTTTATGATTCAGTATATAACTTAAAATAAATACTGTCTCGAAACAGCTGTAAACAACCATAATACGTTGGTGTATGCTCTTTATTTGGAACTTGATTTGAAAATGATTTGAATCGCCAAATCTCTCTCTATATATATACATCTAAATGAATACATGCAAAAGTGTTTTCCATCTATCCTAACTATATTAACATCAAAACAGGTTGTACTTATTTAATTTGATGATAAAATATTTATTTTTACCTCCCCAGGAGGTTAGGTACAAGGCCAGTTTTATCTTACTCCCACAAGGTAAGATGTGACCCAAGGTCGGTCGAGAAAGTGGGACCTGAAAAGCCAGCACCCGAGAAGGTGAGCACGCTGGCCATTATTCAACCAGGGGTATTTTTACCCCGCCTAATAAACCGGTATTGTCCGGGCCTTTGGGTCTTGATTTACGCCGGTCTATTGGGGGTTGTCTGGTCCTGTGCAGTTCTAGGAGGTGCATCCTCCCAGGCTTTGCCTCCCCTCTTTGGGGAGGAGTAAGTTTATTGCTTACTGTCTGAGGCGCCCCTACCCCAGGCAATTTTTAAATGGCCAGAGTGCTCACCTCTCGAGCGCTGGCTTATCTAATCCCACTTTCCCGACCTTGTGTCACATCTTACCTTGTGGGAGGTAGATAAATAAAGCTGGCCATTAAAAATTGCCTGGGTAAGGGCGCCTCAGGTAGTAAGCAATGGGGGAAGGGGTAATATAGTATCTGTTCTGTTGTCATGAGACCATCTTCCCAGGAATTACCTTCTCCTTTTATGGTTTTTATCTTTTACTGATATATTTACGTTGTTGCATTTTATTTTTTGTAAATTGTTGCTTTTTATTTATTTTGTAATTATTGTTTTCTAGTGTTATTTTTGCGTTTTCATTCAACAGGTGGATAGTTTATTTGTTTTTGTAAATTGTAAAAAATAAAATGCATTGAAATTTTTTTAAAAATAACATTAAAAAAAATTACAAAAAACCTTTTTAAAGAATAATTTGCCAAAAAAAAAAAATACAATGTAACAACGTAAATATACCAATAAGAAATTCAATAAAATAAAAATTTTGTTTTCTCTTTTTCGTTTTCCGTTTCAGGAACGCGAGTTTAATTGTGTATTGTCGCTTTTTCGGTTGTTTCCGTAACTCGTTACCGGGTTTTACCGAATCAATACTAGCAGCCATGGACGTTCCTTATCTGTATATGAACCTTAATTTTAAGTAGTAAATAAGTTTACTTTTATAATTTTTCCTGGATTTTTTCTAGGACAATGTTTCTAGAAAGATACATCAATCATATAATTGTATAAAAAAGATTAAGGAACATTTCTTTTTATAGTGGAAACGTGTTGCTATTAAAAAAAAAATGGATCAACTCACAGGAAATTTTGTTGATCAGGAGGAAAAATCAACAACTGAGATTTCAATGAAAATAAACAATTTCCGTGAGTCGATTTGTTGTTTTTGTTCATTTTTTTTAATTTTTAAAATAAAATTTATTTATTTATTTAATCTCTAGAATAGGTACATACATATTTGAGAGACAGTTAAAATTAAAGTCAATTAAAAAAAATTCAATTGAACTTTTAAATTGCAAGATTTTTAAATTATTATTTTGCTTATATTGAAGCCGTTAGCTTCCCAAACTAGTTTTGTCTAATTTTGCAAACAATGCCGGCAAATTAATCCACCGTATTGATTTTAATAATAATACATTTTAATAAACACTGTTTGATTTTATTATTTGTTAATTAATATTTAAAAAAAAAAAAAAACAACAACAAAAACAAATCCTCAAAAAATCAAACAAATTAATACGGTGGATTAGTTTGTCCTGTTACCGCTTGCAAAATCAAATACAACTAATCGATAAAAATTTGGGAGCAATAATATAATCATTAGGCCTATTTTATTATTCTTTAATAGGTATTTTGAGAGTTAAATTTGATTATTACGGTATGATAGTTTAAATGGTTATTAAATTATTGATTGAACTAAATTGTTTTAAAATCATAACTAATTTTTTTAAGCAAATGTTGTTTTAATTTCTATTTTAAAAATTATTGGATGTAAATGGTTTCCAAAACTTTAAATCTTTTAATTAAATAATGATTTGCTAAAAATGTTAAAGCCAGAAATGAATTTCTATTCGACAGTTTAAATGCTTCCAAATTCCTTTCAAGTTTCGAAGGGTTACGAAGTAATTCAAAAAAATTTTTCAACTATTAACATAAGATTAAAATGGCTGACTTGTTTGTTAAAAAACGAAATACCTTCTGGTAGATTTAATTTCGTAATTAAATTAATTTTTAAATTGAACTTTTAATAGTAAAAACGTAATAATTAAGTTACGTTGACACGAAAAATACACAGACACACGAAAAGTGATCACATGATTCCTGATTTCATTTTTAACGAATTTAAAGCAATATGTTTCAATTTTGTTAGATCAAAATTAAGTTGCTATTTTATTTTCAAATTCATTTTATATAATCATTTAAACAACAAAAAAGCGAAATTAATTAATGATATGATTGTTTTTTTTTAATTAACTCCATTTTTGTTTTGTTAATTTTGTTAAAGTTAATTTTTTGACAATTAAACGCTTTTTCAGAAAATTAACTGGGATAAAAAGGAGTAAAAAAACAAATATGACACAAATGTTACCAAAGGCAAGAGAAGTTACTCTTCTACCTACTTGGATAAGTTTTTTTTTGTGTTTTAACTTATTTTAAAGCGTTTTGTACGTAAATAAAATACACTACTTTTTTTATTCGCTACAAAACGCTATAAAATAAGTCAAAACACACAAAAAAACTTATCCAGGTAGGTAGTAGAGTAACTTCTCTTGCCTTTGGTAACATTTATTTGTATCATATTTGTTTGTTTTTTACCCATTTTCGGGTCTGTTGTAAGTAATTCCCAACAAGTCTCAAAACAGACGATTTATTGATTTATTTATTAATTTTTGATCGGATGCATTTTTTAATATTCACTAAATTTACTCTGATGAATTATACAAAATAAACAATAAAAAGAAATCATTAAATTCCTATTTTAGTCACGTAAATTATTATCTCCGTTATATATCTTCCATTGAGATTGTTTGTGTAGCGTCCACATCGCTTAACCAATAGTCTCAAGTGATGTTATTGTCAATAATTGTTGTCGCATAATTCTGAAGTGATGTTATTGTCAATAATTGTTGTCCCATAATTCTCAAGTGATGTTATTGTCAATAATTGTTGTCGCATAATTCTCAAGTGATGTTATTGTCAATAATTGTTGTCGCATAATTCTCAAGTGATGTTATTGTCAATAATTGTTGTCCTACAATTCTCAAGTGATGTTATTGTCAATAATTGTTGTCCCATAATTCTCAAGTGATGTTATTGTCAATAATTGTTGTCGCATAATTCTGAAGTGATGTTATTGTCAATAATTGTTGTCCCATAATTCTCAAGTGATGTTATTGTCAATAATTGTTGTCGCATAATTCTCAAGTGATGTTATTGTCAATAATTGTTGTCCTACAATTCTCAAGTGATGTTATTGTCAATAATTGTTGTCCCATAATTCTCAAGTGATGTTATTGTCAATAATTGTTGTCGCATAATTCTGAAGTGATGTTATTGTCAATAATTGTTGTCCCATAATTCTCAAGTGATGTTATTGTCAATAATTGTTGTCGCATAATTCTCAAGTGATGTTATTGTCAATAATTGTTGTCCTACAATTCTCAAGTGATGTTATTGTCAATAATTGTTGTCCC